>CM076575.1:80650672-81123499 GCA_034641835.2 Pinus albicaulis
CTGTTGAGTCCCGAATTTGTCTCTTTTCCATACACTTTTCCATATCTCTTTCACTCACCTAAACCTCCAAAATTGTCAATATCATGTGCAAAAGGGTATCTAACATGGTTTTTAATTATGTTTGTGTGTTTTCTATTTGAATTAGATTTTGTTCATACAGCTGCGGAAACTTGTCACTTTCCGCAGCCGCTGCAACTTTCCGCAGCTATTTTGTGGAAATCAATGTTACAGGTGTCAACGAAGGAAACGAGCCACATGGGCAGGCTAGGAATGACAAGGACATGGTTCGTGTCCTATTGGTTCAATGAAATTCGTCAAGGAAAGCCGCGGTCAAAGCCATCCGCGTGGAAGTCAACTGTGGAGTTCTATGTCGGCTGGACTCTGTTTCGTGGCATAGAAACATCCATACGGCCGTTTCCCAAGCTTGTGGAAGTTAATTGACATCTGTGCAAAGTTCTGGAGTTGAATTTAAGCACCCACCTTCCATAGATCCGTTTCCCAAACATGGCCATACTCCTAAATCCGTGGCCTTCGTGGTCTACGTGTTGGCTGCTATCATAAACTTCAGGAAACAGTTACATTTTATTGCTTTATAAAGAGCGTTTGCATACGAACGTAGAGTTAGTGAATGTGAGTTGATAGTTGTTAGTTGTTAAGTTGATGTGCGTACTCTGTTATGTGGTGATTACGCTGCCTTGAGCCGTAATACCACCAGCCTGTAATGACTTTCTTTTTAATGTGAAAAACTCTGTTTCATAGCTTAATTCGTGTTTGAAGATCATACCAGAGCTGCGTAGAGGGCCCCTGCTCAGCCGAGGTTCTGTGTATTAATGTATATATTTTTCATTTCATTTCTTTAAGTAATCATTGTATCATAACCCATTACATGTTCATATTTCATAGTTGTTTTATTTATGTTCATACATTTCTGTAATTTCCATTGCATTCCTGTCTTTTATGTTTTTATGATTGTTAAAATACTGATCAGTTTTCTTGTGCGGGTTTTAGGTAGACACCCCGGGGCATTTTCATAGTATTTTCGCTAATGATATGAAACTGATATTATTCTGCTGCTAGTTTTCTTTCACAGTCTTTGTTTAACTTGAGTTTTGTTTTGTGCATTTCAGTTTTGTTTATCTGATTCAGTAGTTAAAATTAGACATATTAAGCTACTCATAGTGTCTTCAGCTACCTCCGAAAGCCACAGCTGGACTGATGGTGAGGGGCTGCATGATGAGATGTGTAGTTTAGTATTAGTTTCCTTTCTGCAAAAATAGATATATTAAGCTGCTCATAGCGTCTTCAGTTTCCTCCGAAAGCCACAGCTGGACTGATGGTGAGGGGCTGCATGATGAAGTGTGTAGTTTAGTATTAGTTTCTTTTCTGCAAACTTAAATATATTGAATCATGTATGACATCTTCAATTGCCTTTGAAAGCCACAGCTGGACTGATGGCGAGGGATTGAATCATGTGTGTATGGTTTAGTATTAGTTTACTTTCTGCAAATTAAATATCAGTTACACAAGTTGTTTATGATTACTTCCACAAGTCATAGCTGGTCTAATGATGAAGGGTCAGAAAATGAATTGATGTAATCTGGTTTAGATTTCTTTCATTGCAACTTTGAATTTCCATAAGCGTAGTTTCTTTTGTGTTCATTTGGCAGCAAGAATAGTTTAGTTTTCATATTCACTAGTTTCTTGTTTTGATTCATTAGATTAACAGCACTTTCCATTTCAGCAGTTTACTTTCTTTTGTCATTGTAATTCCAATTTGCTTTTGAAGTTTCGAGATTGGAAAATCATTATAGAGGAATATCATTTCCTTGAACAATTATAACCAAGCTTGTTTCTCACTTTAGAATTTCCATTTCACCTTAGAAAGACCATAAACGACAAAAAGATAAGAAAGAGGTTATCTTGCACATATAGTGCGCCGCACTTCATCAGCTTACGATTCCCGGATTGACAATTAAATGCAGCAATTTAGGACACACTAAATTGACCAAACATTTTGGCGCCGTTGCCGGGGATGTGTAACTAGGTAGCCAATTTCTTAAAAAAAAAACACACATAAAATCATAAAAGAAGGGAAAACTTGATAACTTCTTGAAGTATGCTCTCCTCTTGCACCTAGTGTGATCTAGAGGATCAGAAAAGAGAGTTATTGGTTTAGTAATTGCTTAAGTATGCTCTCTTCTTGCACCTAGTGTGATCTGGAAGATCAGAAAGAGAATTATTAGCCCAACTTTTGTTAAAAAAAAACTAAAAAAAAATGACATGCATAGAGCAAGAGATTCTAGGGGAAGGTTTATAGCTAAAGCCAAGAGTTCGATTTTCACAACTCCATCTTCTTCAAGGCATAGACCAGATTCACCATCATCTACCCCTAGCCTTAAGATTTTTGGAAGCCAGAATCCACAACAACTTTCATTGCCATTTCCACAACATCAACCTTCTCAACAAAATACAAATCCTCAACTCATGCTCCCATACCAACAAAAGACAAAGTGACAATGGAGCCTGAGGAAGGAGGAAGCGTGCAAGGAATATTAGCAATTATGATATTGCAAAAGACGAATTCGACTAGGGAGATCGTGGCGAGCAGATGGTTGGAGATATTTTGAAGAAGGAAGAGACGATATGGAGTGGATAAAAATAGGGGAAGAGATATTTTATATAATCATTAACATGCATGGGACAACTCAGGGGAATAAAAGGAAATATATTAACGGCTTCTCAAGACAATTGGACTAGCTAGGCAAGAAGAAAAGGGGATTTGAGAGGATTTTGATCAGCTGTAAGACAGCCTGTTTCAATGTTCAGGTTGGAGTATTCATCCATAATGGTGATAAATCTTTTGGAGCGGGGATCTACCTACCCCCCCCTATTAAAAGGATTAGCAACAGTAGATGGAAATGAAATGTTGATCGATTGTTAGACGGTCGAGCACATAGGGAAATGAATCTTAGATTTTATATATGTAGCAACGTCATTTAGATGTAATAGTGGGCATGTAGTTAAGTTAGTCCTTGCTTCTCAACCTTGTTATAATTGTTTTAGTCTCTAGTTATATGAGCTTAGTATTGATGTTTACATTCTAGTTATTGTTATTATTTTTTGTTACCATGGATGGCCAACGAGCATGTTGAATTAACATATGTAATATTAAGTAACATGCCTCTTCCATTGATATGAATATAAACTGGCGATTGGAGAATTTGTTCTACCCTTTTGTTTCATATCAGCGTGAATGTTTGAGTGTTATATTATAGTGTCATTTGTGACAAGATGATGGTTTACAACTCTGTTGATAGTTTATAACTATGATTAATAATCTAATTTTTTATATTATTAATATGTTTTGGAACAATGGTTTATGGTGATTATCCGGTCTGGTATGGACACATAATGTTGCATGTGTTGAATTTTATGAATGGGCATGAAGGGCCAATTGACTGATAGAGGGTCAAAGTGTTGTTTAAGGTCGTGTGTCAATAGTGGAATTGTCAAAGTCTAGTGTCAAATCTAGCTTCAATATATCGAGTCCATATCGGGGCTCTTACACCACACGTATTCAATGCGGGATTTCGTTGTGGGTTGGGAAAATAAGGTTCAGCACTTTGTGCAATGCGCAGTAATAGTTAGGTGTTGTAGCATGTGTCAGTCGGGAATAGTGTGTCGCAATCCATAAGATAATCCTGTTAGACTACATAAACCTAGTTCCAACAGTCACCC
The DNA here is from genome assembly GCA_034641835.2 of Pinus albicaulis. Taxonomy (NCBI): domain Eukaryota; kingdom Viridiplantae; phylum Streptophyta; class Pinopsida; order Pinales; family Pinaceae; genus Pinus; species Pinus albicaulis. Next base: position 80,654,411 of record CM076575.1, read on the forward strand.
ATTAGCGTCTCGGGTGAGATTTCACTCACTTCTTGGGTGTTGTCGAAATATTTAATGCTAAGTGTCTCTTTTTTGTCATTGTATTGCAAGTCCTGAGTCTGTCATAATTTTGCATACCAACAAAGCTTAACAATGAAAAAACATTGCACAAATATTTAAAAATCATGGCAGCATAAGGATGATACCAATTAGGGATGAACATTAGGTCTTAGAGATGAGAATGTAAATATAAATATGAGAAAGTGTAATCTAACTAACCCAACCTTAGGAGGATCAAGCTAGGATCAAGCTAGGATCATTTTAAAATAGTTCTCTATTTTAAAAGAAAAATTTGTTTCAACTAGTGCTTTTTATTTGGTCTTATATTATTACGTAAAAGGCATATTCAATTGGCTTTGAAACAAAATTGAGATGGGGGAATTGTACTAACGGTGTATATGAAAAAAAACTCAATAGTCATACTTATTTGTATTCGAATTTGCACCGCATAAATAGAAAGATTAAAATTTAATCCATACCACATAAACATAAGGATTCAAACCCATTGTAATCATATTGTAACAATATTTTCTCTTGTAAAAGCTTAATTATCCATCACATCATTTAATTTGGAATGGAATATATTGAGATGCAAAAAATTATTGTAAATAGCCATCGAATCAAATCATTTGGAACCTAACATTTAATAGGTGTGTTCAACGTTTGTTAAAAAGGTTAAGAATATTATTTTTAAATCTATTAGAGATGTCACATATGTAACAGATGAAAAAGTGTGGCTACCAGTTCACCAAAGGCAACAATGTTCTACGCATATACATTACATCCCAAGAATTTAATGAAAAGTATTTTCCTTCTAATAAAATTTATTTGCATATTTTCCATTGGGTAACGTCATGATATATGCATACAAGAAAATATCAAACCCTAAATTCTTATATCTTCTACTAGTCTAGCTAAAACATCGATTCAGCGACTTAAGTGACTATCAAAATTCTTATGTAGAGTGTGATAGAATTACAAGATCTATAGTTGTAGCAATATTCCATATCTCTTGAAGTCACAAACACCATAAGGTTGCAATTGAAAAAGTACCCAAATGCTTATAGATAGAAAATTTGTGAAAAAATATTGTTTTTTGTTGAAAATATCAAATGTATTACATAAACAAAACAACCCTAAACCATATATGAAGGAATATAAAATCTAAAAACTTCTTGTGATACAGAGAAAGATTGAAAAATTAAAACAACACAAGAAAAAATTGTACATATATTTCACGATGGATGAAAGAACCCAAGATGTTTATAAGACTTTTCAGAAGAAAACTCAAAATCCCATGGAGAATCCAATGTTATTATCAATGAAGAATCCAATGTTTTGTAGTAATAATGAAATTAACTAAAATTTAATAGTGGAAAACAAAAGGACAAATCCAAAAGCAAAATTTGCATCCAAACAATTAGGGAAATCATTTAGATTCTTAAATTGTAAGGTGAGGGTTGTTGGACATAACTGCCTTAATGAGCCGTGTAGTGGATGTTTTTGGAAATATTGAGAGGGGGTTGAATCAATATTTCTTTCTTCAATTATTATTTTTAACTTTTCATAGAATTAAACATTATTAGCATAATTTAAATATAAACAATCATTAAAACCATTCAACAATGCAGAGAATCAAGAGAGAAGAAATAATATATATTTAGTTGGAAACCCTTCCAAGAGAAAATTCATTGAATGCTTCTTAATATATGTCTTCAATAGGTACATCAATAGGAAGCTCCAACCTCCATAATTTTCGGCTACAACTGAGGGAGGCTCCAACTCCCTGTTTTACAGGCTACAACCTAACAGATGCACCAACACCTTGTTTACCAGTTGTTACTAGAAGGACGCTTCAACACCCAGGTTTACAGGATTTTACTTGACGAATGCTTTGAATACCTTATTTACCAACTACTACTAGATGGATGCTCCAATGCCTCGCATAGGCTCCAACCTTCCCTAGCACCACCTTGTCGCCCTAAAGTGTTCTCAGGCTTCAACTTATGGAGACACCACTATCCTGCCTTGCACCACCCTTCCACCCTAAAGATAGAAGATAAAAAAATAATATATCACATTGAAAATATTGTACTGCTCTTATCATTTTCCAACCAATTTTGTTAATAATGCACACACACACTTTCACTACACTGTTTTTACTATTGTCAAAACCAACCTTTGAAATGTTTCAACGAGATAGCTAGCAAAAGTATTGATCTCTATCCTCTATCTCATCATATACATCAATCCCTTGGCACAAACTCTAGCTTATCATCAGTATATAGTATCTCAAAATATTCCTTAACCAGAAAACAATCCAATCCTCTAACCTCGTATGCAAACCACTCAGCATATGCAAAGCTCATGAAGCAACAATGTCAGCAATGAAATGATCATGTAAAACCTACATAAATAATTCTTGGCCAAAACAAACCCTATCTTCAACAACTCTTCTCAAGCACCATACATAATTGATAATCCTATAGGATCGAGATACATCCAACATTATCAATCTAAATGTTTTCACATCTACCTCAACCAATGGAAAACCCTTGATTCACACTAAGCCTTTACAACTTATATCATGATCATCAAAACACAAATCAGGACATTTCATGTCTATATAATTGCTCACTATAGAGCCTTGATTGTGGAGCTTTTTTAGGGAATTCAATTTGGCTGAAAGGTTTCCATAAATCCTCAAAACATACATAACTAGCACAATCACATTTACCAATGTGGTTGATATATGTTGATAGACGTATATGAAATAGATTTACAACCACATTCACTAATGTGTTTGATATATGTTGATAGTCCTATATCCACCACCCACCACATGTATTTTACCAAAATAATCATTATATATTTAAGAATATAATTACCAATATATTTTATATATCTACTTGTAATATATTAATAATATAAACTATATTGATACTATATATTAAACTAATATATATATATATATATATATATATATATATATATATTATTTGATAATAAAGTATATAATAAAAAAAATATTATTAAAAAAATTCAATATATTAATAGTTATAACTCAAACTACATTAAAATTAAAATATAACATAATAATAGTATTTTATTACTATTGATAATAAGTATATATCTCTTACAAATATACCAAGGGATTATTAATATTATAATCCAAAAGAACTAATAAGCCCAAGGGTCTAGTATTATAAACCCAAAGAATTGGTGAACCTAAGGGAAAAATATTAAAAAGCTAAGAGATCAAGAATCCCATGGATCCATATTAAAAAGAGAAGAGATTAACAAAGCCTAGGAATTAATATTTCAAATACAAACGAATGATAAGCTCACATGATTATTAATATTATAAACCGAAGAGAACAATCAACTTTAGGGATTGTTTTTTTTTTGGTAAGTTAGGCTACTTCTATATTAATTTGAAAAGAGAAACATTACATATGCTACAGGCTGGGTTGGTAAGATTTGCTTAACAAATCGTAGCCTTAGCAGCTCGATTTCGAGGTTGCCTCCGTAGAGGAAACCAGCTCGGAAAAAACTTGAGACAAGAAATTACAAAATGCGTAGCAGCGCTGATGTATCCAGATATTACAAAATGGGCAGAATCATATGTATAGCTTGAGATAACTTGGTAGTAGTATGTTGACAAAAACCAAGGAATAACTGAGTAGCTTCGCATTCCTTAGACTTTTGCAACATCATTACTGTCAAGTACTTCCTCCTTTATGGGGTAGGCATACGTCTGTGCAGCTGCTTCCTCCGAATCTGCATCTAGACGTGTAGGTTTGGGTATCGATGAGCATAGGATGGGGTACACTGGATACTCTGCATCCAGGACTCGCGTCCAAATTCCTTAAAAATCCATAATCCAAACATCTGTTTCGTCATCTTCATCCTCCTGAGCTGGCAGGGGATCAGTCTTGCGAGGTGGGGGTTGCACTTGATGCACGATGGTAGACTTGCGGGGACCGCATCTGCCTCTCTGCACAGTTTGGACAGGGGTTTCTTCCTCCTGCTCAAGATCAGGGCTTTGTCTGGCATATTTGCTGGAGGAGGAGCCTTCAACAGACTCCAGATGATTGTCCATTCCACGACGGTTACATCCGGGGAGAGCCCCCGCAGAAGTCAAGGAATGGCTTCACTAGAAAGATGTGCAATAGGGGGACAGACAATCTCGGAGACTAGAGGAGCAGAAGGGGCAGGGCGAAGCCGCATAGGCTGGATAGTCGCAGCCCAAAGGGGACTGCGCAGCGGGACTCTGGGCTGAGGGTTGTGCGGTGGAATGGTGGCACAGAAGGGCCAGAAAAGAATCGATAAGGAAGACTAAAGGAACTTACTATGAGTCTTTTTGGGTTAAGGGTCCATCCTTTTATAAGGTATGGGACACATGTGAGGGGGAGGGTCATGAGTGAGCCTATCACGTAGCTACGTGCCATATCCAATTCCCTAAGCAGGCTCGAGGGAAGAGCTATAATTATTTGTCATATCAGTCTTGTTAATCATTAATGATGATTGTTGTAGAGGGGTACCCTGGAGGGGATAATGTAGTACCAACCGTCTCTTCATCATGCCTTATCCCATTTCTCTTGTGTCGATGGTAGGATCCACATCAGGTGAGGCACTAAGCAATAGATCTTCATCCTCAAGGATGTGGGAGAGACGATTGTCGTTTGTGCCACTTCTCTCACCCGCATCCGAGGGGAGAAGATCATTTTGAATGAGAGTATGGAATAATTTTCTTAAGGAATCATCCTCTGCCTAGGTGAGGTTATAATGATATAGCTCTCTGTGGTTGTCCACCCCCTTGTTCGCTAAGAGGTCCACAACAGAATTTGCTTTCCTTTTCACATGGCAGAAATTGATAGCTCTGTGACTATGAATCAGCTATTCTAGAAGCTTGAGCCTATGGGCTAGCCTCTAGCTGGTGGAAAACTTTGTGGATGTCATTCCTTGGAGAATTATTGTGGCCACCATAGTTATGATTTACGAGTCTCCCTCCATTTCCAGGGGAAAATAGTGAAACTCAATTGCGATGTGAATACCCTGGATTAGCCCCTCCAGCTCCGTATAATTGTTGTTGTCCCATCCCATATTGTCGTAGTAAATCTGGAGAGGTTCACCTTGAGAGTTCCTAAGAATGTCTCTTAATCCTACCTTTACGGGGTTGCCTTTGGATGCGCCGTCAAAGTTGCATTTAAAGAAGCCATTTGGGGAGGGCTTCCATTTTTCAAGGGCAGGGATTTTGCCTACACTTCTAGGATTGATGTCCAGGGGGGTATTTATATTCATCTGCCAATTTTTCCATATGTGGTGTTTCGCAGTAAAGGTGGGGAGATCCTCCTGGCTCCAAGAATATAGGGTCATTGTTTCATAGAGTTTTCCATGTATCCGGGCCCAAAGCTGCTCTGAAGTGGAAGCTTTAACTTTGAATATTTGGTTCTTCCTTTCCTTAGATGTTCCAGATAAGGATACCCGGAATTATCTGCTAGAGTCTATTCAGGAGAGTGCTGGTGTAAGGATTATCCTTCCAACTGTTGATGGTGTTGATGGTGTTTCCCCTTACTCGGTTGGTACGACGACATAATACAGCAATTTTATCCCACAAGTCATTAGTTGTAGGACATTGGTCGATCAGGTGGTTGATGGTTTCCAAGTTTTCCTGGCATAGGGGGCATCTGGAAGGTCCTACAAGCCCTTTCTTCAAAATATTCTCCCATATGAGGATGCGACATTTACTGAGCAGCCAGAGAAAGGTGGCTACTTTAGGCCAGAGGTTGGTCAACCATATCTTTTTCGAGATGATATTTGTTGGACCTGGATTCTGCTGATGAATGAGGGTGTAGGCTTCCTTGGTGGAGTAGTTGCCACTTGGAATGTGACCCCAACAAAGGATGTTTGTTCCTGGCTGTACTCTGATTTTTATTTTAGTGCTTAATTATCCCAAATATTAGTGTGGCTCTTGTTGTTCCAATCACCTTGCCATCTATTTGTGTGTAGCCATTTCCTATATCCATGGGTTATGTCATCAGTCCAGAAGTCTTGTAAATTCTTCCTTTGCCTATTTTTTATATTTGCACTACATATAGGTCTGGGGAAGATGGAAGATATTCTTGTCAGTTGCTGTCATGAATCCTCCCAGAATCTTGCTTGAGTACCACTGCGCAATTCCCAGAAGTTATGGCTCTGTATCATCTACTTTTGGATTCTTGTTGCTTTTCATATTTGGGAACCCCCAGGCTCTATGTTGAATCAGATAAGGTCCTGCTTGGGCCATGAAGAAGCATACTTGGTAGCTCATAGATTAGCCCATGGAGTGTGGGGATTGGAGACCCATTTCCACTAGATACTAGCTCCCATGATGTTGTTATTGTGCTCAGGGTCGCGCAGCCCTAGCCCCCCATGACTTTTTGGAGTACACACATCCTTCCAATTGACTAAGGCACATTTGTTTTCCTCTTTGGTGCCACCCCATAGGAAAGATATTTGCAGTTTGTGCATGGCATTGAGGACCCATTTGGGGGCTGCTAGGACCGAGAATAGGTAAATGGGGAGGGACTGCAGGACAGATTTGATGAGAACCAATCGGCTTGCTATATTGAGAGTGTGATGGGTCCAGTTGGATAGTCTGGTTTCTATTTTTTCCAGCAGAGCTCGCCAGGAGGAGTGATTAATGGCAGTATTAGTGAGAGGGGCTCTGAGGTATATGGAGGGCAAGGGTGCGATGGAAAAGCCTAGGATGCAGGAAATGTTGCGTTGTGAGAGAAAGGGGGTGTGGAAGAAAAATATTTTCAATTTATCAGGGTTGACATATGTACCGGAGGCTTAAGAGAAGGTATCTAGAAGCGATTTGAGGGTACGGGCTTCCTGGATTAAGGGGTAACCCATGATCATGTTGTCATCCAAAAATTATTGATGGGAGGAGGGAAGCAGGTTGTGGAGGGGTATACCATGCAGAGCCCCTGACTGAATGGAGCTTTGGAGGAGGTGACCCAGCCCTTCATCCATAATGATGAAGATGAAAGGTTAGAGAGGGTCCCCTTGTCTAATTCCTGTTGAGGGGTTGAAGGTTGCAGAGGGAATACCATTAACCAAAATGGAGAGAAAAGGAGAGGTAATGAGACTCATGATCCAGCGTACCCAGGTGTGGCTAAAGCCGAGGCTATGAGGAAATTTTTGATTTAGTCCTAGCTAAGTTTGTCAAAGGCCTTGGAAATATCGATTTTGAGAAGTGTTAGCCCCCTATAAATTTCTTGACAAGAAAACAGGGGGCTAATTTGTTTTATGAGCCTTCAAGGAATGCATTTCTCCTGAAAACACATCATCCTTGAAAGCCTCTTCATGCCCTCTTCCCTTTGATTAATTTCCACTGCTGTTTCCATCCACAAAGCCTCACTGATTGCAAAAAATGGTGCTCAAAGAGGCCTTCATTTTCTCTGCTATCCCTGCAAAATTTCCCATTCTAACCCTCTGCCCATTTTCAAAGTTTCCCTCTGATTCCTAAAAGCCCTTCCTAAATCTCCTAAACCACCCATTTCCCCTTTAAAAACCAAGTGAGATCCTTTCGTTTGATGTTAATCCCTTTTTCCCTTCCCCCGAAAGCCTAATGTTAGCCTTAAAACTCTGTTTCCAAGCGAAAAACCCATTTTCTAAACGTATTACAGGCTAGGACCTTTCAGCAAGCCCCATCAACCTTTACCCCACATGACCTGGGCGCTAGAACCAAGCGCTAGCCAGGAAAGCGCTTATCGCAATTGGAAATCGGGAGTGCTATTAACAGTCGATCTATACATATCGAACGGTCTTTGCAAATTCCATAGCGTCCATGCCCCCCCCCACCGCTCACCCCTCCGATCGCTCATCTATCGTCCATGTGACCCGCAAATCAACGGTCCATATTTCATCCGCCCCGGTGGTCCCCACGCCGCGCCCTGTGCAGAAACCGGCAGTTTCTATCGCACCACCTTTGGGAAGGAGGGCGGTATTTTTCATTTCGTAGCGATGCCATTCACCGGGGGACACGTCTCTTTGAGCACTATTTAAAAACTACCCCCCATGGCGCATTAACGTTCGACTGTGGACCCGGCGCGATATCCACGTACACCGTCCAATCTGAAGCTGTCCATCCAATGGTGATCGCGCCACGAAGATGCTCAAGAGTTAGCCCAAGGAAAACAGGACCCTTGGCCCACCATTTATCGCCCTCCGATACGTTTTCCACCATCGATTTCCTCCTGGGATCGGATGGTTCGAATTAAATCCACACCCCGCCATTGACCGGGTCCCGCCATGTCACCCATTCCACGTGTTTACATCGCATTTTCACCCGTCCCCTTTATATTTCATTCAAAAGGAAAAATTTCACTGTTTGTATTAAAATCTACTTCATTCCGCCAACTTTCACCATGACCGTTCTCCATTGTTTTGCTGTGTTTTCCGCCATCACCCTGCGTTGTTCCACCATTTCACCAGGCTGCACAGCCATCCTCATTGTCCCTGCTGCATCCACCCTCCCCATGCATGGTTTTCTTAACGTATTTACGTGTTTTGCAGGGTTACAGGCAAGCGGAAAACCGCCATGGTTCATAAGGTGCTATTATATTGGCACATAGCACAAAGAAAGGCCTGAGGAGGTGTTGAGAACATAAACATCCATTAAAGGTACAGAGTTCAAACTTGCAAAGACTTCCCAACACCATTTAAAGTTTCAATTTCGCAGACAGAGGCAATCATGAAGCAGCAAAGAGTATCAGTGAGAAAACAGAGCGTTTAAGGCCTACAATTGAAGATTTCGAGCCTTAATCCAATTATTTAAAGGCGAGGTACCAAATCGAATACCTCATGTATTACACAGAAGGCCTGGGGCACAAAAAACAATATATATCAGTGTCACCATCCGCAGAATGTTCCTACCGTGAAAGGACGAAGTGCCCATATGGTTTTCATGCTATTTCGTGTCCCTGAGGAAATTTCCGCCCTGACAACAATCCTATGCTACCAGTGCATTAGTTATGCAGTATGGAAGGCCTCACAGTCTTTTATCCACTTCGGTTTATTCACCAAAGTTCTACAGAGTGCTATAGCAAAGTACATCAGAGACATACCTGGAGTAAATTGCAGACTGACGAAGACCACTCTTTCATCCAAAGAGTACCAGAGATAAATGCCCAGAATTTAAAACAGAATGGGGCTTCGGCCCTCTTCCTCTTCCGAGCTTTAATGCTACATTTATTTTTTCACCTACCCCCTCTGTCTCTCATTCAGCTATAAAATTCATGAAGTAACTCATTGTAGAGGTTGTTGTTGATCGGATATCTGAGAATTACAAGTTGTTTCTTTTGAGACATAGTCTCTGTGTAAAGTTGTAAGATAGGCTGAGGAAGATGTTTTCAGGATGAATATCAAGTTGTTGGCAATGTTGTACATGACTGGTGTTGCTCTTTAATATGACAAGCACATTTCTTTGGATCATGATTTAAAGCAGCGGTGATGTTTTTCTATCTTTGTATTTGTTTTACCTTGTAGTTCATTTCATTTCATTTCTTCTGGCACGCATCAAAAATCTTGCATAGGATTTACCCTTGTTAGGTACCCTATGTTTCTTCTCTCCCTGCCTTCAATGTTTTCTGCTGAATGTGTTATCTGAGGATAATTTCAACTAATTTAACCAGTGTAGTGGTCAAAACATATGCTGCTAGCTGATGTATGAATTAATGAAACTGTTCTCAGATGTTCTTGTTGGGCTTTGATTGAATGAATTGGGATACTGGGAGTTTAGAACTTTGTCTCTGTCTCACCAAGGTCCTTTTCAATTGATTAAACCTTTCTAAGTTCCCTTTAAGCTGGAGGCCGAAGCATTGAGAGTTCAAAGTCTCTCTCTGATCTCAGGTTTTCAACTTTATGTCTTGAATCTTTAATTTCCTTGTCTGAAGAGTTAACCTTTTAGGTTTTGGATCACAGGTGTCCAATGGCATGTCCTGTCCCTGGATCTAATTTCTGAAAGGTCACCTTGGAGGTTTCCTTGCTTTCACCCTCTCCCTTACCATTTCATGCCACACTATCATCTTTAAGATTCAATGCTTTAGATGATTAGCCCAACTGAAAGCCTGCATGTTGAATAGAAAGTAAACCCTTTCCTAACTCCATTGCCCAATGGTCTTGAATGTTCTCTGAATTATCTCTCCTCTGCCTAAAATCCTCTTTTCTCAGCCTTGTCTCATACTGAACCCTTATTTCATGATTCCCAACAACCACACAAAATCAAACAAACAAACCCCCAGCCTATAACTAGCCTAATATCTTAACTTTTGAGCTTCAAATACATAAAACCTTTGCTAATATAGAGAGATCCCTCTCTGGACCTAGGAGGACTAGATCCTAAGGTCTGAAAGTGGTTCTGATGTTGTCTCATCTTTTGGTCTTGCCAATCTGGCCAAAACATAGGAACCCCAACATAATGGCGACTCTACTGAGGAAGGAACTTTGAATACCCTTAACTGCTATATCTGATCTTGTGTGTTTCTCCCACACTCTTAGACAGAGTCTGGAGAGGGCCAGGTAGCCTCCAGATCTCACTCTCTTTCAGAGGTGAAATATCTGGTAAAATCCCTCCCAGTCCATCTCTGGTTAGAGTTTGTTGTGTTTAGAGGATATCCTTGAAAGAGACATTACATAAGCACTGTGGTGGACAGTGTACCCTCTCGAAATATCCTAAACCTTCCACCTGGCGACTCCATAGTTCCTTAAAGATCAAAGACTCCACTGGTGATCAGTAGGTCTGCTGATTATCTTGGTTCACATAAGACTCCACTGGGAGACCAGCCTCCATAACAACATCAGCCATAATAGAAGTAACAAGTAGGGTTAAGCTGCTTGGTCAGAAAATATCATTCTGGCTTCAAGAACCATTCACACAAGAGCTTATCCTAACCCAAACCCACCTGGGATATTTGATAACCCTGAGAGCATCCTCAAAAGATCTCCTACACCTAAAAGACCAACTATTTCCAGCCACATCCATAGAGCTAACTCTGCACCGAAAGAATTTACAGCTCTATTAGTCCTACCTTTCGACCTACACCTACCAAACAGACTACCAAGAAATAGGTCATTCAGTGTTCTAGACCAGCTAGACCTTTAGCTTCCCGGTTCACCATCCCATAGAGGTCAACACATTAGAGAAAGAGAAAAACCTCCATCTACACCTCCTGATATTCAGTTCATTCAAAACTTGAGGCTCTGCCACTCTAAATCTGCTCAACGGACTTCTGCTGGTCCTAGTATCCCTGTCATCCTTATACCAGCTGCTCAAGCCAAACCCTTCCCCCCTCAAAATACCATCATGGCAGCCTGGTATGCACCTCTGGTATTACCCTAGCCTCTAGTGCCCTTACCCAACGACTATCAATCAAAGATCCCACACTTCACTGCAAAAGAGTCTACCACAGCTCAGCACCATGTAGATAGGATGGAAGATTCTTTTGATTACATGGAGATAGATGATGATACGGTCAAAATGAGAATATTTTCCCAGAGCTTAGGAGGTGATGTGAAGAAATGGTTCAAAAGCCTACCTCCTAACAGTATCCAAGACCTGCCTGATTTATATCAGACTTTCATAAACAAATGGGAAGTTAAGGCAAACCCTCTCCAAATCCTAGTAGAATACAGGAATCTTAAGAGAAACGTGGGAGAGAGTGTCCATGACTACTCTATAAGGTTTAACAGTGTTTACAACGCTCTTCCTCCACACATGAAACGTCCCCAAGGTTTGGCCCTAGTGAAATACCCTGAAGGCTTTGATGCTGACATGGCCTACCAGCTTAGGGAGAGAATTTACAACACATTGGAAGATATGCAAAAGGGATCAGTGAGTGTAGAGGCTAACCTGATTGAGAAAAAAGCAAGATTAAGAGCTGAGAAAAGGGTGACATATAGAGATGACACTGTAGCTTCCACCTCTGATCCCAATTATGACCGTCTATCTAAAAACATGGAAAGATACAGCAAATGATGGAAAAAATGGTTGTCACAGTTAGTAATCAGAACAGAAACCAAAATCATAACCAAAACCAGAACTTTAGAAGAAACAATACCACTCCCAACAGACAAAGAGACTCAGATCAGCAAATTATTCCCCCGTTTCAAGAGAACTTTCTTGATGAAGATGAGGGAATCATAGAAGAGTATGAGGGAACCACTATAAACATGTTTCAAATATAAAACTCAATACACAATTGTTCCACAGGGGAAGATCAGCCCTCACCCTCATATTGGGATGAGGAAGGATCTGAATCTGAGGATTACAGGTTGGGTTTTGAAAATGCCATCATGCAGGTCAGAGAACAGTATGAACTTAGAAGCAAAAATAGTCTAGACAATTCCAAACCAAAGGATTCTGAGGTCACCATCAAGAAAAGGCCTGAGAAAACTTCTAAAGCAGCTGTTGAGAGTAACAAATCAGCGGTTGAGTTTTCTAGGAAGAACAAAGAAAAGGAAAACCAAATCACTGATAAACAAATCCAACCAACTAGTAGCACTAGCACCGTAGTTAGTGCTCCTGATAAAACAGTCCCTAATCCTGTACATAGTGAGAATCAGCCCACTGATTATGCCACCAAGGTGGTGGTTAACAAAACAGATTTGAACATTCCAAAGAGTCAGACCACTTTCAATTTGGAGAGTGAGATTGCGAAAATTTAAATATTTGTCCCACTCTCTGAGCTGGCCACTCAGGATGTATATAAAGGCCAAATTTTGAAAGCTTTAAATCTAGGTGAAAATAGCGACACTGTAAATCTAAGTGATGATCAACCAGCGCTTCTGTTTGGTCCAAAGATAGAAGGAAAGTTTCAAGAAGGGGTAGTACCCCCTTTTTATATCAGTCTCAATATCCACGACAAGATCCTTCACAATGCAATGCATGACTCTGGGGCCTCACACAACTTGATGCCTAAGGTAGTCATGGAAAAATTAGGCCTAGAGATAACCCGGCCCTACAAAGATTTATATTCATTCGAATCTAGCTGAGTAAAATGCCTTGGCCTAATCAAAGACCTGTGTGTGAATTTGACCTAGATTCCAGCCAAATGTATGGTCATGGATGTCGTAGTGGCAGATGTGCCACCTAAGTGTAGCATGTTGTTGTCAAGATCATGGGGAGCCAAGCTGCAAGGAACAATGCGGATGGATGGGGCGTATGCTACAATCCCTGTTTTTAGCCAACTTAGAAGACTGTATAAAGAGGCACAAATGAAATTCCTGGTCAGTAGCCCTAAAAAACCTGAAAATTCACCTTTATACTCTGTACACACAGATCTTGACTCATTCATCCTTTACAATGATGAATCCTTAGAAGGGTCAGAATTCAAAAACAGAGATACAAATAATGAAACAGAGCCCATGGACTTTAACATAATGGCCACTCTAGACTTAGAGGAAAACGATGCAGAAACCTGTGGGCAGTGCGCCAAAAACGAAACTCATAGTAAACAAGAAATAGAATGCAGTCAACTGATTTGTCACCCTTCACAAGCTCATACACCACACCAAGAACGAAACTATGTTAAGCCCGAGAGCGAACCTTTATGGGAAATGAATTTCGATAGGTCATGCACCAAGAGAACTGCAGGAGCAGGGGTGTGGATACATAACACAGAGAGTGACTATGCAGAGAGCCATTCCTGTAACCTGCACTTCAAATGTACAAACAATGTCGCGGAATATGAGGCTCTTATCCTAGGCTTGAATCTGTTGAAAAAAATAGGAGCCCGTAGGATAGTTGTGCATGGAGACTCTGAGTTGATTATAAAACAAGTGAATGGTGAATACACAGTGAAACATCCTAGGCTGAGAGCGTACAGGAATGACGTTATGGATTTATTGAAAACTTTTGTGGAATATGAACTGTTGTTTGTCCCTAGGAGCCAGAACACAATTGCAAATGGATTAGCCTGCATGGCTAGTTCGTATCACAAGCCTCCCAGTGACCAAAAAATCATCATTCAGACCAAATTCAGACCTGCAGTGCTAGACAACGAAAAATATTGGCAGGTCTTCGAAGGAGATAAGCAGATTGAGGATTTCCTGATAGGCAGGAACGAGTTTTATTTTCTAATTTAGACTCGAAATCCCATGATAGCTGCCTAAGCGAAGAACCCTTAGACGAGGAAAAACCACCCTGTAACATAGAAATAAACGCTTTAAACGAACAGATTGGAAATCTAAATGGAGAATGGGAAAACGCAGATATTAAGGAAGTAGAGGTGTTGCAAGCCAAAGATAAGAATATACCCAGCGGGCTGGCACCTTTAGAAGACCTTTTTGACTTTGATGATGTAGCAAAAAAGCCCACTATAGAACACGCAGACTCTGATGTCAACGAATGCAACATAGGCACTGAAGATAAACCCAAGATGATTAAATTAGCTAAGTCCCTGCCTGCAAACATGAAAAATAAATACATTGACGTTTTCAAGGAATCCATTGATGTGTTTTCCTGGAACTATGAGGACTTAAAGGCCTATGACACAAACATCATACAGCACAAAATACCTCTGAAAGAAAATCATAAGCCCTTCAGATAGAAACTCCGCAGAATAAACCCAAAACAATTGCCTGCAGTTGAAAAAGAGATTAAAAATATGTATGAAGCAGGAATAATAGTTCACGTGAGGTTCTCTGATTGCGTCTCAAACCTTGTAGCTATGAGGAAGAAAACAGGTGAGATCAGACTCTGCATAGATTTTAGGAATCTCAACAGAGCCTCACTCAAAGACAATTACCCTTTGCCAAAAATGGAACACATTCTTCAGAAAGTAGTAGGCTCAAGAAGGATCTCCCTGTTAGATGGTTTTTCAGGTTACAGCCAAGTTTTAGTACTCCCAGAAGACCAACTCAAAACCGCTTTCACTACTCCATGGGGCACTTTTATGTATGTAAAAATGCCCTTTGGATTGATGAACGCTGGTGCAACCTTCCAACGAGAAATGGACATATCCTTTTCAGATGAAATAGGACACTTCATTGTCATCTATCTGGATGACATTATAGTCTATTCCAAGACTGAAGAAGAACACCCAAAACATCTGAGAAGAGTGTTTGAAAAATGCAGAAGGTTCGGACTTTCATTGAATCCCAAAAAGACTGTATTTGGGCTGCAAGAAGGCAAGCTCCTTGGCCACATCATATCTGAGAAGGGGATTAGGATAGACCCACAAAGAGTTAAGGGAATACTACAAATCACACACCCGAGAAACATTAAATAGTTACAGTCCTTCATTCGGAAAATCAACTTCTTAAGGAGGTTTATTCCCAATCTAGCTGACACCTCAGGAATATGACTAACATGTTAAAGAAAGGTGTAGGAGTTAAATGGACTATTGAGGCTAAGAAATATTTTGAATCAGTTAAACTTGCACTCACCCAGGCTCATGTCCTAATCAGCCCTGATTTCTCAAAGGATTTCCTGATATTTTCATTTTCCTCTGAGCATACAGTGGCTACATTCCTACTGCAGAAAAATCCAGAGGGAATGGAACAACCCATTTCTTTCTTCAACAAAGCGCTGAGAGATGCACCCTTGAAATACAACATAATGGAAAAACAGGCCTATGCCTTGGTAATGGCCTTGAAAGACTTTAGGGTGTACATACTGCATTCCCACACCATAGCCTACGTGCCCAATATAGTGGTTAAAGACATCTTGTCCCAAGACCCAGATGGGAAGAGGGGCAAATGGATTGTTGTGATCTTAGAATATGACCTTGAGATAAAACCCACAAAACTGATCAAAGGTCAAGGCCTAGCTCAACTGATGGTTGAATCAAATTTACGAGCCCTTGACATAAACATGGTAGATGCCTTGGATGAGCCGAGAGGATTGCCTAATCCCACTGTTGAGGAGAAGTTTCAGAACTCTCCATGGTATTCTGACATTCTATATGTGCTCACACACCTCAATGCCCCTCCTGAACTGTCAAAGACCAAGGCCAGATTCCTAAAGCTAAAAGCCAGAAGCTATTGCATACTGAATGAATGCTTATACTGGAAAAATACAAATGGCCTATTGCTTAAATGTTTGCTTGAAACTAAGGCAGAGGGGATTAAACAAGAATTCCATGAAGGAGAGTGTGGAGGCCACCTAAACTGGAAAGCCACTGCTAACAAGATACTCAGAGCTGGCTATTATTGGCCTACACTTTTCAATGACATCCATAAGATGATAATTTCCTGCCACAAATGCCATATTTTTGAAGGAAAAAGAAAGCTCCTTCCCCTACCTTTACAACCCATCACTATTGAGGGTCACTTTTTGCAATGGGGCCCAGATTTCATAGGGGAAATACACCTTGCTTCTTCTGCACAACACAAGTGGATCCTTACAGCCACATATTACTTCACTAAGTGGATAGAGGCCATACCTTCTAGGAATGCCACAGATTCAGTCATCATTATGTTCCTAGAAGACCACATCCTCTCTCGGTTTGGTTGCCCAAGAAAAATAATTACTGATAATGCTGTTGCTTTTGGGTCCAAGAAAATGGTTGATTTTTGTCAAAGGTATCAAATAGCACTCGTTCATTCAACTGCCTATTACCCACAAGGTAATGGCTTAGCTGAATCATCAAACAAGAGCCTGGTGACCATCATCAAAAATCTGCTAGAAGAGAACAAAAATTCATGGCATAAAAATTTAGTGCATGCCCTATGGGCTAACAGGCTTACAACAAAGAAATCCATTGGCATGTCACCATATCAGCTTGTCTATGGAACAGAGGTAGTGTTTCCTACCAGCCTTGGGGTACCAGTAATTAAACTTGTCCAAGAGATCCAAGCGGAAGAATACAGCATGGTAAGGAGGATAAACCAAACAATTCATCTCCAGCAAACAAGGGAAGAGGTCTATAACAGAGCTATGAAAGTTCAGGAAAATATAAATAAGTTGTTTGACAAGAGAACCAAAGCTTCTGACTTCAAAATAGGAGATAAAGTTCTGAAGTGGGATTCAAGGAGAGAGGACAAAGGAAAGCACGGCAAGTTTGACAATTTGTGGCAAGGTCCATACATAATCCAGGCCACTATGGGTCCAAATGCCTTTTTTCTACAAGAACCAGATGGTACAGAGTTGTTTGGGGGTCCTGTCAATGGCAGGATGCTCAAACACTACTTCTGCTGATTTCCAATTTCCAGTTTCCATTTCCATTGTAAATACCATTGCTGTGATATGTTTTCAAGAAAAAAGAGAAAATGTTTCAAAAAACAGAGAGAAAGTGAGAGGTTCAAACATGCTCAAAACATGAACCTCTAAGGTGCAAAATATTGGCTCTAATATGATCGAAACCTGAGCCAAAGAAGTAAAAAAGCTGGTCCTAACATGTCCGAAATCTGAACCAGCAACTAAAGAAGAAGAATCGGCTCTAACAAGCCCAAAACCAAAGCTAAAATGAAGAAGAGAAAGTGACTCTAACAAGCTCAAAACTTGAGTCACAAAGAAATAAGGATGCTTCAAAACTTCAGATTTCAAGCCTTCAAGATTTTGTTTTCAGTTTTCTACAAGCTTCTGTCCATGTGCAACTGTCCTTATGCTTTGGATCCACAGCAAACTAGATTGTCTAATCCTAGTTTGACTGTTTTTAAATTTATGTTGTAGAATGTAGAGAAGAAATTTGTTGGACAGTTTAATCCCAGTAGTTGTTAGATTAGGTAGAGAAACATATGAGGCCAACAGTTTAATCTGGTCTCATGGAGTAATAAGGGTACAAATAGAATAGGTTTATTTTCTTGTTTGTAAAAAATAAACGATGCAAAGGGTCTGCTAGTCCAAATGCACCCTGGAAGAGAAAATGTTAGGATTGTAGTCTGGGTAGGTAGATTGTTTGGGAATGTTTCTGTTGATCTATCATGTTTGTGGCAGCTGAAAATCAAAGAATAAATATGGCTCAAGCAGCGGGCATCTGGCCTACCTCAAAGATAATTTCTGGATTCTTGACTCCTTCAGGAAGAAGCCATCCCCATGTGGAGCCACTGTTAGCCCCCTATAAATTTCTTGACAAGCAAACAAGGGGCTAATTTTTTTTATGAGCCTTCAAGGAATGAATTTCTCCTGAAAACACATCATCCTTGAAAGCCTCTTCATGCCCTCTTCCTTTTGATTAATTTCCACTGTTGTTTCCATCCACAAAGCCTCACTGATTGCAAAAAATGGTGCTCAAAGAGGCCTTCATTTGCTCTGGTATCCCTGCAAAATTTCCCATTCTAACCCTCTACCCATTTTCAAATTTTCCCTCTGATTCCTAAAATCCATTCCTAAATCTCCTAAACCACCCATTTCCCCTTTAAAAACCAAGTGAGATCCTTTCGTTTGATGTTAATCCCTTTTTCCCTTCCCCCGAAAGACTAATGTTAGCCTTCAAACTCTATTTCCAAGCGAAAAACCCATTTTCTAAACATATTACAGGCTAGCACCTTTCGGCCAACCCCTTCGACCTTTTCCCCACATGACTTGGGCGCTAGAACCAAGTGCTAGCCCGGAAAGCGCTTATTGCAATTGGATATCGGGAGCGCTATTAACCGTCGATCTATACATATCGAACGGTCTTCGCAAACTCCATAGCATCCATGCCCCCCCCCCCCCCCCCGTTCACCCCTCTGATCGCTCATCTACCGTCCATGTTACCCGCAAATCGACGGTCCATATTTCATCCGCCCCGGTGGTCCCCGCGTTGCGCCTGGTGAAGAAAATGGCAGTTTCTATCGCACCGCCTTTGGGAAGGAGGGCGGTATTTTTCATTTCGCAGCGATGTCATTCACCGCGGGACACGTGTCTTCGAGCAATATTTAAAAACCACCCCCCATCGCACATTAATGTTCGAATGTGGACCCGACGTGATATGCGCATACACCGTCCGATCTGAAGTTGTCCATCCAACGGTGATCGCGCCACGAAGATGCTCGGGAGTTAGCCCAAGGCAAACAGGACCCCTGGCCCACCGTATGTCGACCTCCGATACGTTTTCCACCGTCAATTTCCTCCTGGGATCGGACGGTTCGAATTAAATCCACACCCCGCCATTGACCGGGTCCCGCCACATCGCCCATTCCACGTGTTTACATCACATTTTCACCCGTCCCCTTTATATTTCATTCAAAAGGCCAAATGTCACTGTTTGTATTAAAATCTGTTGCACTCCGCCAACTTTCACCATGAACATTCTCCATTGTTTCGCTATGTTTTCCACCATCACCCTACGCTATTCCACCACTTCACCAGGCTACACGGCCATCCTCATTGTCCCCGCTGCATCCACCCTCCCCGTGCATGGTTTTCTTAACGTATTTACGTGTTTTGCAGGGTTACAGGCAGGCGGAAAACCGCCATGGTTCATAAGGTGATATTATATTGGCACAGAGCACAGAGAAAGGCCTGAGGAGGTGTTGAGAACATAAACGTCCATTAAAGGTATAGAGTTCAAACGTGCAAGACTTCTCAACACCATTTAAATTTTCAATTTCGCAGACAGAGGCAATCATGAAGCAACAAAGAGTATCAGTGAGAAAACAGAGCATTTGAGGCCTGCAATTGAGGATTTCGAGCCTTAATCCAATTATTTAAAGGCGAGGTACCAGATCAAAGACCTCATGTATTACACAGAAGGCCTGGGGCACACGAAATGATATATATCAGTGTCACCATCAGCAGAATGTTCCTACCGTGAAAGGACGAAGTGCCCATACGGTTTTCATGCTATTTCGTGTCCCTAAGGAAATTTCCGCCCTGAAAACAGTCCTATGCTACTAGTGCATTAGTTATGCAGTATGGCAGGCCTCACAGTCTTTTATCCACTTCGGTTTATTCACCATAGTTATATATAGTTCTACAGCAAAGTACATCAAAGACATACCTGGAGTAAATTGCAGCCTGACGAAGACCACTCTTTCATCCAAAGAGTACCAAAGATAAATGCCCAGAATTTAAAACAAAATTGGACTTCGGCCCTCTTCCTCTTCTGAGCTTTAATGCTACAATTATTTTTTCACCTACCCCCTTTGTCTCTCATTCAGCTATAAAATTCATGAAGGAACTCATTGTAAAGGTTGTTGTTGATCGGATATCTGAGAATTGCAAGCTGTTTCTTTTGAGACACAGTCTCTGTGTAAAGTTGTAAGATAGGCTGAGGAAGATGTTTTCAGACTGAATATTAAGTTGTTGGCAATGTTGTACATGACTGGTGTTGCTCTTTAATATGACAAGCACATTTCTTTGGATCCTGATTTAAAGCAACGGTGATGTTTTTCTATCTTTGTATTTGTTTTACCTTGTAGTTCATTTCATTTCATTTCTTCTAGCACGCATCAGAAATATAGCATAGGATTTACCCTTGTTAGGTACCCTATGTTTCTGCTCTCCCTGAATTCAATGTTTTCTACTGAATGTTTTATCTGAGGATAATTTCAACTAATTTAACCAGTGTAGTGGTCAAAACATATGCTTCTATCTGATGTATGAATTAATGAAACTGTTCTCAGATGTTCTTGTTGGGCTTTGATTGAATGAATTGGGATACTGGGAGTTTAGAACTTTGTCTCTGTCTCACCAAGGTCCTTTTCAATTGATTAAACCTTTCTAAGTTCCCTTTAAGCTGGAGGCCGAAGCATTGAGATTTCAAAGTCTCTCTCTGATCTCAGGTTTTCAACTTTATGTCCTGAATCTTTAATGTTCCTTATCTGAAGAGTTAATCTTCTAGGTTTTGGATCACAGGTGTCCAATGGCATGTCCTATCCCTGGATCTGATTTCTGAAAGGTCACCTTGGAGGTTTCCTTGCTTTCACCCTCTCCCTTACCATTTCATGCCACACTATCATCTTTAAGATCCAATGCTTTAGATGACTAGCCCAAATGAAAGCCTACATGTTGAATAGCAAGTAAACCCTTTCCTGACTCCATTTCCCAATGGTCTTGAATGTTCTCGGAATTATCTCTCCTCTACCTAAAATCCTCTTTTCTTAGACTTGTCTCATACTGAACCCTTATTTCCTGATTCCCAACAACCACACAACATCAAAAAAACAAACCCCAAGCCTATAACTAGCCTAATATCTTAACTTTTCAGCTTCAAATACATAAAAACTTTGCTAATATAGAGAGATCCCTCTCTGGACCCAGGAGGGCTAGATCCTGAGGTTTGAAAGTGGTTCTAATGTTGTCTCATCTTTTGGTCTTGCCAATCTGGCCAAAACATGGGAACCCCAACAAGAAGCATGCCAGGTTTTTTGGAGGTTTTGAGAGAGTGAATGACCTCATGGGTTAGGATGATGCCATCAAGAATTTTCCTACCTTCAACGTAGCATGTTTGCTCCAGGGAGATGATCATGGGGAGGAGCTGCTTCAGCCTGTTAGCAATAACTTTGGAGATTATTTTGTAAATGACATATAGGCTTGTACTTACTTGTCGAGGCTGCATTGTCTTCTTTTGGAACCAGAGTGATGAAGGTGGCATTAAGTGCTGGAACAAGCCAATGAGTGGTGCGTGATTCCTCCACTACGTCCCAGACTTCGTCTCGGATGGAGTCCCATAAGAAGTGGAAGAATTTGGTGGTAAATCCATTAGGGCCAGGAGCTTTCTAGGTTTTCAGCAGGAAGACTACTTGTTCCACCTCAGCCAGAGTGGTGGCTTTGAGCAGCATCCAGTTGTGATCATCCGTTAGTAGCTTATGAATGTACTAAGTGATTTTCCCAATGGCCTCGTGCCTTTGATGGTTGGGTTTTTGCAGAATATTCCTGAAGTGGTTGCGCAGCTCTTCCAAAATATCCTCTTGCTTTTCCAACCATTCTCCAGTTTGGTTTTTTAGGATAGTGATTATGTTATGCATCCTATGTTGAATAGTGTATCAGTGAAATAATTTTGTGTTTCGTTATCCCTCCTTAGGCCAGCATATCCTTGATTTTTGTCTCCATAGGACTTCTTCCTGGTTTCTTCTTTCTTCTAGATAAGTAGAGAGTAAATTCTCTTGGCTCTCTGACTCGTCTGAGCGTCCTTCCATGATGATGGTTTGTTGCAACTTCTTCATTTTTTCCTCCAGCTCTTGTGGAGCTTTGAAGATATTTCCAAAGTTTGATTTTTTCCAAACCTTTAGTTTGCCTTTGAGAATCTTTAGCTTTGTCTAGAACTGGAGAATTTTAGTACCTTGCAGAGGTACTAAGGAGGACCACCAAGCAGAGACCATTTCCTTGAACCCTGGGTGCCTGAGCCAATAGTCTTCAAAGCAAAATGGTTTGGTAGCGTGCTTACCTGGTCTTGACCATTGAAGTTGTATTGGCCAGCGGTCAGAACCTGCAGCGGGGATAATGGTAGCTGCTATATCACCCCCTAGACGGATTAAATATTCTCTGATGAGGAATATGTCCAGTCTAGAAGCTATCTGGTGGGTGCCTCCTCTTCTATTACTCCAAGTGAATATTCCATTGGAGGTTTGAAGATCAATAAAGTGATTTTCTTGAATGAAGTTCTTGAATCCATTACTGTCAGAGTCCAAATGCATCCGCCCTCCTTTCTTTTCCTGTAGATTTTTTATCATATTGAAGTCTCCTCCCAAGAGCCAAAGAGGTAGGGCTCTCTATTTATTGAGTTCTGTTATGTGGTCCAGAAGCTCCATTTTATAATGGATATTTTGGGGAAAGTGGACATTCGTGAGCAAGTCATGTATGTCTGTGCCAATCATGTGAAAGTCAGCCTGGATAAAGTGCCTATTGGCATGATAGTTCTCAAGGGAGATAATTTGGGGGTTCTAGATTACTGCCAGGCCTCACGGTGTACCATTGGCATCTACAACTATTGTATTGCAACCTTTCCATATATTTTTTAAGATTGTTTCCAGAGTGGAGCTAGAACATTTGGTTTCTTGCATCTAGAATATTGCAGGGTGTTCCTCAATAATTATTTTCTTTATTATCCTGTGATTAGTGGGGCTGTTGAGCCCTCTTATGTTCCATGAGATGATCTTCATTTGGAGGGGTTGGTGTAGGCGAAGAATTTGGTTAACTTGGGGAATCACCCAGAATCCACCATCTCTTTACCTATTTCTATGGTTCTTTACAGCGTTTTTTTCCTCCCCCTTTTACGAGACTCTTTCGTGAAGTATTTTTTGTTTATGAGTGTGCCCCCTGTATACCCAGAGAGGGGAGTTGTTGCTCTCGGGTAAGGATTTCTTCCATATTTTGGACCTGCTGCTTAGGTATTGATCTGAAATCCTTCTTGTCGCAAGCATCCTCTAACCCTATGAGATCTAGGCCCTCAAGTTCAATGCTCTATGGCTCTTCCTCCGTAGCTTATGGGATCATTTCTATCACCTGTTCATTTCCCTTCGACGCAGGATTTTCCCCTGCGATGTTAGCGGTTTGAGGTTTTAGGAAGGTTTCAGGTGGGACCTTGTTCTGATGTGCTTTGGAGGATTGGGGATGCTCCGTAGAGGTGTGCCCAGATTCATTGTTTGGTTCATTTTAATTCTCATTCAGTTGATTTATAGCTACGAAGCTATTGCTAATCACAGGTCCTTTTTTATTCTGGTGCGAGGTAGTTCTCTTGTTGTGCCTTTTCTTACTTGCAACCTTCGTGAATCCTTCTGTTGCCTGATCATTGGATTCATTTTCAGCCGTTTCTTTTTTATTTAGGAGACAATATATAAAGAGATTCCCATGTTGATGACACGTCCTGCATTTGAAAGGGATATGCTCATAATCTATAGTTTGTATCCATTCAAAAATTTTGTGCAATGTGTTGAAAATGGCAACAAGAAAAAGTGAAGGAGGCCTCCTGAAACATCTTTCTTGATCCTAGTTGGAAAGTGATCACCTAAACTAGGTGGGGACCACACATGTAATTTTTGTCGAAAAGTCTATTTTTAGACTATGTCTATTTTTAGACATACAGAGCATGATTCGGGGATTCCAGTTGGAGATTCTTGAAGTATGCGATATGTTGGTAAAAATAGATGAGACCCTTATTTTTAGGACCCAGGCTATTTTTAGACTGTCTCCCCTAAAAATATGGAAGTCAAATATTATTTACCCTTAATAATATTTAGACTATAAACAGCAGTTTACTCTCTTGGAGCACTTCAGTTTGACCCCCAGAGGTGGGGCATGCAGCTGACATAAGGAAATTCGAATTTCCTATGAGTTTAGTGAGCTATTGCATGTTAGACTTCAGTTAGACTCATGTGGCAGAGTTTTGGTGGAGTTGATTGAGGAGTTAATGGAGGTGGTGTTCTGGTTAACTAGTTTAACTAGTTATGATCAGTTTAACTTGTGATTATGCTAGAGATGAGTTGGGTGAATTAATTATTAATTAATTCATTGATATTAAATCATTATTAAACTAAAAGAACACATCAGTTAACT
This sequence comes from Pinus albicaulis, assembly GCA_034641835.2. Taxonomy (NCBI): domain Eukaryota; kingdom Viridiplantae; phylum Streptophyta; class Pinopsida; order Pinales; family Pinaceae; genus Pinus; species Pinus albicaulis. The sequence continues at coordinate 80,678,859 of CM076575.1, forward strand.
CAGTGCATGGACAGTTCAGTGAAAGACCAGTGAAAGAGGTAGATGAAAGGGTGAGTATAGCTATCAGTTGGAGGATCAGTTTTGCATGGGATTTGCATAACACTTGGAGGAAATTACCAATGAAAATTGCGCAGTTGGAGCCAGTGAGATTCGAACCTGGATCTCTATTTAGACCAGCCTTGATTGCGCAATAGAGGAAGAGAAGTAGTGGGTGTGTTTTGAACCCGTGACTTGTTCAAAACCAAGCTAGTTTTTGTGTAGCTTTGGGAGATAGTACTGAGTACTTGTGAGGAGTTTGTACTATGTATTTGCTGCATGTTCTCTCCATTTATAATATACTATAGCTGCGGGGTTTTCAGCTATAAGCTTTCCCATACATACTGTGTTATGTGTGTGATGATTTGATGCGCGATCGCTTCTATTCTTTCCGCATGTGACAATTAATTGTAGAAGAAGGTTATGTGTTATGCATGCAATTCAAAATTGATGTATGATCGGGTTAATCTTCATTGAATAAGTGATTTATTCAGCAAATTTCTACATGGTATCGGAGCAATATTAATTGTCGAGATCTATTACGGTGATTGCAAACTTATTTCCTCGGACAGAGCCTTCATACGGGCCAGATAGCCTCCGGATTCATCTTTCTTTGGAAAGTGAAAGGTCTGGTAAAAGCCCATGCAGTCAATCTCTGATTTGGAAATAATTTGTTCTCAAGTGTAGATCGGAAGCGATTGAGTTATCAGCTGGTGGTGAAATTCGAATTTGCAGATTTGTGTTCTTGGTGCCGCGGCAAAATGTCTTTCATCGGGTTGCGACTAGAATATGCCTTGGAAGGCAGTTCGAATTATGTTGCATGGAAGGACCGCATGGAGGCTGTATTAGATGATCATGGGCTGTTGGAATTCGTGGAGAAAGAGATTCCAAAGCCTAATTCTACTGATGCAGCTGTTGTGGAAGCATGGCAAAAGAAACAAGCAAAATGTCGAAGGATCCTGTTGGAGGGTGTAAAGGATCACATTGTATCCAGTTTACACGGGAAGGCCTCTCCATATTTGATGTGGAAAGCCTTGACGGATCTGTACCAAAGCAAGAGCGATCAGAGGAAGCTGGCGCTCAAAGATAGACTCAGGAACATCAAGTGTGAGAAGGGGGAAAGTATGTCGAAGTACCTCACGAGGTTCACCCAATGTCGGGATGAGCTGGGAAGTGTTGGTGTGACGGTGGTGGATGAGGATCTGGTGAGTTTGGCACTTCTTGGTTTGCCGAAGAGTTGGCATGCATATCAAGATAGTGTCAATGGTCGAGAAAAGTTGCCGGGATGGGAAAGACTGTGGTCTGATCTCGTGCAAGAGGAGATCCGGCGAAATACCAGAGATGGTTCTTCGTCAAAGGGAGCTGATGAAGAAGACTGCACTTTGGCTGCCAAAGCAAGGAAGGGGAAGGGCAAGGAGAAGGCTTCTCAATCCGGTGCGGATGGTAAAGAGCGTGACATGTCCAAAGTGAAGTGTTTTCATTGTCACGATAATGGACATTACGCCACGAATTGCCCCAAGAAGAAGAAGAAGAAGCAGGCTGCTGGATCTGCAGCTGGTGAGGCTCTTGCCTCGCAATTTGAGCTGGACTTCTCATTGATCGCATGCATGTTGTCTAGTGCATTGGGATCGGGGTGGTATATTGATAGTGGCGCTTCCTTTCACATGACGGGAGATGCAAATCTTTTCAGTGACTTGGTGGAGAAAGGTCTCCAGATGCATGTTGAGTTTGGCGACGGTGGACGATACAATGCGACCGGCATTGGTACCATAACCTTTCAGAGGGAGTCAGGTAAACTCATTCTTTTACAAGATGTATTGCATGTACCAGGTTTAACAAAGAATTTGATCTCAGTCGCAATGTTAGAGGATAAAGGGTATGAAGTTGTCTTTAGAGAAGGAAAATTTTTCCTTCGGCACAAGGCAACGGGACAAGTCAAGAAGGTTGGGATTCGGGCAAAGAATCTCTACAGACTTGAAGTAGATGGGATGTCTACGAAGCTTCCTATTGTTGGGAAGCGGGAGAAAGACATGCAACTGAAGCTTGAGAGGGAGCAAGTGTTGCATGCAGGCGAGAAAGACATGCAATTGAAGCTTGAGAGGGAGCAAGTTTTGCATGCAGGTGATAGTGAACCTCGAGATGTGGAGCAGCCACAAGAGGATCATGGAGTGGAAGAGACCACTCATGCAGAGAAATTTCGTGCCAGACGGGCAGAGGGAGTGCATGCAGCTATACCACCAGGTATGAGGTGGGGCGACATGCATGATTGATCCCAAGAAGAGATTTCTGGGCAGATTCATGAGATGGTGTGGATCTCATGGATTGAACCTGGCTACGAGGTGCCCACAACATGGCAGTAGCAAGATCAGTTGGAGTGATGCAGGCAGATCAAAGTGACAATGTCGGATACTGGAGCGCGGATCAGAGTTGACAGCAAGTGCAGGAGTGCATGGGTGCAAGATTTCAACAGCGCAGTAGTTCCTGATGACATGTGCTGTTGGTACCAGCAGAAGTCGAAGACTTTGATGATAGATGCTAGATGCATCAAGACTGATTGAGTTGTTTGGAGCCTATTCAGTTTCAGAGGAGTTGCAGAGCAGATGCATGGAGTTGCATGGTGCATGCATGAGTTTTCATGGCACATGCAAAGGGTGCATGGCGAATGCATGGAGTTGCATGTCGCATGCATGGAGATGCATGGCGCTTGTGAAGGTTGCAGGGCGAATGCATGGAGTTGCATGTCGCATGCAATGACAGTCCTTTCTTGTTGAGAGGGAGTGTTGAAAATGGCAACAAGAAATAGTGAAGGAGGCCTCCTGAAACATCTTTCCTGATCCTAGTTGGAAAGTGATCACCTAAACTAGGTGGGGACCACACATGTGATTTTTGTCGAAAAGTCTATTTTTAGACTATGTCTATTTTTAGACTATGTCTATTTTTAGACATACGGAGCATAATTCGGGGATTCCAGTTGGAGATTCTTGAAGTATGCGATATGTTGGTAAAAATACGAGACCCTTATTTTTAGGATCCAGGCTATTTTTAATTCATTTCTCCAGACATGGAAGTCAAATATTATTTACCCTTAATAATATTTAGACTATAAACAAACAGCTTTATCCCTCTCGAGCACTTCGCTTGACCCCCGAAGGTGGGGTACGTGCAATTTACAAGGTTTTCTTAACTTCCCAGAGCTAATTTGAGCTACGCATGTTAGACTTCGGCGACTCATGTGGCGTAGTTTTGGTGGAGTTGATTGAGGAGTTAATGGAGGTGGTGTTCGGTTAACTAGTTATGATCAGTTTAACTTGTGATTATGCTAGAGATGAGTTGGGTGAATTAATTATTAATTAATTCACTGATATTAACTCATTATTAAACTAAAAGAACACATCAGTTAACTCAGTGCATGGACAGTTCAGTGAAAGACCAATGGAAGAGGTAGATGAAAGGGTGAGTATAGCTATCAGTTGGATGATCAGTTGTGCATGAGATTTGCACTACACTTGGAGGAAATTACCAATGACAATTGCGCAGTGAAGCCAAGGAGATTCGAACCTTGGATCTCTATTTAGACCAGCCTTGATTGCGCAATAGAGGAAGAGAAGTAGTGGGTGTGTTTTGAACCTGTGACTTGTTCAAAACCAAGCTAGTTTTTATGTAGCTTTGGGAGATAGTACTGAGTACTTGTGAGGAGTGTGTACTATGTATTTGCTGCATGTTCTCTCCATTTATAATATACTATAGCTGCGGGGTTTTCAGCTATAATCTTTCCCCATACATATTGTGTTAATGTGTGTGATGATTTGATGTGAGATTGCTTCTATTCTTTCCGCATGTGACAATTAATTGTAGAAGAAGGTTATGTGTTATGCATGCAATTCGAAATTGATGTATGATCGGGTTAATCTTCATTGAATAAGTGATTTATTCAGCTAATTTCTACACAATGGCCTTACTTCTCCTGGTAGCAGCTCCACCAAGTTCATGTAGACGCAGATTCGGGCATATGCTATGTAGCGGTTGATCTTTGTCTCCTCTTCTATCTTGACAAATTCCCCTAGGGCATTTCCTATATCTATAAGGGTAAGCTCGTCCCAGTAGGCCTAGGGAAGGGAGTAGAGCTGAATCCATACTGGAGCCTAAGTAAGATCTTGTTTGTCAGGGTTGAACCGCTCCGTCCACGATTGGAGGTATAGACCTGCAGAGTTAAAGACATAGGTTCCTCCATCCATGATCATGTATTTTTCTTCTATGCATGTAAAGATCACATTGAAGAAGCCTTTAGCACACAGGTGCAGGTCAATGTGGCCTTTGGGTTTCCACTTCGAAGCTATCCATCCTCGAAGGGCTTTTTCAATGGGCCAGAAACCCATGAACTTGCCTATCAGCGTGTGGTCCTTCATGAACTGGATTCTTCCATTGATGTGATGTGCTGGGAGATTGATCATTGTTCGTTTGGGGTTCTTCGGAATGCTTCTAGTTGACTTGATGTTCACTACTTCTGCTGTTGATGTAGTTTTCTGCTGCGCTGTGGGAGTCGCCCCTGAAGTGTCATGAGACGGGCCAGAGTTTTGATGATTGTCGATGTCAGCCCCTGTCGCTGCCCCTGTAGGAGGTTGGTCTGTGATGGGGGGAGTAGCGGTCCCCCCATAGGTTTCTGTCATAGGTGAGCCTCAAGGCTGACCAGGAGAGTGATTGCAGCCTAACGGTCTGGGAGGAAAGTCTGCCTGGGGTAGCCTGCATGGAAACCTCCAAACCCTAGGTCATGGCAGTCGGCCTGGTGTAGAGCTCCGCTAGGGTTTCTCATATCCAACATTAGGGATTTTTAATATTATAAACCCAATGAATTAAAAATATAAAGGGTTAATAAACCCAATGGATTGATATTAAAAACCCAAGGAAATAATAAACCCAGGGGATCAATAAGGCCAAGGGATTAATATTAAAACGGTAGGAAATTAATAAACCCTAAGAATCAATATTTTAAACTCAAAAGATTAATAAACCCAATGGATTATTAATATTGTAAACCAAAAGAACCAATAAACGCAAGGGTTTAATATTATAAACCAAAGGAATTGGCAAACCCAAGGGATAAATATTAAAAACATACAGGATCAGTAAGGCCAAGGGATCAATATTAAAAATACAAAAGATTAATAAACCCTAAGAATAAAGTTTTTAAACTCAAAAACCTAAGAAATTAATAAACCCTAATAATTAATATTTTAAATTAAATAGATTAATAAACCCAAGACATTATTAATATTATAAACCAAAAGAAGTAATAAACACAAGGGATAAATATTAATATTATAAACCAAGAAATTAATAACCCCTAATAATTAATATTTTAAACTCAAGAGATTAATAAACCCTAAGAATTAATATGTTAAACTCAAGAGATTAATAAACCCAAGGGGTTATTAATATTATAAACAAAAAGAACTAATAAACCCAACGGTTTGATATTACAAACCAAAGGAATTGGTGAACCCAAGCGTTAAATATTAAAGACCTAAGGGATCAATAAGGCCAAGGGATCAATATTAAAAACCCAAGAGATTAGAAAACCCTAAGAATTAATATTTTTAACTCAAAAACCTAGGAAATTAATAAATCCTATAAATAAATATTTTTAACTGAAGAGATTCTAAAACCCAAGTGTGGTTTAATATTGTAAATGAAAAGAACTAATAAACCCAAGGGTTTTATATTATAAACCCAAGGAATTGGTGAACCCAAGGGATAAATATTAAAAACCTAAGGGATAAATAAGGCAAGGGGACCAATATGAAAAACATAAGAGATTAATAAAGCCTATAAATTAATATCTTAAACAAAAAGTTTTGATAAACTCACATGATTATTAATATTATAAACTCAAGAGAATAATATTAAACCTAAGAGATTAATATTAAAGACCTTAATTATATATAAACCTTTAGATATATACTATAAACCATAAAATAAACATTGTTGAGCATGCTTGAATTAAACATTGAGACAATTGTTGTCATAATGCGATGTTGGACGAAGAATGACCATGCCATGGTTGATTTTCATATTGAGACAATCTTTGTCACAATGTGACATTCGACCAGGGAAGACCTTGATTAACTACGACTAAATATGATTAACATTGGTAGCTCATGGTTAATTTTCATATTGAGACAATGTTTTTCATAATGTGGCATCGGACCATGCATTAATATTAAAGTGTATGACTAATATTTAACGCCTAATATTACCAACCCAAATAATTAGGAAACTCAAGGGATCAATAAACCCTAATAATTAATAACTTAAACTCAAAACCTAAGAAATGAATAAACCCTAAGAATTAATAAGTTAAACTAAAGAGATTAATAAACCGAAGGGATTATTAATATTATAAACCAAAAGAACTAATAAACCCAAGGGTTTAATATTATAAACCAAAGAAATTTGTGAACCCAAGGGATAAATATTAATATTATAAACCAAGAAATTAATAAAGCATAAGAATTAATATTTTAAACTCAAGAGATTAATAATCGTTAAGAATGAATATTTTAAACTCAAGAGATTAATAAACCCAATGGGTTATTAATATTATAAACCAAAATAACTAATAAACCCAAGAGTTTAATATTACAAACCAAAGGAATTGGTGAACCCAAGGGATAAATATTAAAGACCTAAGAGATCAATATGAAAAACACAAGAGAACAATAAAGCCTAAGAATCAATATTATGAACCGAAATATTAGAATCCCCAATGTTATAAACTCTAAATATTAAACACAATATTATAAACCCTAATATTAAGCCCAAATATTCTAAACCCAATAGTAATCCCTAATTATAAACCCTATATATTAGAATCTATATTATAACCCAACATATTACGCCATAATGTAAATCATAATATTAAAACTCAAAAGATTAATAAACCCAAGGGATTATTAATATTATAAACCAAAAGAACTAATAAACGCAAGGGTTTAATCTTATATACCAAAGGAATCTGTGAACACAGGTGATAAATATTAAAAACCTAGTGGGTCAATAAGGCCAAGGGATCAATATTAAAAACACCAAAGATTAATAAACCCTAAGAATAAAAAAATTAAACTCAAAAACCTAAGAAATTAATAAACCCTAATAATTAATATTTTAAATTAAATGAATTAATAAACCCAAGACATTATTAATATTATTAACCAAAAGAAGTTACAAACCTAAGGGTTTAATATTATAAACCAAAGTAATTGGTGAACCCAAGGGTTGAATATGGTTGATAATCGTTGATTTTTATTAATTGTGATTGATCATGGTTGACACTAGAGACATTGTCCATAGTTGACTAAATTTAGCCATCCTCAACCATGAGTTACCATGGTTGACTGTAGAGAAATAGATTAACCATGAATAAGGAATTGTACCATATTCAACCACAAATATTTGCATTGTTCACAATGGATGACCATAATCAGGCATAAAGGCCTTGACTAACCATGTTTGACCATTATAACAATCGTTGACTATGGTTGTTGATGAAGAGTCTATAGAACATGAAACGTTCTTGGTTAACCATGGTTGACCAAAAATGACCATGTTGATCATGGTGGACCATGGTTGATCATGGTTGACCAGATTCAACCATATGGACCTCGATCTTGGTTTACCATAGTTGATCATGGTTACCGATATTGAACCATGCATGATCATGGTTGACCATAATTAACCATGATTAACCATTCTTGACCATGGTTGATCATGGTTGACTATTTTTATCATGGTTAACCATAGAGACAATGACCATGGTTAACCATATTTAAACACGGTTAATCATGGTTGACCATATAAATATTGGTTGACCATTATATCCATGGATGATGATGCTTGAACATGGTTGATGGTGGTTCAACATTATTGTTCATCATTGACAATGGTTCACATTAAATGACCATGGTTGATCATGGTTGCTCATGGTTAACCATGGTTGACCAAATTCAACGAGAAAGACCTTAATCATGGTTGACGAAATTCAATCATGATTAATCATGGCTGACCATGGTTGACTTTAGTTGATTGTGGTTGATCATAGTTCACAATAGAGTCATTTTCCATGGTTGATCATGGTTGGTCGTAGAGACAATGATTAACCATTAATAGGGAATTGTGTTTGATTGAACTTGAGGAGTGATGACTACAAAAGATACTCCAAAATAGTCAATTGTGTTTGACTAATGTAGTATTGTGTTTGGCTAATGTAGTATTGTTGCAATGCGACGTTGGATAAATTGGAATGTGTAACATTTGACAATGCTTGTCAAATAGCAACGTCTAATAGATTTCTTTACCATTCGAGTATGACAACATATTTAATTGTCAATATTAATCAATAATATTAATAGGAAATTATTTATCACTAAAGTTAAATATTGTTGATTGTTAAATATAGTCTAACATAGTGAAGGATTCACCCACATTCTAAATTGTGGTTGACCAAATGTTGTAATGTCACATTGCGATGTTAGAAACATTTGTTTACAATTCCAATTCTAATAAATATATATTAATATTAATTAATATTAATACATTTACTCAAAAAAAAAATTATCGTTTAATATTATAAGGTGTGTGTGTGTGTGTGTGTGTGTGTGTCTGTGATCCTCTAGACTTGAGGAACCACAATCAAGGGACATTTAAGTCATCAAAGTTACCCGAGGATCGCACTCTGCATGGGCCACGAGATCCCTTAGCTGACTTAATTTTTAAGCATGTCCCCTCCACCTAACACAGGACATAACCACCCCTCATGAGGTTTCATATTCAGTCACCTTGCTGACTTTTACATAATTATTTTAATTAATATATTGTTAAGTATTTTTATTAATGTTATTAAATATTTTAATTAATTAACTTAATATTATTATTAATTAATATGAAAATATTAATTTTAAATTTTAAAAATTAATGTTTATTGTAATTGAATATTTTTATATAAATGTTATAATTAATATATTGTCAAATGTTTTAATTAATGTTCTTAAACATTTTAATGTTTTTATAAATGCTATCAATGTTTTATGTAATGTTAAAAATTAATTAATTAAAGTAAAAATTAATTAATGTAAATGTTTTAATTAATTAATTTTAATTTTAATTATTGTTTTAATTATTTTATTAATTAATGTTGTATTAATTCATTTCTTTAATGCTTGTGGTCAAAGTTCGACGGACACAGGCGGAGCGATGATTCTGGGCGGGAACAATGGTTTTTTGAACAGAGATGGGCGCGAATTTTCCTTCGATGATCTGACCAGTGACACTGTGCAGGGGAGGTGCGATTCATCCCTTCCTATTTGGTCCAGAACCGGAGTGTAGACAGGCCTTAGTTTTCAAGGTGAACACGAGCCCCCGATTCTCTCGGATGGCAGCCTGTCGCCACTGGTTTTCAAAGGAGGTTATGATGCGAGGGCGGGAGGCTGTATGACTGCTAACCGCAGCTTGGATTTGAATCGTTTTCAAGCTCTGAAGGGGAAAGTGTTTCGTAGTTGCTTGAATGAGGATGGGAAGGTCACACATCTGGGTGAGATTTTGGGCGATTTTTCCACAGTTTCTGGAATCGAACTAGACCCCACCGTGCTCGCGTCCAGAAGTGGGGAGGGATTATGTGAGAAGAAGAGTCGGAGTTCATCCTCTAATCCTATTAGTTGGGAAGAACAGAGCGGGGTTCTTGCGCCTGAAACTACTAAAGAGTCTGGTCCAAACAGAGGAAAAGAGGCTGAAGAGACGAAGAAGGGAGGAAGAAAGAAAAAATGGATCAAGATTAAAAAATCTGAGTGTAACTATGTCTTGGGTGAAGACATAGGATGGGAACAGGTTACATTATTGGCCAGTATAACATTGGTTGGAAGGGTGGTGGGGAGACATTTTTCCCTCAAAACTGTAGTTGTCTGGGCTGATTCTCATTGGAAGAAAGATTTGGGTTATGTGCCTGAGGTGGTGTCCCTTTCGAAGGGGTGGTTCGCCTACAACTTCCTGTGCTCTGAACATCTCCAGTGGGTGACTCAGCGGAGCTGGTCTGTAGATCATTCTCCTCTACTCCTAAAACCATGGCATCCACTCTTCGATGCAAGCAGAGAAAGGGTGGACTCGGTCCCATTGTGGGTTCGTTTACCTGGTCTGCCTCTTCATTATTGGACAGAGGAGAACCTATGCGGTATAGGTAATACGATTGGGGTTTTCTTAGAGGCAGACCTATCCTTCTTTAAGACAAATCTCAGGCGGGTTGCAAGAATCCTTGTGATGATTAACATCAGAGAGGGCCTTACAGAATTTATGAATCTCAGGTGGGGTCACTATGATATAAAGCAGATCCTTGACTATGAGAAGGTTCCTTTTCGCTGTCGTCGGTGCCATGTTTATGGTCACCCTGCATATGAATGTGGTTCTCCCTCTCGATCTGCCAAAAGCCGGGGGTCTGGTCCATTTGTGGAGGCACCTTTGGTGAAGGAGGCTGGCTCCGGTCCTCACCATTTACACTTTGAACCTTGTTCAGCCTCCTCTAATGATGTGCAATCTGATGTCATTGGCTCTTGCATGTTGCCTGATGTAGACTTCCAGGTATTGAGTGAGGTTTCTGGTCCTTCTTCTGGTCAAGAGGCTCTATATCAGATTGCTGGGGGTGGAGCACTTGATGCTGTGAAGGTCCATAGTCGACATTATGGAGCAGATTTTCAACTAAAGGATGATGTCTTGTTGAAAGAAGTTTTATCTGTGCTGAATATGTCACTTATGGGCTCTTTTCCTTTCTCACCAGTATTCAATTTCTCATCAACCTCGCTTCTGAATTCTGTCTTGAATATTGTCTCGGCCTGGATGGATGTTGGTGGTAAGTCTTCTTGTGATGTTCCTAATATCCCTTCTCAGCCAGTTTCTTTGCCTGCTCTCCAAGAGATGGTTTCTGTCCCGATTTTTGACCCTGGTGAAAAGTTGTTAGTTCCGGTGGTTACTACAGCCCCTTTGGTCACTGGATATAATCTGAGATCTAGTGCTAAAAAAGGTGCTGGAGGGCTTGGGAGGGGAAAACTTCCTTCTGCTCAGGGCAGGGGCAGGATTTCTTTTTTGGCAAAAGCTCAGGATCGAGCTTTGTCGGATGTTCATGATGGGAGGCAGATTTTGATTGACAGGGCGCTTAGAGCAAGCCAATCCCTGAAGCCGGGTGTGTAATGAAGATAATGTCTTTTAATTGCAGGGGCTTGGCAGGTCCCCATAAGAAAGCTGCTTTCCGGAGAATTATCCTCTTGGATTGTCCGGATATCATTCTGCTTCAAGAGACTTTAGGTGTTGGATCTGTGGTCAAAGTTAGATTGGAGGGTTGGTTGCCAGGCTGGACTTTCGAGTCTTTGGATGCAAGAGGTAGGTCAGGTGGTTTGGCTATTGGATGGAATGACAAAACTATTAAATCTCAAAATTTCTGGGGTATGGAGTCGGTCCTGGGAATTAATTTCCTGTCGTTGGAGCTTGGTGAAGCTTTTAATCTGTTCAATATTTATGGACCTTATCAGGACAGGATCCCTTTTTGGTATTCCCTCTTGAGTAACTCTTTAATCAAGAGTGATTCGATGATCTTGGGTGGGGATTTGAATTTTTCTTTGGGCCAGTCGAAGGTTTGGGGACCTCATGCACAAATTGATTCCCTGACTAGTTTTTTCACTCAAAAATTGGAGGAGAATAACTTGCTGGACATTGAGCCCATCAAGCTGAAACCTACTTGGAGGAATAATAGATGTGCGGAAGACAGAATTGCAAAGAGACTTGATCATTTCCTGGTGGCTGAGCAGATTGTGGACAGGCCTTTTTAGATCAGGCAGTGGATTGGTAGTGGGGGTGCCTCTGATCATTTTCCCATATTTCTTGAATTAAAGATCGGGCCTAGGCAGCCTCCTAGCCCTTTAAATTTCAATAAAATTTGGCTCAGGGATAATTCTTTCAAAGCTTTGGTTATCGATAGATGGATTCCCTTTAGGGTGGACAGTCATCTTTCTGCTGCCTTTCAATTTGCTGAAAATTTAAAACGCATCAAGGATGCTGTCAAATATTGGCCGGCTGCTAAGAGACAGAGGGAGGATGTGGAGTTGAAACAGGTGGAAGAGGATCTTCGCTTGATTTATGAGGGCATTGGTGGTGGTTATCAATCACAAGTTGATAAAGACACACTTGTTTCTCTTGAAAAAAGAAGGAACTCCCTTCTTATGGATAAGGAGGAAACGTGGAGGCTGAAGAGCAGGGCCACTTGGCTGGCTAGTGGGGATGAGAATACAAAATTTTTTCATGCTTATGCTCGCGGCCGAAAGTCGGCTAATACTATCTGGAGTTTAAGAGATGGTCAGGGCATTGAGCATTCTTCATTTGAGGCCAACGCTATATTGGGGGTTGACCACTTCAAGGATCTTTTTAAGGCCCCAGCTCATGCATCACTTGCGAAAGTGATTAGAGTTGCTCAGTATTTTCCGAGGTTTTTGGAAGAGGCTGACAACAGGTCTTTGATGGCTGAGGTTTCTGAGAAGGAATTGAAGGAGGTTCTTCATAGTTTCCAAAAAGATAAAAGCCCTGGGCCAGATGGGTGGTCGATCGAATTTTTTTCGGCTCTCTATGACATTATAGGGACAAATTTGTTGAAAGTTGTGGAGGATACCAGGGTTTCAGGGCGAATTCCTGCTTGCTTCAATTCCACGTTCATAGCTCTTATTCCGAAAGTGGACAACCCTCTTTCTCTGGCTGATTTCCGTCCTATCTCTTTGTGCAACTGTATCTATAAAGTGATAGCCAAGGTGGTTGCGCGAAGACTCAAAGGCATTTTATCTACTCACATTTCAGGTGAACAATTTGGCTTCCTGGAAGGTCGTCAAATTCATGAAGCTATCGGGACTGCACAAGAGGCTCTCCACAGTATGAAGACCAAGAACCTCAAAGGGACGGTGTTGAAAATTGACCTATCCAAAGCATATGATCGGGTAAGCTGGTTATATATTCGCATGCTTCTGACTCACCTTGGGTTTGGCATCGACTTCATTAGATGGATTATGAGCTGTATTACAACTGTCTCCTTTTCTGTTCTACTCAATGGGGCTGCATCTCCTTTTTTTCATGCTGAAAGGGGGTTGCGCTAGGGATGCCCCCTTTCTCCCCTTCTATTTTTATTGGTTGCTGAAGGTTTGAGTAGAGCTCTACATGAGGCAAGGAGACAGGGTTCTTTGAAGGGCATTCAGGTAGCTCCAAACCTTATCATTACTCACCTTCTTTTTGTTGACGATGTCTTAATTTTCTGTTCTGGGTCGGTTCGGCATGCTATCTCCATTGGTGAGATTTTGGTTTTGTTTGGCAAAGCTACGGGAATGGAAGTAAATGCTGGGAAGTCTTCCATCTCTACACATTCCTTGAGGGATGAGGAGAGGCGTGAGTTCATGAGGATCTTTCCTACAATACTGTGGGTCTGGATGCTGGTCTGAATTATTTGGGGTTCCACTTAAAACCCAACGATTATAGGAAAAATGATTGGAACTGGTGATTGGAAAAGCTGGAAAAACGGTTAAAAGTTTGGTCTCACAAATGGCTGTCTAGAGCTGGGCGGCTGACTTTAGTTAAGTCGGTTTTGGAGGCTGTTCCAGTTTATTGGTTGTCCCTGTCTTGGATCCCTAAGGGTATTTTGGAGGCTGCCAGGAGGATTTGTTTCAGATTTATGTGGAGTGGGAAACAGGATTCTTTGGTGACCCCTTGGGTTCGGTGGGAGAAGATTGCTATCCCAAAAGCTTTAGGTGGGTGGGGGCTGAAAATATATTCCTTTTTTCTCAGGCTCTTGCTGCTAAGGGTGGATGGAGGCTCATCAACGGAAATAGCCTTTGGACTCAGGTGATATCTCAGAAGTATATTGCTCCTTCTTCTATTGTTGACTAGATTAGGAATCCTGGGAAATCCTTTGCTAGGGGAACAGTGATATGGAAGGCTCTTGTCAAATCTTTTCACATTCTGGAATCTAGCCTGGCTTGGGTTGTGGGTAATGGCAGGAAGCTCCGGGTTGGTGAGGATCCTTGGATGGGTTGTTCTCTCCATTACCTTCTTCCTCGGCGTACGGTTGAGGCATTAAGGCAGCAGGGGATTACTTTTCTTTCCCAACTTGCTAATCCGGTCCGGAGAAGGTTGGGCATACAGTCTTGGTTACTGGCCTCCTCCTTTGGGTTGGAGGCTTTTGATGAGAGGGCTCTGACGATTTATATTCATGCTTTAAAACAGGCACATCTTGTGCTCTTGGATAGGGAGGATAAGATTGCCTGGGATTTTGATCCTTCGGGGATCTATTCTCCTCGGGCTGGATATACCAAACTTAGTGCTGGGGTTGTCCTGGGAGAGGAGCGGTGGTGGTGGAAGAAACTTTGGAAACTGAATTTTCCTCCTAAGACTCGTCTATTTATGTGGTGTGTCCTTGAAAATAAAGTCCCTACCTGGGATGTGCTACAAAACAGATGTTTTCAGGGTCCTGGCTGGTGTTGCTTGTGTAAATCCGATGCTGAATCAGTTAACCATCTTTTCCTCAACTGCCCTTTCATCAAAGGTATTTGGCTGGAGTGCTACAGGTTACTGGGTATCCGGAGCAGATGGGAGGGCAATTCTGTATCACATGCCTGGGATTCGTGGTGGGTGTCTACTGCTGAGATGAATCTTAAAGCTCTGCCGCTCCTCGTTATTTGGGGCTGTTGGTTGGCACGTAATCGGCTTCTTTTTGATGGTTCTGTCAGTACTCCGAAGATTGTTGGTGCCATGACTGTTGGTTTGCACTCTGCTTTCCCTATTCATATTCGTGCTACCAATCAGAGGGAGGTCCTAATGCTGGAGATTGACAGGAGGAACCCTTGGGGTTTTTTTGATGGTGTCATGCAACAAAATTTATGTGGGGGTGGAGCACTGCTGTTTCTCTCGGAATCTCATTGGTTCGAGATCTCTGCTGGGATTGGGGAAGGGACTAATAATTTGGCTGAATCGCTGAGCCTCAAGATTCTTCTATTATTCGCAATGGAGAAAGGCTGCAGGCAAATAAACGTTTATGGGGATTCACTGAATGTGATAAATTGGATAAATGGAACACAGATCTGCAGGGTTCATCATTTACAAAATATGTTTCGTTCTATTGGGGAGATCATCCATTCTTTAGTCTCTTTCTCCTGCCAGCATATCTATCGTGAAAACAATGAAGAGGCTGATCAAGCTTCAAAGAGGGGTTTGCTGCTGGACAAAGGTATTTGGAGGATCAGAGAACACTTGGATGGTGTTACTTCTGAATACCTCTATCCATCCCTATTTTATTAAGTGGTTTTTGGATTATGTAGTGGCCTGTCAATTTTGCCAACGGCTTTCATACAGACAGTGTGTTGTCTCTACTTTTTTTGGGGATGGATGGTACTTCAACAAATTTCCTTTTGTTCATTCACAACAGATGTGCTGCCTCTACAGGAAAATCTCTGAGTTTTTTGCTTATTTGATCGAGCTTCTGTGAGGGTTTCATGCAAGATCAGTTTTCAGGGGACCAAGAGAAATTCTAAATGAATATTTTATAGGCTGAGAGTTTATTGTGTACATTGGATGAATGGTCAACCTTTTGTCTTTGGATACATACACAGGGTGTGTGTTCTCCCTCAACTACAAATGGCTGAAAATGGTCGAGATTTTCATCGGATATTCCTTTGGCTCCTTCTGATTGGTGGACAGAATGCATTGGTCCGAACTGCTCTATGGTAAATCGATTTTTTCTGGAATGTGCATCCTCTGTTCCACTGCATCGATTTTTCTGGAACGTGCATCCTCTGTTCCACTGCATCGATTTTTCTGGAACGTGCTCTATCTATTGCGCTTGAAGAAAACATTCTCGCTGGATTTTTCAATGTTTTGGGCCACAAAAGTGGGATGGAAACAGCGTATTTGTTTGGGTACTTTTTGCTGGTCGATTCTTCTAGTCGAATGTTTTGATTGTATTCTGTCTCAGGAAGAACATTTCTTTTTCTAGGCAGAGTTTACTTGAAGGTTTGTAAATAGTGATGCAGTTCTTACGTTTTTAAGGTTCTGCCTATCTTCCAAAGGATGAAAAGCTTGTGCTTTTTTACGAACAGACTTGTTTTTGCCAGCTATTGGCTTTGCATAGGTCCTCTTCGAATCTGTATTGTAAATCAAACTTCTGGGTTTGCCCCTCTGAACACACAAATTTGTGTTTCTCATTGTAATTTTATACTCATCTGCAGTAATAAAGTTACGTTTTTTTCTCGAGGAAAAAAAAAAAATCATTTCTTTAAACAAGTTTAAATTAATGTTATTAAACATTTTTAAATAAATGTTTTAATTAATATATTGTCCAAAATTTGAAGTAATGTTTTAAAGTTAAAAACATTTATGTACAATTCCAACATCTTATTATTATTATTATTAACCAAATCTAAATATATTCATGTTTAGATATATTTGAATAATGTAGTTAAGTATAATAATTATGTATTAATGATTTAATTAATATGTCAATGTAATAATGGCAATATAATAATTATTTCACTTTATTATTAATCAATATTAATATATATATTCTTACGGATTTTTGAATATTAATGTTTAATGTTATTAAACAATTTTTATTTAAAACTTTTAAATAGATATTATAAAATGTTTTAATTAATGCTATTAGTTAATGTTTTAATTGATGACGATGATGATGATGATGGTTAACGTCCACTGAGACCAATATTTGGTCTATCGGACCTAAAGAAAAGAGTTGTTTAGTTAGATTTTAAGATTTTATTCCTATGCTCAAAAAGCTTGGAGAGAAGCCTCCCAAGCTTACTATAATTTTGATATCTTAAAAAGCTAGGAAGGTTAGTATTGCAACAAAGATTATGAAATTGAGCTCTAATGTGGTTGTACGCAGGGCACTCTAAGAGGAAGTGATTTTCATCCTCAATGTTCATATTCTCACAGAGATGGCACATCCTTTCCATCCATGGTGTTTTAGGAATTTTCCAGTGACCTATTTCACTATGGAGCTCACGAGAGTTTGTTCTAATCTTGCCTATATTAATTTTCTTCTTTGAGCTAGTTAAAACAGAGAGACACTTTTGATCTTCTAGTGTGGGGTTGATGACCTCCTTATAATATCTTAATTTTCTTTTAGCTGCTAGATATTTCTCACACCACATTTTTTCTTTGAACTTAGAAGTAACAATTTTTTTTAATGTTATTAATGTTTTTCAAAGCAACATTCTCGTTGATCTCCCAATGGTTTAACCAGGCCCTGGTGTCTTTATACCAAACTCATTTAAGCCTTAGGTGGTTTTGGCTGGAATTTAAAGCTAGCTTAGGAATTTAAAGCCATATCTAGGCTCTTGATAGGGGAAAGACCCACTTCTATAAGGATAATAGGATAGGGTGTATTGCTTTTAATTTTAAGGTTATACGTTATAAAACGCTTCTATATTTGCTCAATATTTCTCCAGGATTCTCTAGAGATGCTGCAACCCCAGACCTCACATCCATATAAGATAACAGGAGTGACTAAATTTTCAAAGAGGAACTTCTTTCTATCCCACATTACGAGGTTTTTCGTTTTACAATTATTTTCAAGACCAAAATAAGCTTTACACCCCCCATTAATCCTTTTCTGAATGCTATAGTTCCAGTTGAGCTTGCGAAGAATATCAATTCCTAGGTGTAGAAATTATATAACTTATGTGTTATATATCCAAGATTCTCCTGATCACACACTATTTTAACTTCATGCACAATATAGAATCTATTCCACTATTGATCATCACATGCGGAAATTAAATCAATTTCAATGCACACATGAAACCATAAAAATTCACACACATTAACACATTTGTTTAACGGGAAAGCCTGAAGCTGAAAGCCCCAAATATCTGTATATAATATACGTCATAGAGATCATGTAACAATCCTCATACAAAGCTGATCATATCAAGCTCTCAGTACAATACAGTCGCTACACACTAATCAGGCTAGATCTTGCAAATCCATGCACCGATCTCCGCCACCTGCTAGCCTGCCTCTACTGCGCAATCCCTGCTAAAGAATGGCTTTGAACGAACTCGAATCCACCTTGCTTACACTACGCAATCCTCATTGGCATCTCCACTGAGTGTTGGATGCAATCAATGCATCACTATAGTCACAACTGATAGTCACACTTGCTCTTTCACCTACCTCTCCACTGATCTCCACTGAAACTGTCCATGCACTGTATTTAATTGATGTATTCTTCAGTTGATTAATGAGTTATTATTTAGTGAATTAATTCACACCACTCTCACTATTGTATCAATCGGTTAGACTAGATACAACTAGCTCAACTGAGTCTAACTGAGTTAAACTAAATACAACTCCACCAACTACTTCTATAACTCCACCAAACTCTGTCACATGAGTTCCAACTGAAGTCCTCATGCATTAGCTCCAGTAAACCATTAGGAATAGCGTAATTTTCCGTCACTGTTGTGCCACATCTGCACTTAATCGAAGTGCTCCAAGAGAATAAGATAATGTTTAGAGTCCAAATATTATTAAGAGATAATAATATTCGACATATCTATTTTTAGACTGGCAATCTAAAAATAGATTCCGCCCAATATGTCTAAAAATATAAGTCCATCTATTTTTCCAACTTGACCAACCATCCACAATTAGCATCCTGCAACTCATAGAATATGATCGACATGTCTAAAAATAGACATAGTCTAAAAATAGACTTTGCGCCAAAAATATTCTGCGGACCCACTTAGTGAAGGCAACACTTTTCACTAAGCTCATCATCTTGTTGAATCTCAACACTCCCTCTCAACAAGATAGTGATTATCTGCCACCCCGATCCTGTCTCTATGGTATTCGAATTTGCTCCTCGTGAGCGCCTTCATCAGAATATCTGCATCCTTATCCTCTGTAGGAATGTAATATAGCAACATGATCTTCCGCTACACACAATCTCTGATATGATGGTACCAGATGTCAATATGTTTAGATCTATCATGAAATACTGGATTAACCGAGAGTTTAATGCAACTCTGATTATCACAATATATCATAGTAGGATCTAAGTGTGAAACGAACAACCCGACCAGGATCTTCCTCATCCATATAGCTTCGCATGCAGCCAAACTTGCTACCATGTACTCAGCCTCCACTGAACTGAGTGCCACGGATCTTTGTTTCCTACTATACCATGAAACTGCTGTAGACCCAATACTGAAAATCCCTCCAGATGTGCTCTTTCTGTATGTTGGGCTCCCTGCCCAATCTGCATCCGTGAAGCCATGCAGCTTCAACTCATCCGACTGTCTGTACCACAGTCCATATCCTGATGTGCCCCTGAGATACCTCAGGACATGCTTGCCTGCCTTCCAAAAGAGCTTGGTAGGCTTAACCATAGCTTGTGAAATTTGGTTAACAGCGTAGCATATGTCTGGTCGTGTATTGACCAAATACATGAGCGAACCAACCAACTGTCGATAAACAGTGGCATCCACTACCTCTGCCGATGTAGCATCCTCTTTCCTCCAACCACCAGGAAGAGGAGTTTCGATAGGCTTGCAGCCTTACATGTTGAACTTCTCCAGTATCTCCCAGGCATAATTTCCTTGAGAAACAAATAGTCCACCCTTCCGCTGCCAAATTTCCAATCCCAAGAAATAATGAAGGAGGCCCAAGTCCTTCATCTCAAACTCCTTTGCATATCAGCCTTGCATGAGTGTATCAACAATTCATCACATGTTAGTATCATATCATCTACATAAAGTACAATGATCAGAAACTTACCCTCAACCACAATCTAGTACAGGTTAGGATCTGCCTCACTCTTGGTAAAACCAAGTCTGGTGAAATAACTGTCTATCCATGTGTACCAAGCACGAGGTGCTTGTTTCAACCCATACAGTGCTCTTTTGATCCTGCAGACATGCGACTCGCTGCTGAAGATTTCGAATCCTTCAGGATGCTTTATGTACACCTCCTCCTCAATGACTCCATTGAGGAATGCAGTCTTCACATCCATCTGATGAATGTGCCAACCCATCTGCGTTGAGAGAGAATGGATGGTCCGTATGGAAGAATACCTTGCGACAGGCGCAAAGGTTTCTTCATAGTTGATCCCCTCGATCTGTGAGAAGCCCCAGGCAACAAATATTGCCTTGTAATTCTCGACTCCCGTCAGCAGCTTGCTTCACTTTGTAGATCCATCTCGAACCTACCACTGATTTCCCTTCCGACCTTGGGACAATCTCCCATGCACTGTTTCTGACAATCGAATCATACTCTTCCACCATGGCATCTACCCATGCAGGCTCCTCTGCAGCTTCCTCAAAAGAATATGGTTCTGTCACGAAACACTTGCTCATCAGAGCCATGTATCCAGTAAATTGGTCAAGTGATTGTCTCTGTCTGCGCTGTGATGTAGGTGCTCCTACATTTTGCGCTGCATCAAGATTCAGTCGCTCAGTTTCTGTAGTGCGCTTCCGCCCTCTGATGTTTGGCGCTGCATGAGTGGTTTCTTCCACTCCATGAACCTCCTCTTGTGGCTGATCCACATCCTAAGACTCATTTTTAGGAACTAGTAGCTCTTCATCTACATGCAAGTGTAGCTCCCTCTCAAGTGACAACTTCATGGCTTTCTCCTCATGAAATTTGATATCCCGTCGCACAACAGTCTTCCGACTGTCTGGCAAATACACACGATAGTTGTGGGGTGTTTATGTGTACCCCAAAAATATCCTAACCTCTGCGTTCAGCTCCAGCTTCTTCCTGGCATCCTTCGTCACATGAATGTAAACAAGTGAGCCAAAAATATTCAAATGAGAAATATCAGGCTTCTTACCAGAAAACGCCTCTTCGGGTGTACTCATGCCAAGTACTCTATGAGGACAACGGTTTTGCACATAAACCGCAATGTTGCATGCTTCAGCCCACAAGTGTATGGGAAGGCCCTGATCATGCAACATCGCCATTGCAGCACCCACGATCGTTCTATTCTTTCTCTCCGCAACCCCATTCTGTTGTGGGTTATGAGGCGCTATGAGCTCTCTTCGAATTCCTTCTACGCTGCAAATGTTTTTGAATTCGCCAGAGATGAATTCACCACCATTGTCGCTCCTAATAGCCTTCACCTGCTTCCCCGACTCTTTCTCAACCAGTGCCTTGAACTCACAGAACTTTGAGTATGTCTCGCTCTTCTTCTGCATGAAGAAGATCCAGCACTTACGAGAAAATTCATCAACAAATATCACATAATACATGTGCTTTGTTGTCGAAGCTACTGAGAAAGGTCCACACAAGTCTGTGTGAATTCTCTCAAGGATCGTCGTGGCGCGAATATCCTTCTCATGAAAGGTGGCTTTCGCAAATTTTCCCAAAGTACATCCCTTGCACTGATATGACTGCACAAGTGTACCCTTGGGAAGCCGGGTAGAAATATGCTGCAAAATTTTCAAAGCGCCATGGTGAAGATGGCCCAATCTCTTGTGCCATAATTCGCCCACATCTCGACTCATCGCTCCTTCTGCTTTGTCTTCCATTGTTGCACAGCCATCTACCTACAATTGGTAAAGGTTCTTAACTTGAAACCCTATCCTTCGGGTTTCACCAATTGCCTTACTGCGCAAGAAATCCTTTCCCTCGCTAAAGACAACATCATATCCCTTGTCTTCCAACATCGCCACAGAGATCAGATTCTTCTTCAATCATGGAACATGCATGAAATCCTTCAATATGAAAGGTTTACCAGACTCCCTCTCAAATTAAATGGTCTCGATACCAGTTGCACTGTATCTACCGTCATCGCCCATCTCAATGTGCACTCCAATATCCTTCTCATCCAGATCACTAAACAAATATTTGTCTCTATTCATATGGAAAGACACACCACTGTCAAGAAACCACACCGATCCCATCACACTTGAAACCAAGCATGAGATCAGCGAAAAATCCAGCTCAAACTACGAGGCTAAGGCCTCTCCAGCTGTAGATCCAGCAGCCTGCTTATTTTTCTTCTTCTGTGGACAATTAATGGCGTAATGTCCATGTTGGTGACAGTGAAAGCACTTCACCTTGGATAAGTCCTGCTTCTTACCTTTCACACCGGATTGAGAATGATTTTTCTTTCCCTTCCCTTTCCTTTCTTTGGCAGCCAAAGCACAATTTTCTTCATCTTCATTCTTCGATGAAGATCCACCCCTGGTACCCCACCTTATCTCCTCCTGCACAAGATCCGACCAAAGTCGCTCCCATCCCGGCAGTTTCTCCCGACCATTGACAGAGTCCTCGTAGCTATGCCAACTCTTCGAAAGCCCAAGGAGAGCCAAGCTCACCAATTCCTCTTCATCTACAGTAACCCCCACACTTCCCAGCTCATCCCTGCACTGGACAAACTTCGTGAGGTACTTGGGTATACTGTCGCCTTTCTCCATTTTTATTTTCCTGAGTTTGTCTTTAAGCGCCAACTTCCTCTGGTCGCTTCTACTTTGGATCAAGTCTGTCAAAGCTTTCCACATCAAGAATGGACTAGATTTACCATGAAGGCTAGACACTATGTGATCCTTCACATCTTCCAACAGAATCCTTCAACATTTTTATGTCTTCATTTGCCATGCATCAAGTGCGGCAGCATCGCTAGAAGCAGGTTTTGGAATTTCTGCATCTATGAACTCCTTCAACCCATTATCATCCAGCACCGCCTCCATCCTGTCCTTCCATGCAATATAATTAGAGCTACCCTCAAGGGCATACTCCAATCTCAATCCGTTGAAATACATTTCAATGAATTCTCAACTTCAACACCAAGAAAACACTGCAGCAAATTCGAATTCCACCAGCACAAAACTCAACCGCTTCAATAATTGCAATCTGCTCCAATGATCAATATCACTCCGATACCATGTAGAAAATATATAACTTATCTGTTATATGTCCAAGATTCTCCTGATCACACACTATTTTAACTTTATGCACAATACAGAATCTATTCCACTATTGATCATCACATGCGGAAATTAAATCAATTTCAATGCACACATGAAACCATAAAAATTCACACACATTAACACAGTTGTTTAACGGGAAAGCCTGAAGCTGAAAACCCCAACTATTTGTATATAATCTATTTCATAGATATCATGTAACAATCCTCATACAAAGCTGATCATATCAAGCTCTCAGTACAATACAATCGCTACACGCTAATCAGGCTAGATCTTGCAAATCCATGCACCGATCTCTGCCACCTGCTAGCTTGCCTCTACTGCGCAATCCCTGTTGAAGAATGGCTTTGAATGAACTCGAATACACCTTTCTTTCACTGCGCAATCCTCATTGGCATATCCACTAAGTGTTGGATGCAATCAATGCATCACTATAGTCACAACTGATAGTCACACTTGCTCTTTCACCTACCTCTCCACTGATCTCCACTGAAACTATCCATACACTGTAGTTAACTGATGTATTCTTCACTTGATTAATGAGTTATTATTTAGTGAATTAATTCACACCACTCTCACTAGTGTATCAATCGGTTAGACTAGATACAACTAGCTCAACTGAGTCTAACTAAGTTAAACTAAATACAACTCCACCAACTACTTCTATAACTCCACCAAACTCTGTCACATGAGTTCTAACTGAAGTCCTCATGCATTAGCTCCAGTAAACCCTCAGGAATAACGTAATTCCTTCTGTCAGCTGTTGTGCCACATCTGTGCACTTAACTGAAGTGCTCCAAGAGAATAAGATAATGTTTAGAGTCCAAATATTACTAAGAGATAATAATATTCGACATATCTATTTTTAGACTGGAAATCTAAAAATAGATTCCGCCCAATATGTCTAAAAATAGAAGTCCATCTATTTTTCCAACTTGACCAACCATCCACAATTAGCATCCTGCAACTCATAGAATATGATCGACATGTCTAAAAATAGACTTTGCGCCAAAAATAGCCTGCGGGCCTACTTAGTGAAGGCGACACTTTTCACTAAGCTCATCATCTTGTTGAATCTCAACACTAGGTACTTGTAAGAAGAGACTTCCTCCAAGTTACTATTGTCATACATAAAATTAGCGTAAGTGTCATTCTTGGATTTGATAATCACAACTTTTGTTTGTCAGTGTTCACAGACATACCCATGGTAGAGCAGAAATCCTTAAGTCTAAGTTTCTTATCAAGATCAGATGGGCACCTTGAGAGAAGAACAATATCGTCAGCATAGAGAAGAAGGATGATGACTATCCGAGCTAATGTTTAATGATCCAATTTATTAATTTTTTAATGTTTTAATTAATTAATTAATGTATTTTAATTGGGGATTGCATTAAAATACAATTTACTCATCTCTAGTGATCAAGTAGATTTTTTTAATGCTTACAAAGTTAAAATATTATTAAAATAAATTAAAAATTTATAATAATTTATTATTATTTTATATAATAATAATAATTTAATAATATTTTTTGTAAGAAACTTTCAACGCGGAGCGCGCTGCTGCTGAGCGGAGCAATCTCTGCAGATCTTTCATGCTAGGGTTTCTGCGCCCCTGCACGCCCGTGGGGCTGCTCTGCCCCGGCCCTGGTTCTACTACGCCCAGCCATGGAGTCCTCTAGGGGCCCCTGACCGCCCCCCCCCCCCCCCGCCCCGGAGGTTATGGCCTTCAAAGCTATGATTTCCTCAAGTAATAAGCGCCCGCCCTCAGCTAGTCAACAGAAGTTCATCAAGAAGATGGAATCCATTCCCTCTGTAGCCCTTCCTGAAGAAGAAACCTGCAAATCAGCTTTGAACCTCGCTGAGAGAGGCCTCATAGGTTAGTTCACGGGCCTCTGGCCCTCTCCCAAGTCGGTGGAGGATTGGACTCAACGGAATTGGTCGTCGTTAATCAAAGACGGAGTAAAAATCTACTTTGTTGGGAAAGGCTTTTTCGTTTTCATCTTCGAAAGTGCAGAGGATCGAAGCTTAATCTTCAGGAACGGACCTTATTTTATGGGCCCCCAAGGACTATACCTCAATAAATGGTCGCCAGATTTTGACCCAGCTCAGGATGTTCCATCTGCTGTACCGGTGTGGGTGCGTCTTCCCCATCTCCCCCTCCACTGCTGGAACCAAAAGTCTCTTCAGATCATCAGCAATGCCCTAGAAAAATACATAGATCAAGCTCCAAGGAAAGATCAATATTCATGTGCTCGCATCTGCGTCGAAGTCGATCTGGAGGAGGGCTTACCGGAAGCCATCAAACTTACAGTCGCAGGATGGACGCATGTCCAAGAGCTGGACTATGAACAACTCCCATTTAAATGCAGACACTGTCACGGCTACGGGCACTTTGCCAAACACTGCAAGAAAAAGGCGGAAGAATAACCAGACAATAAAAATGGTGAGCAATGGACCCTAGTACAAAAAACCTCCAATCACAAAAAAGGCAATGGGAAAGGTACTCCGAATGAGGCACCAAGCAGCTCTAACCACAACCAAGAAAAAAACTCAAATGGCAAAGAAAGCAGTCAGATCAAGTCAACCACAACAGTCCCTGAAAACCCGGACCAGATTGGACCATCTACTACCAACAAAGAGGATGGGGAAATGACTCGTCTGGAAGCCTCCCAAGGAAGTCCTCCCAATCCCTCATACGCAGATGTCACAAGGAAAAATCCAGCTGATAGCACCAGCTCCTCTGAGGATGAAACCTACGAGCAGCCCATAAAAAAAGTCGGCAGGAAAACTCGCAGAGAAGAAAGGGAAGAGGAGGCCGAAAGGCTTAAAACCCAAGGAAGCCAACCCACTATAGAGATGTCTATAGGGAGAAACACCAGGACCAGGCCCCCCAAGGGAGGCTCCCACCCCACCCCTGGTAAATAATGCGTCTCGTCTCTTGGAACTGTAGAGTTCTGGGTAATCCCTCGAAAGCAGAAGCGGTCAAAGATCTACTCAAAATAGAACCCTCAGACATTCTCATGCTCCAAAAGACTAAGATAGAGGGGAAAGCCCTTCTAGACATCATCAATACGAAATGGAAAAAAAATGAAGGAAGAGCTGTCAGCTCAAGAGGCTCATCCGGAGGGCTTGCAACTCTTTGGACTGAAGATCTCTTTCAGTTGGACAAATCCCATGAGACACAGCACTGGATCTACACGGAACTAATGCATCGCACAAGTAAGCTGACTATCTCCCTTTTTAATCTTTATGTTCCTGTTCTATATTCAAAAAAGAGAGAATGTTGGAACTCCCTCATCGAATATCTAGAGCAGCACTCTCCAAGCAACATCATTCTTGCTGGGGATCTAAACATTGTTTTAAAATTCAAAGAAAAAAGGGGAGGTATCAGCAGCAGAGACCCCATTCTTCCCCTGGTGGAAGATCTCATTCAGCAGTGGGATCTTCTAGATTTCATTCCGGTCAAAGGGCTTTACACATGGTCCAACAACAGAGTGGGAGAGGACCATTTTTCAGCCCGTCTAGATGGATTCCTGGTACAAGGTGCTCTGCTGATGAACATGAAGATAATCACCACAAAAATTCTTCCCAAACTGACTTCTGATCACAAACCAATTCAACTCATTCTGGAAGATGAAGAATATTTGGGTCCAATCCCCTTTCGATTCAGCCCTCTCTAGATCGAAAGGGACGATTTCATCGACACAGTGAAAACAGAATGGGCCAAAATCTTCTCAGGGTCCTCTAGCTATGTGTGGGAACAAAATCTCAAAGCTACAAAGCAAGCACTGAAGGAGTGGATAAGGAAACCTGCCCCAAACCCTATCAGCCACAGAAAAGAAATAGTGCAGTCATTAGAGGCACTGCAAGTCGATATGGATAGCAAAGAAATCACACCAGTGCTGCTTGACAAAGAAGTAAAAACCCAATGCTCAACATTCAAATCTTTCTGAATGGAGGAGGAGTACTGGAGAATCAAGTCACGAAGTTTGTGGCTGAAGGCGAGCGACCGGAATACCTCTTTCTTCCATCGTCAATATAGAGCAAGACTCTCCAGAAACCATATCTCCGAAATTACAACAACAGAGGGGCAGATCTGTAAAGGGTTCAGTCAGATAAAAGAGGCTGCTGAAAGCCACTATAGACAGCTTTATACAGCAGGAAACCAAGGCAACGAGGAGGAAACTGCAGAGTTCCTCTCCAACATCTCTCTCCTGGTCAGCCCTGAAGACAATTCCGCTCTCACTAGCCCAATCACTGAAGAATAAATCATCAAAGTTATCTGGTCTATGGATTCGGATAAGGTACCTGGGCCTGACGGATTCACCATACACTTCTACAAGACATGCTGGGATATCATCAAAGTGGACCTCTTAAAGATGATAAAAGGCTTCATGAAAAAAGCCAAGGTAGGAGGAGGAACAAATTCCACCTACCTCGCCCTTATTCCCAAAGAATCCAATCCCGAAACCTTTGCTAGATTCAGGTCGATATCGCTTTGTAACGCCTCTTACAAAATTTTGGCAAAACTCCTAGCAAATAGGATTAAGCCCCTGCTAAATAGGCTGATCTCTAGCAGTCAAGGTGGCTTCGTAGAAGGTAGGCACATCCTGCATAATGTCATTCAAGTCCAGGAGACAATTCACTCAAGTAATCAGCGAAAAGAAAAAGGGATGTTGATAAAACTTGACATGGCTAATGCTTTTGACCGTGTCAATCGCTCCTTCCTCTACAAAGTTCTCCATGCCTTTGGATTTTCCTCCCATTTTGTCAATCTCATCATGGCCTGCACTAACAACCCCTGGATAGCCCCTCTTGTCAACGGTTGCCCTACATCTTTTTTCCAAGCCCAGAGAGGCCTCAGGCAGGGATGCCCGCTCTCTCCCTTTCTGTATATCCTGATGGCAAACTCCCTTAGTAGAAAGCTATCAGCCAAAAAAGTGGCAGGTTCCCTTCCTGGTCTCAAATCCTCCAATCTTTCTCCAGCTCAGAACCACGCTCTTTTTGCGGATGACTCCCTCCTCCTTGGAGGCGCCTCTGCAAGAATTGCCAAAGCCTTTGATGTTGTCCTCAAAGGCTACTGTAGGGTTTCGGGAGCTTCTATCAATGAAAGAAAAAGCGAAGTCTATGGCTGGAACATCGAGCAACAAGAGCTCACAAGCATTTATAATTTTCTTGGCTTCAACAGTCAAGCCCACTGGGAGAAGATAAAATATCTCGGCCTTCCCATCACAAATAGTTTCAATAAGAGGTCGCTGTGGTCCGAAATTATCAACAAATTCAAGTCAAAAATCTCTTCCTGGGGAGGATACTGGCTCACAACAGGTGGCAGGGTCATCCTGATCAATTCCATGTTATCGGCTCTTCCTATTTACCAAGCAGCTTTCCTTCTCGCCCCTAAAAAGCGTGACAGAACAAATCTCCAAAATACTTCGAGACTTCCTGTGGCAGGGGGGGAAGGGAAACCAACAGAAAATGCATTTAGTGAAATGGGACGTGGTCAAACTCTCTATCCCTAAGGGAGGCCTATAAATTCATGATCCAGCTCTTGTCAATTTGGTGATGGGAGGCAAAATTTTATGGAATCTCTTCAAGGATCCCAAGCAACCAATCTGCGAAATGCTGAAACTGAAATACGCCCACAAGGTGCCGCTCAGAAATCTGCAAGTAAGTCAAACAAACAATTGTTCACAGGTCTGGAAACTATGCAACAAAAGTTTAAATTTTTTCAAAGGCAAGGTGTACAAGATCCTAGGCAACGGTAAGCAAACAAACCTGTGGTATGATAGAATAATGGACCGAGACCCACTCTCAGAAGTTGAAGAAATCGCTGAGTTAAAAAATTGGTTGGAACGCGCAAGGATAAATAGCGTATATGATCTCTCCAAATGGGATGGACATGGCGATTGGAAAGGTTGGGATTTCTTTGGAGTCCTTGACCGTTTAAACCACCAGAAGCTCTCCCTCGAAGATTTGTTGGATGAAGCGGCTCCAGTGAACAGAAAAGCAAAGGACAGCTGGGGATGGGGGCAATCTGGATATTACACAACAACAATAGCTTATAACGCCCTTCAACCCATTAGGAACAGCAGTAAAACCCCAGATTTCTGGAAGAAAGTATGGGAACCGCTTGCTCTTACTAAATTAAATTTCTTCTTTTGGACGCTGGTCCACAATAAGATGTTAACTGGAGACAACCTGATGAAAAGAAATATAGTTGGGCTGCACAGATGCGAGTTGTGTAGAAGCAGCTCAGAATCTGCCAAGCACCTTTTCATGGACTGCAAGTTCGCCAAAGATGTGTGGGGACTCATTCTCCAAGAGCTTCACATCACAGTCCCCCCATTTAACTCTGTAGCTGATCTATTTGACTCATGGAATCAATGTTATCCCAATAAAATTCCCAGCAAATCCTTTTGGAGGAAAGTCTGGAACACTATCCCCAAATTTGTGTGCTGGCAGATTTGGTTGGCTCGAAACGATCTGATATTCAATGAAAAGGTGCAAGATCCCTTCTCGGTAGCTGTAAAGGCCAAATCCTTCCTCCTGGAAGCTGTTCAACAACAATATTCTTCTGAAGATCCCTTGCTTCTCCCTGAAGAAGAGAGGTGGTTGGGCCCCCTCTCCCCACATCCCCAGAAGCAGTTATCTGCCCCTCAGTCAGTGAACCCAGAATGGCGCAAAAGAGATTCTGAAGCTACCTTCCATGAATGGTGGCGAAAACAAAAAACAACTACGATTTTCTTCGATGGAGCCTCCAAAGGCAACCCCGGGGCAGCAGGAGCTGGAGGGGTTATATACGCCTCGGACGGAACAAGAAGGGACAGATTCTGCTGGGGCATCGGGCAGAAAACCAACAACCAAGCAGAGATCCTAGGCCTCCTCAAAGCTTGTCAAATAGCCAGAGACAGAGGGGACAAAGAAAACCAAGTTTTTGGAGATTCAGAGATCTTAATAAAAAAATTAAATACGGAAAATCTGTTCACCAATGCAAGCCTCAACAAAACTCTGAGCAGATTGAAGAGAGTCCTGCTCGATTTCGACTCCTACAAATTCCTCCACATCCTCAGAAACTTGAATAGTGAAGCAGATCTAATGGCGAACAAAGTCTGCACTCTTGGAAAAGGACAACTCCTCATAAATTGTGATAGCTCATTCCAACTCTGCAACCCTTAAGGAAGTTGTTTTTGTAACAAGAAACAGAAACAGATGCAATGTAATGATGGCAGCCACGGCGTAAGTCCAAACTTTTTCTCCAAATAAATAAAATCATACCCATTACAGTTAAAAAAATAATAATAATTTAATAATATAATTGTATTAAAATAATTATTATAATTTAATCTTACAATTTATAATTGTATTAAAATAATTTTATTATAATTTAACCTTAGCGTTTATTCCTTGTATAGAAATTATGTGATAATGAAACCTTATTACTAAGCAAAGCTTTTAATACACCAAATTTTAACACAAATGTTAAATACAACAAGAAGTATAATTGCATTAGTTAAGTGATATATGATCACATGATAGTCACTGTTTTTTTTTACAACTAATTTATGAAACTAAAACTATATTATAATTTAAACCTATAATTTATTAATTATTAATTATATTTTTTAAATAATATGAAACATCATACATCATCTCAACCCTATTAATCATTCTAGACTTTTTTGTGAAGGTCCATACATTACGGCCCGCAGGGGCATGGTCTAGTGGCCAACGGACACACTGTTAAGGCGTTCGTGCTATTAAGCAGGTCACGAGTTCAAGTCTCATCTTATCCGGGTACCTCTCTTGGAGGCTGGGTGGTTCCCTGAGAGGTTATAGTGATAGCGGGGGGGTTGGACCCTGCACCGCGCATGTGAAAGCCGCCTGATGTTGCCGATTCCTCTGACTTGCTAAAAAAAAAAAAAAAAAGGTCCATACATTACGAAAGGAAGTCTGAATTAAGGAAGTCCAAATGGGTAGCATGGAGAGTTGAATACTAGAGAAACAACATATTTTTTGAATTAATAAAAAATAAATCCACCACAGCAAGAATAATTTAATAAAATAATATTTAGTTCTTTATAGTAACCTGTGAGAGTCCATACATTTGAATGACATGCATAGGCAACCACTAGGGTAATGGAGTGGAGGAAAAGTTTTTAAATGCACACTTGAGAATGTGAACAGTTATAAGTTTCAAAATTATTTCATTTCTAACTAGTTATCATACGTGGTTATCAACAATAGGTACATTAAATTTTTAATCATGTTTTGTAAAAAAATAATTTAAGTATGATTTAAACATGTGATTTAGATATGCAAGTAAGTTACCACTTTTAATTCCATTTGTTGATCATCCAATACGAAGTTTTCTTGCGAGAATCCGGTAAAAAAAAATCAAAAAATCAGGTAGTTGGAGTGCTTGAATTGCATTTTTTATAGTGGAAATGGATTTAGAAATATCAAAAACCCTTAAAGCACCCAAAATACTGAAGTTTAACAACGATAAACAAGATTCTGATAAATCTTTGCCTGAATTTGTCAAAATCTTTGCCAGATTCTAAGATATTCTATAGGTTTTTTAAGAGTACTGCAAATTTTCCAAATTTTCCATATCACTTTAGGCAATGATTATATCCACAAGCCAGCTGCTATTGAATCTGGGGCATTCATGTCAC
Source organism: Pinus albicaulis (assembly GCA_034641835.2). Lineage (NCBI taxonomy): Eukaryota > Viridiplantae > Streptophyta > Pinopsida > Pinales > Pinaceae > Pinus > Pinus albicaulis. The sequence continues at coordinate 80,710,579 of CM076575.1, forward strand.
TCTAATTGTACATGATCAACAAGGTCTTCTATTGAACTAGGATTGCATTCCCTCTTATGTTGAATTATTTTCTAAAACATTGTTTACATCAAATCATCGTATGGAAATTTGCTTCCCTAGAATTTCTATTGTAGAATTGGAAAGCCTCTGCGCATTCCCTGAATGATATTTGGTATGGGATACACGATATAGGTAAGCCCAGATTTCTCTTCAAATGGATTTAAATGCTGCCTAGTGACAAACAAAACCCAAAAATAAAGAAATTTAACCCATAACAGAAATTTCCTCCAGAACAGAACATCGATCTATTGGTTAGGGTTAGCTAACTACTCTAGGCCACTAATCCTAGAGAAAAAAAAAAAAAAAAAAAATTGTTGATCCATCTAATCTTCTTCAGATATACTTGATTTGCACCTGGCCGCAGAGAAGACTCACAAGATTTGTGTGTCAAATCATACCTTTGAAGGAGAAGCGTATATCTTTATATAGTTTTGGGAGCGACTATATTGAGGAAATTGATTTACATCTTTATATATATATATATATATATATATATATATATATATATATATATATATATATATATATCGAGCCAAAAATTAGGGTTGACTTGAAAAGTCCCCTTCTGAAATAATTTCAATTGGAAATTCTTGGAGCCGACATGGATTGGAGGGCAGACTTGAATTTTAAACTTCAAATTCTTACGAGACAAAACCCCTTTAATTAATTAATTCATCCTCAGGTTTTAATTTAATCCAATATTTCATTAAAATCCATTTTTAATGAAGAAACTATTTATTGAATATCCTTTCAATGAAATGAACAATAGTATCAGTCAATTATATGTTGCCATATCATCACTGTTTGGGGATTTTAACCACAGGATGGGAGCACCATCTTTGAATGGGCATATATCTCAAACTGTGAGGATCCACAAAGCGCTTCACATATCACTAGAATTAGCATGACGAGGAGAATCCAATGATAGAGGTATTGAACCTAAGATACGTTATCTTCATTCCCAAATTCTTCAACAAGTGTGGGGCTTCTAGGATTTTATAGGGGCTTTGACCAGTGGAGCTTCTGATTGATGAAAAATAGATAAATAGTAAGAGTGTTCAATAACAGACGTTGGAATCAATGAAAACATCATTCAGCAATCTCCCCATTTTTCATTGATGGCGACACATACTCCCCATGTGATAACTGCTCCCCCTTACTCCATGCCTCAATCTTCTTTCATGATTTCTCTCCCCCTTTGACATCAATGGAAAAAGGCTACTCCCCCTGACAAGTTTCCTTCTTTTCTATAACATATTGTTCTTCCCCCTAAAGAAATTCCTTCAACATATTGTTCTTCCCCCTAAAGAAATTCCTTCCTTTATCTTCTTACAATAAACTATTTCTCTCTCTCATTGTTTCTCTTCCCTAAGCCTGCTATGATCCCATGACTTGGCACATCTAATTGTACCTGAATCTTTCTACAATCTTCTCCATGAATTGTCAATCTTAAGTTGTTATTCTACTAAAGTTTCTTATGATGCTAAAATTTGCTCAGGTCGCTTATACTATCTATCATTTTTCATTTTTCAACATGTAAAATGATATATCTTTAAAGGTGCAATTACTCGTACATAGGCTCCCCCTATTCAACATTCGCCGAATAGGAAGTCTTCAATAGAAAAGTTCAGAACAAGGTAGAAACCAACTTTGCAGCTGGATCATCTTCAACCTTAACATCTTCTACCGTGGATTCATCAGACCCTTTTGACTTCACAAATTCTGAGATCATAGTCATAGGGACATCTTAATTCTCTTGATCTGCTTGATGTTGCTTTCTTCTATTAAAATATGACAACAAATGTAAATAAAGTAATTATGGGAAAAATTACTTATTACTTGTTAGTTGGTTATATAATGAAATGTAGTTAGAATAACGAAATAGCCCAGGTTAAATTGGATGGCCCGAGAGGCTTGTATGAAGAGGAGAATCATCTGTTGATTAATAGAGTTTCCAATCCCTTGCCCCATGGAGGTTTCCTTGACACCCTGTCAAGGTTTTACCATGTATATATGTGCATTTACCTAACTGTGTGTGTTTATCTTTCAGTTTGGTATTCAGTTTTATGATTTATTTCTTAGTTCATTTAACTGTTGGGTATAATAAGTGGTATTAGAGCTCTGGAAGATAGAGAGATCCGCACAATAGATTTGTTGTGGCTGTGCTCCTGCACACTACGAACAACCATAGATCAAGGGTCTGTCACCAAGAAATTCGTTGGAGAATTACATGCCCACGTGTGTGCCCAATTCGAGGGTTGTTCACTATCCAAAATTTGTGCCCAATTTCGAGCATTGTCCAGGCTGCAGAAAAAAAAAAAAGGGGGGGGGCCAGAGGGTCTGTGGAGGATTTCACGCTGAGGTGAGGTGTCCGGAGAGGCGTTGTTGAAATTGGCTTGCATGCTGCACGCTGCTACCAGAAAAGAAAACTTTGTTGCCAGGAAATAAACCCTATATGTCTACCTCATGCAAAGTAAGAAAGTCCACCATCAAGGAAAAGGGGCACATTAAAAGTGTTGTCACTATCCGCTGCGGAGGAAGGAAGATTCTAACACCAGAAGGGAAGACAGTGTTGTTCGGGTACGCTAAATAAATAAATAAATAATTGGTTTAATAATTTTTCTTTTAAGAAATTTCTTTAAAGTTAAGGCAGACAGAAAGAACAGAAAGTTTTTTAAAAGGCAGAAAGAAGAGATTTACATTTTTTTATTGTAAAACAAAGTTATTATAAATCTTTGTTTTAGGTAATCAGACTTGTTGAAAAATATTTAGAATATTGAATGATTTAGAAAATTGTATTGTTTGAAGAGGGAACTGAAAAAGGTCTCTGGAAATTTTAATTGGAAAATTATTGAGCAATTTCAAAAATATTTTTGTTTTGAAATTTGCAAGAATTAGTTTTATAAGAAACTGATTGGAAGTTGGAAACAGAAGAAAACCAAAAAAAACCTAGTTGGAAATTTTAAGAAATAAGGGAAATCTAGGAGGAAGAAATGGCCAAAATGACGAATGCAAAGTTCGAGGTGGAGAAATTCACCGGGAAGAACAATTTTGCATTGTGGAAACTGAAAGTTAGGGATTTGTTGGTGCAACAAGGGTTGCACAAAGCATTAGACGGGGTAAATAAAAAACCTGCAAGCATGAAAAATTCGGACTGGGAGGACTTGGATGTCCAAGCCCTCGGTACCATTAGGTTATGTTTGGCAGATGAAGTTCTTTATAATATTGTTGGAGAGAGTATAGCTGAAGGGTTGTGGGAAAAACTGGAAACCTTGTATATGACTAAACCATTGACAAATAGAATTTATTTAAAAATACAATTGTACAGTCTTCGGATGAAGGAGGGTACAAAAGTTGCATAACATTTAAATGTTTTTAATACGCTTATTTTCCAGTTGTCAGATATGGAAGTTAAAATGCAGGAAGAAGACAAGGCAATAACCTGTTGTGTTCTCTGCCCGAGTCATGGGACCACTTTGTAACTTCAATCAGTTTGAGCACTACCGATTCTTTGAAATTTGAATCTGTTGTGGGTGCTCTCTTATCTGAAGAAGTATGAAGGAAATCTAGTATTGATACATCTGCACCAGAAGCCATGGTAGCTAAAGGTCGGTCAAAGGAAATAGGGGAGAAAGCAAGGGGTTCTTCCAGGTCAAATTCAAAGGGCGGCAAGAAGTGTAAAGCCAAGTGCTGGTACTGCAACAAACTTGGACACCTCAAGAAATATTGTTGGAAAGGAAGGAGTTGGAAAACCATAACAAGGAATCAAATCAGGTTGATTCAGGTATGGTTGATGAAGTTTTAACTACTGAAGCTCTCCCTGTTTGTAATGTCTCTCAAGATGCTGAAAATTGGCTATTAGACTCTGGTGCTTCTCATCATATGAGTCTACACCGAAGTTGGTTTACTTCATATGAAGTTGTAAATGGTAGTTCTGTATTCATGGGAAATAATGCATCTTATCAGACTGTTGGGATTGGTAATTAAAAATTAAAATGTATGATGATACAGTTAAAACATTATCTGATGGTAGGCATGTACCTGAACTAATGCAAAACTTGATTTCCTTAGGAGTTTTGGATTCGAATGGGTATAAATTTACAGGTTATAATCGAGTGTTGAAAGTCTCAAAAGGAGCCTTGGTAGTTATGAAGGCTGAAAAGGTCAGAAATCTGTACAGACTCAAAGGAAGCACTCAAGTTAGTGAAGCAGCGATCGTATCAAAAAAAGCAGAAGAAGGTTCTCGTCTATGGCATTAGTGGTTGGGTCACATGAGCGAGAAAGGTCTTCAGGTACTGATGAACCGCAAGTTGCTTCCTGATTTGAAATCCTTGAAGTTGGATTTTTGTAAACATTACGTGTTTGGAAAACAATGTAAACAAAGGTTTAAGACTGGAAATCATAATAGTAAACAAATTTTAGACTACATTCATTCGGATCTGTGGGGACCATCTCCTACTGTGTCTTATGGAGGTGCATTATATTTCTTAACATTTATTGATTATTTCTCCCGGAAATTTTGGGTCTATATGTTGAAAAAGAAGGCTGATGTATTTAATGTTTTTAAACAATTTAAAGCAATGGTGGAAAAGAAAACTGACAAATCAATTAAATGTTTAAGAACTGACAATGGCGGTGAATTTACTTCTTTAGAATTTGAACAATTCTATAAGTATGAAGGGATTGTTAGACATAAAACTGTTGTTTATACTCCTCAGAAAAATGGCATTTTTGAACAGATGAATCAGACTCTTATGGAAAGAGCCAGAAGCATGATCAGCAATGCTAACCTGCCAAAGGAGTTGTGGGCAGAAGCAGTATCTATTGCTTGTTATTTAGTTAACAGCTCACCTTTGGTTGCCATAAACTGTAAAATTCCTGAAGAAGTTTGGTCGGGTCAGTCTTGTAATTATTCGCATTTGAAGATTTTTGGTTGTGATGCCTATGCTCTTATTCCTAGAAATCAACGTTCAAATTTAGATCCAAAATCGAAATGTTGTGTCTTTGTTGGGTATGATTATGTAGTGAAAGGATATAGGTTGTGGGATCCTTCTTCATGGAAGATAGTCATTAGTATAGATGTAACATTTGATGAATCTTCTCTTCTAAAATCAGATGTTGGAAAAGTTGAACAGGAACAGGTATCGCCAAAGCAGCAAATTCAATTGGAGACTAAACCTTTTCCAGAAAGTCAAAAGGAAGGAGAGATTTCTGATGAAAAAGGTGAAGAAGAAAAGGAAACTGGATAAATTCCAGAACCAATTCAGCAACCAGTCACTCTAAGAAGGCTTACAAGGGAAAGAAAAACACCTAAAAGGTATGAAGATTTTGCTTCATCTTTTTCATTGATTACTGAAGATGGGGAACCTTCTTGTTATCAGGAAGCAGTAGATGATGCAGATAGCGAGATATGGAAAAAGGCTATGGAAGAAGAAATGGATTCCTTAGCCAAGAACAATACCTGGGATCTTGTATAACTTCCTGAAGGGAGAAGTGTTGTTGGGTGCAAATGGGTCTTCAAGTTGAAAAGAAATGTTGATGGAAGTATCGAGAGGTATAAGGCGAGACTGGTTGCAAAAGGGTATTCTCAAGTTGAAGGTATTGATTTTCATGAGATTTTTTCACCAGTAGATAAACTTGTTTCTATTAGTACTGTGTTAACACTAACTGCTTTACTTGACCTCGAGTTAGAACAGTTAGATGTTAAAAAAGCCTTTCTTCATGGTGATTTGGATGAAGAGATATATATGGATCATCCAGAAGGTTTTGTACAAGGTCACAACAGAAGATTAGTTTGCAAGCTCAAGAAATCATTGTATGGCCTGAGGCAGTCACCCAGGCAATGGTACAAGAAGTTTGATTCCTTCATGGTGAGCCATAATTTTATCAAAAGTGAGTATGATCATTGTGTATACTTCAAAAGTTTCAATGGCATATTCATTATCTTGGTGTTGTATGCTGACGATATGCTTATTGCAAGCAAAAGCATGGAAGAAATCAACAGGTTAAAGGCTCAGCTCTCTAGGACATTGGATATGAAGGATCTTGGAGCGGCAAAAAATATCTTGGGCATGGAGATACATAGAGACAGGAAGAATGGTAAGCTTTGGCTATCACAACAGAAGTATGTGGAGAAATTACTTGAAAGGTTCGGTATGAACAATGTGAAACCTATTAATGTTGCATTAGCTTCCCATTTTAATCTTTCTTCGGATTTAAGTCCTAGAACTAATGAATAAAAGAAGTGTATGTCTCGTGTACCATATGCAAATGCAGTAGGCAACTTAATGTATGCGATGGTATCTACAAGACCTAACATTTCACATGCAGTTGGAGTTGTCAGCAGGTTCATCGCAAATCCAGGAGAATAACATTGGCGAGCAGTGAAATGGGTGCTTCGGTATTTGAGAGGCACAAGTGACCATTGCATTAGCTTTGATGTTCGTGAAGGTTCAATATGCGGATATGTGAATGCTGATTATGCATGTGATTTGGACAAAAGGAGGTCTACTACAGGTTATGTTTTTACTCTTGCAGGTGGAGCAATTAGCTGAATGTCAAAGCTTCAAGAGACAGTTGCTTTGTCCACTACTGAAGCAAAGTATATAGCTACTTCAGATGCTTGTAAAGAGGCAATCTGGTTAAAAGGTCTACTTGATGAGATTGGAAGGACGTAGGAGAAAGTGAATTTATTCTGTGACAGCCAGAGTGCTATTCATTTGGCTACAAATCCATCCTGTCACAGCAAGACCAAGCACATCTATGTAAGGTATCACTTTTTGAGACATGTAATCGAAGGCGGAAAAGTAGTTCTCAAGATGGTCCGTACACAGGAGAATCATGCAGATATATTCACGAAGCCAGTTACAGTAGAGAAGATGAGATGATGTCTTGCTTCTCTTGGCTTGCAGAAAAGATGATGAATGGGCATGGGCAAGGGATTGGGAAAATTTTTGTCAAGGTGGAGTTTGTTAAAATATGACAACAAATGTAAATAAAGTAATTCTAGGCAAATTTACTTATTACCTGTTAGTTGGTTGTATAACGAAATGAAGTTATAATAACAAAATAGCCCAGGTTAAATTGGATGGCCCGAGAGGCTTGTATGAAGAGGAGAATCATTTGTTGATTAATATAGTTTCCAATCCCTTGCCCCGTGGAGGTTTCCTTGACTCCCTGTCAAGGTTTTACCACGTATATCTCTGCATTTACCTATCTGTGTGTATTTATCTTTCAGTTTGGTATTCATTTTTATGATTTCTTTCTTAGTTCATTTAACTGTTGGGTATAATATCTTCTCTAAACTTTCATGTATCTAATCTTTGAATTCTCTTGCTTGGAGATTTCATCATGTGTATGTAATCACAAGAAATATTTCCATAGTGATGGCACTTGAAACATTCTATATTGGACCTAAATGATGAAGCGGTTGACATGTAATTTATGTTGGCATAATTATTTTCAAATAGTCCTTTGATCTTGCAAGCTTGCTTCTGGGGTTATGATAATGTTCTTGATAATGAACCTTGTTATACATATTGCATTCCCTAGCCATATTCCCAAAGTTAGAACATCAAAAGAAATAATTATTAAACATGCTAGGGTATCTAGATTTTGAGGGTGTTCCTTCCTGGAGGGGGTACATCCCTTTGATGATCCTTGACTGCTTCAACACTTCTTAGAGTTGCAACATCTACAACTTTATCCTACCCTTTATTTGACCTTTGAGGAAAATTTTTGTGTTTTCTATGCGAGGTCTTGGAGCTTGCCTCTCTTTTATATGATGATTCTATAGTATAACCAATACTTATTTTGATACATGGAGATCTCTAGCAACTGAGAATATCATCCAACGTTTGCTTGCTCTTCATTATTTTGTTTAGCCTGTCAACTTCCACTCTTAAGGATACAAATTCCTCTTCTCATTTCATGCAACCCTCTTATTTCTTTTGAATATAACACTTTTTTTCTTCTTCAATTATCTTGGCCTCTTCAATTTGGATCTTCATACAAGTTTTTTCTTCTTTCAACTAGTGACAAAGGTCTTATTCAAACTTAGAATTTTTTTTGAGATGACTCGTTAGATGAAAAATTTCTTATTCCTTTTTATTGACGATATGATCCTTCCTATCAGCATCTTGCATTTGTTCCTTAAGTGTGTTAATATTTGCAATAGCTACATCAAGTTCCTTTTTCTTTTGATTGATTTCTTCCTTGAGCTTGTGATATTATCCCTTTGTGTTATTCAGCTCTTTCAAAGCATTGATTAATATCTTTTCCAGGTGTACTTCCTCTTCTTTGTCTTCTTCCTCATTGTAAAAATATTCCATATGAAAATATACTTGACTTGAAGCATTATCATCATCATATTTGTCTTTACCAACATGATCTTGACCTGCATGAAAATTTTGAATTCTCTCCTAAATATGTTTGGCAAATGAGCATCGTCCTACATTGGATTACATGTAATCTAGCAGGGAACATAAGATGATACTCATGACTTTGGAATTGTATTTACTTGATTCATTAGTAGAGGTATTTCCATAAACAACAAAATCCCATAAATCATATCTAATAGCTTACAATTAGGTTTCCAATTTATCTTTCCAAAATACAAAACTTGATTCATTGATCAGAGGAATTAGACCAACTTATTTCTCTTTATTAGTTACAATAGATTTGAAAGAATTTCAATACAAGTAACTTCCTTTGGCTTCTTTGAATGCTAAGCAGCTTGCTTCCTTGGTTTTCCCATCTTGATTCACCTGACATCATCCTTCCATTTGTTAAGTTGCTACTAAAGGAACCTGTTATGATTCCAATTTTTGGAAATACTGAGAGGGTGAATCTGTATTTCTTACTTCAATTAGTATATTTAAATTTTCAAAGCGCTAAACATTATTATCATTGGTTAAATATAAACAATCATTAACACCATTCAACAATGCACATAATCAAGACAGTAGACAAAACATATTTTTAGGTGGAAACCCTTCCGGGATAAAAAACCATTGAATGCTTCTCAATATTTGTCTTCAATAAGTACATTAATAAGAAGATCCAACTTCCATCATTTTCAGATACAACTAAGGGAGGCTCCGACCCCCTGGTTTACAAGAAACAACCTAACAGATGCACCAACATCACGTTTACCAGCTACTACTAGAAGGACGCTTCAATGCCCAAGTTACAGGCTTTGACCTTAAGGATGCTCCAACACCCTGTTTACCAGCTACCGCTAAATGGCTGCTCCAATGCCCTGCATAAGCTTCAACCTGCCCTAGCACCACCCTGTCGCCCTGAAGTGTTCTCGGGCTTCACCCTAAAGAAGACTCCACTCTCCTGTGTTGCACCACCCTACCACCCTGAAGATAGAAGATAAAAGAATAATAGATCACACTGAATATACTTCACTTTATCACTGCACTAATCTGATCATTGTCCATCCACTGCACTTAGTAACACACACACACTATCACCACATTGCCTCTAATGTTGTCATAACCAACCTTTGAAAGGATTCAACAAAACAATTGGAAACAGTATCAATATTTATCATCTATATCAGCATATACATAAATCCATTGGGACAAACTCTGGCTTATAAGCAGTATATAGACTTTTTTCAAACTATTTCTTAGTCAAACAACAATCCAATCCTCTAACCTCATATGTAAACCACTCAGCATGTGAAAATATCATGAAGCAACAATGTCAGCAATACAATGATCATGACAATCCTGCATAAATAACTCTTGGCCTAAATGAACCGTGTCTTCGACAGCTCTTCTCAAGCGCCATACATAATTGATAATCCCTCAGCAACCAGATACATCCATCATTTTCAATCTAAATTTTTTCACTACTACCTCAACCAATGGAAAACCTTTAATTCAGAACTAGCCTTTACAACTTATATCTGATCATCAAAACACAAATTACGACATTTCATGTTTCTATAAGTGTTCACTGTAGAGCCTTGATTGTGGCACTTTTTCAAGAATTCAATTTGGACCGAAAGGTTTCTAGATGTCCTCAAAACATCCATAGAAGAAATTAATTGTACTACAAATTGTGCATTTCAGGGCAATTACAAATTGTGCATTTCACGGCATCTTCAAAGTGATATGTTGAATTTTTGGTATGATGCATTAGGGCCTTCAATGAGTATGATGCATTTTTATCCCTTGAGACAATAGCGCTCTTCACACTTTCAAACCATAAATTCCTCCACCAATCCATCAAGCAGCCTCAGAGAAATTCCAGCGAAGGTTTCCCACAAAACTAGAGAGTGTTGCCTCAGGGCACAAAAATATAAACAGAGACTAATTCATAAAGCAAATGATAGTTGCCTCAAGATGTCTTCCAGGGATAGGACTGAGGTAGTCCACCAAAACCTTGCTCACTTCACTCCAAAAGCCTCAAAACTTCGTCCAGCTAGAAAGAAATCTTTGACTGTTAAAAACCAACCAAACTTCCTTAAATCGCACAGTTCAGAGATCTTGTGTACACATGAGACCTTAACAATTATAAAGTGCATTTCACGTCCTGAATCTTCTAAAATTGATTTTTTAATTTTCATTTTCTACAATTCTTCATTATGCTAGACTTGGTATGGGAGACACAATATAGGTAAAGCCCATATTTCTCTTCAAATTTTTTTAGATGTTGCCCAACGATAACCAAAACCCACAAATAAAAACTCTTAACCCATAATAGAAATTTCCTCCAGAACAAAACTTCGATCTATTGTTTAGGGTTAGCTGACTACTCCAACCCGCTAATCTCAGAGAAAAAACGAATAGCATGTTGATCCCTTCTTTATATATACTTGATTTTCACCCACAGAGAAGATTCACAAGATTCGTGCTTCAAATCATACCTTTGAAGGAGAATTGAATGCCTTTATATAGTTTTAGGAGGGACTATATTTTGGAAACCTATTTACATGTTAGGAGGGAAACTAAAATTTAAAAATCTAAAACAAATGGAGCCAAACATAAGAGCCGACTTGAAAACCCCCTTTTGAAATAATTTCAATTGGAAATTCTTGGAGCTGACATGGATTGCAGGGCAGATTTGAATTTTAAAATTCAAATTCTTTCTAGCCAAAACCTGTTGAATTAATTGATCTATCCTCCAATTTTAATTTAATCCAGTATTTCATTAAACCATTTTTAATTAAGAATCCATTTAATGAAGATATTTTCAATGAAAATGAACAATAGTCTTAGTAAATTATAATTATATGTTGCCACGTCATCGTTGTTTTTGGGGATTTTGACCACAAGATGGGTGCACCATATTTGAGTGGGCTTATCTCTCAAACAATGAGGATCCCCGAAGTGCTTCACATATCAACAGAATTAACATGACGAGGAGAATTCAATGATAGAGATCCTGAGCCTAAGATTCATGATCTTCATCCCCAAATGCTTCAACAAGTGTGGGCTTATAGGTTTTCCAAGGGCTTTGACCAGTGGAACAAATAAACAAATATTACGAGCGTTCAATAAGGGACATTGGTATTAATGACAACCTCGTTTAACCAATGTGTTGAATTGAATTTATTTGTTTGGGAGAGATTTTTTTGTTTGTCATATTGTTTTAAATATATTAACAAAATATTATTTTTTTATATATTTTTAAAAACATTATATAAAATAAACAAAATTGTTTATGTTCAAACATAAAAATATTCATTCTTCAATTTTTTACTAAAGAAACTGCATAAATTTTTTATGGGTAGTAACCACTATTAAACTTGCACATTTAGACGTTTACTCTTACGTGTTAACGTGTTGAAGAAACCATAAATAATGGTATGTATAACTCCCTATAGGTATACTTATTTTCATCTTGTTCCTATTCATTTTTTATGCAAATACTTGCTTAAATTATGGTGGGAAGTAAGTGATGGTAAATAGATTATTTACGTGACTATAAGCTATTTTCAAAGATTTTAATTTTAGGTGATTTTCCTATGAACATTCACAATGAAAAATCATTGCAAAAATATTTTAAAATCATAACATAAATATTGCAACTACATCCACATCCTGCAATGAGTGCAATATGCATTAAATTAAAAAGTATAAAATATAATGCTAACACAATTTTAAAAGAACGTTGAGTTGAAAGGTCAAGAACATTGGTAGTGTGACAAATATTATGAAATTTAGATCAAATTTGAGTATGAGAGAAAGTGTTTTTCAATTTTCACCCTCTTGAATTACAAAGGTGACATACTCTTTCATCCCAAGGTGTTTTGGGAATTGATCAACACCCATGTTCTTATTTTAGCAATGATTTTTTTTTCTTTAGACTAGTAAGACATAAAGTTACTTCTAATTTTCAAGATTTGGGTTGATCACCTTCTTATAATATATTATTTTTTTTCCCTCTAACTCTTTATCAACCCACAATTTCTCCTTAAATTTTGATGTAATAGTATTTTTAATATTATCCTTATTATGTGAAATGACCTCCTCCTTTATCCCTCAATGGCATAGCCACAATTAAGCATTCTTAGACCATCATCACATGAGCCAAAGGTGGTTTTGGTTTAAGTTAGAAGCAATTTTAGGAAACCTCTTGTTTTACATGTCGTTTAACCTATTCTTATACATAAGATACATATTCATAGCCATGCTTTCAATGAGTGAAGAGGCTTGCTTCGATGAGGAGGATATGATAGGGTGTGTTTCCTTTAATCTTGAGATTATATGTTATAAGCCAATTTTGTACCTATTTTATCTTCCTCCACAACTCTTTGGAGATACTAAATCGCCAAACCCAGCATACATATAAAATAACAAGGGTGATGAAAGTCTCAAAGAGAAGTATTTTTCATCCCATATCCAAAGATTTGTTGACTTAGAATTATTTTCAAGTCCAAAATAAAAAAATTATCCTTTGTTTATCCTTTTCCCCATAATTCTAGTTGAGCTTGTGATGGATATCAACACCAAGATACTTACTGAAGGAATGTCCTCCAATTTGTTATCATATATGAAAGTATCATATGTGATATTTTTGGATTTAATTATCATGATTTTCGTTTTGTATATAGTAGCAATCATACCTCTCTTGGAATAAAAAAATTGGAGGATTTATAGTTGCTTACCAAGATCATAAGGATTCATGACCAAAAGAACAATATCATCAACTTAAAGAATAAGAGTGATTGGGGAAAATTATATGGACTGGGTTTTTCCGGCTAATTTTCCATTTTTTTTCCAAAAAATATTCTTCAATTTCCATTTTTTATAAAATGATTCACCTATATTCTATAGGATTAAATTCTTTTACATTAAAAAACACCAAATTTAGTCTAAAAACTATATAAAATCCTTAAAAATTGAATAATTTTACAAAAATATCGTCAAACATTTTATGGCTGATATTTTAAGAATTAGTAAGAATCAAGGTTTACAAACACATTAAAATAATTGTGGTTCCTTAGAATTATCTCTAGCAATGGTAAATATACTAGTGAGAGTGGGACCAATCAATGTATATACCAAAAGGGTAGGGAAAAATGAACACCCTTGATTGACTTTGATATTGCATTTAATTTTATCTAACCAACCATCTGTGATTTTAAACTTGGTGATAGCATTCTCATACAACCTTGCCATAGCAACCCTCAAATGAATAAAAACCCTTATATATTCCAATTTCTTCCAAAGGTGTCCAAGAGATGATGTCAAAATATTTTCAAAAGTTAAAAAAATAAAGGAGATCGGTTTTATTATTGTGGCACTCCTCCACAATGATCATGACAGTAACAATGTAGTCCACAATTGATTGATATCTTCTAAACGCACATTGGCCTTTAGCTCTTTTTTCATGGCTTTCTATTCATAGGAAAATCTTGTTTTCCAAAATAATCCCGTGCAACTTGGCTAAAATGGGGCTAATCATAATGGTCCTATAATTAGAGGGAATGTTTTATCCCCACTTTTAAAGATCGGTGCAATGAGGTTCTACATCTAGGGATTAAGGAAAACTTGTTTCTCTTCCAAATTGAAGATAGTTTGTATGTGAAGGACAAGGATAGGATCTCCTATTTTAAAATTTTCGACCTAGTAGCCTTCAATGGCCTCAGATTTCCAAGTGGTGATTTTCTTAACTCGAAACTTTGTATTTTAGAGAAAATATTTCATCCTATATAAGAACATTTTAAATGGAGTTTATGGTGTTAGGATATTCATAAACAAATTAATGGAGGAAGTCCAATTCTTGAAGGATTTTCTTTACTTTTACAAACTGGAATTTTCGTCCAAAACTCCCTAGAGTCCAATTTAGATAATTGCAACATCTACTCTTGCTTTCTATTTTTATGGTGCATTTTATTTATTTTAATAAGTGATTTGTATGTATTTATATTATCAAGCTTTAAATATTCATTATAAGCTTCCCTAATTGTTTTTCTAGCAATTTTACAATCATTATCGTACTAAGGGTTTGTTGTTATATCATTCTTTTTACATAACACCGTGATATAGAAATTATTACTAAAATTGGCAAGGGTTGTAGTAAATTTTTTATAGAGGTCTTCAATGTTGTCCTTATAAGTTAAGAGGTTTAAATCCTCTAAGAAGAGATCAATTTTACTTTTGTCAAAAAGTATGTGCCTTTGATTCTCAAGATTCTCTTGCATGGGGTTATTATGCATGGAAACGTTTAGAGATAAGGTTAAATGTCTATGATTGGAGTCAATCTCATGGACATTTAAGAGGTCAAAATTTAGTATATGGTTGGAAACATGAATATTGAATATCACATAATACATGACACTACTGCATAATCCATGAATACAAGTCACGTTGGATTTTGGCCACTTAATTATCTCATTGAAAATTATTAGATCTTGAGAACTACAAAGCTTGACTAGCATGGTACCAAGTAAATTCTCATTCAATTTTTCATATTTTATTTTGTTTCCACTAGCTAAAACAATATCCCCATATAACCATAAAGGATTAGTGTTGGAATCATTGCTTATAAGAATAGTTTAGTTAGTTGCAATTCATACATTTAATTCTCCTACCAAGATGATATTACCTTCATTCATCAAACTGTGAATATCTCTTTTGGGGGTATTATAGGGGGGAATTTTATTTAGATTTATTTTCATATAGAAGTTAGAATTAATTGGAGTGAAATTACAAATTTTGGTATAAATCCTTTTAGAATTAATGTTATACATTTATATTCAAATTTTTTGAATGAGAGGGTCTGTACTATGAACTAAAATGTGAGGAGAAATATTTTTTTAATATAATATGTTATTCCTCCAATCATTTTATGAATTTTCAATTCAATAAAGACTTTGTTTGAATGTGATACAACCATGTTGGGCATGTTGCATCATCAATTAGAAGTCATTATTTAATTTGAAAAGGGAAAATACATAGCTCATCAGTGTTTGATCAAAATTGATGTGTATCTACATGTACAAAACGATAGTCATCAACTTGTACTATAGATGGTTTGATCCATTCACATTTTATCAATATAGGAATATTTTCACCAAATGAATTTGAATGATTTCTTGAAATAATACAACATAAAAAATACTCTTAGTTTCATGGTGAGATTCAATGTTAATAATACAATAAAAATTTGTTGTTCCTTTGTCATTTAATTCCACTACTAAATTGCTACCATTGTCCCACATTCCATTGAAATGCCAAGCCCATCAAGGTGGAGATTGTGAAAGCTTAATTTCTTACATTGTTATATAAACCTTCTTGTTTTCCATCACTGATCATGTCAACAATCCATTCATCAAATTTTGAAAACCTAAAACACCTCCAATCAAATCATGAAATTTATGCTTTCGAGAAGGGAACATCTTTGTCCAAATCTCTTCTAGTATTTTCTATATAGAATATGAACATATAAATAATAAGAATAATAATAAAATTGTGTAAATGCAATTGAATAAATAATTTTCATGTAAAAAATATTTTCACCTATGCCACTTGTTGAATGAAGATGTTCTTTTTAAAATATAGGCATGTATTGCAATTATTTCCTCATGTGATAGTTTGAAGCAGTATCCATTTCCTTTTCAAGTTTTACCTACAACTCTCTCATCTTCATCATCAACTCATACATGTCAATTGACATTTTTACAATCCTTCATGTACTATGTGCAAAATCTCATAGCATCTTCCATTGAATATCCTTAGACATGTTACCTTCTCACTTTGCCTTAAGATGAATATTTTTTAAAACCTTCATATATCATTTTACAAAATACATCCATCTCAACCTTACTAAGCCACAGTGATCTAGATCATATTTTATATGTATGAAAAGATGCATATAAATATTAAATAATGTTGGTGGACATTATTGTTCCAATAAAGAAGGATATTAATGTTGATTTTTTTGTGTAGCTTGGGAGGTACTTCAAGCACTGGTGATCGAGGGTTGGAGATCAAAAGGCCACAAATGGGCTTGTGCGCTTGAGATACAAGCTTGGGAGTTTTTCATCCATCGTGATTTGTGCCAAAACCATGATGGAGATACAACATGTGATGGATGAGGATGATAGTGCTCAGCGACATGATTCCAACGCAATGATAATCGTTTGAATCCGAGTTGTCGTTGAGGAGTTATGAATTCTTGAAGTTATATGTTGGGGTTACACTTATGTGTCAAGGTCGGCTTGGTGTGAAGTTAACGTAGACAAGTTGTGGAAGCCCCTAGATCATGACTTTTTAGGATCCCCTCATTTTTGTATAAAAGGAGGGTGAGTGTAAAGCATTTGATCATCTAAGTAAGGGAAGTATATGCTCCAACAAACTCTGAAATTGCAGGAGGCTGCAGCAAGGTGAATATTTGGGACAGTGTGGAAGGAAATTTTCCTTAGACAGCATGGGAGAGGCTTCTGGTTGAAGGTCGAGTGCTAGAGGAAGTGTGGATCATCTAGAGAGATTTTTTTAGGGTAAAATAGGGTTGTTTAAAGATTGAATTTTTGGAAGGAAAGGTTGCAGCTAGAAGGGCTGAAAAGAGAGCGTGGAGAGGAGTTTAACGCAGCATGGTGTTTCCTGTTTGTTGTAGGTGTGGTGAGGTGGATTAGAGGTTGTCCAAGGGCATGTCTTAGATTTTTTTCTTAGGCCAAGTTTTTCTAGGAAAGAGGTCGAGTTGAGTAAGGACAAAACAAGGTATGTTTGAGGGCTGGTTGGATTGATTTGAGGGAGGTCGAGAGATGGAGTTGCTCCCATGGAAGCGTTGAGGTGACAAGGATCAAAGGCACAGTGTGGCATAAGGAGGAACCCTTACAAAGAGGACTAAAACCCTTAAATGGATTAGTTTTTTGTCAACGTGGAGGGCTAAGGGCTACATTGCGCCCTAACCAGAATTGCAAGAGTAGGAAACTAATAGTGTCAACAGCAGTGTCTTTTGGAGGCATATTGGGTCAAGGTTTGACCATTTTTGGAGCATTTATGGTGCCCTAGAATTTCTATCATAAAGGACCTTGTATAGCAGAAGGTGAGCACACTTGGAAATCCATGATTGGATCTTATTTGGATCAGATGATGGGCAGCGTGAAGAAATTTTAGGAGTTGTTTGGAGGTGCCCACGTGAGCTATTGGGAAGATTACCAAGCAGCCAAGGTGATGGCACGCACAACATATTGGAGGTAAGAGGACAACAGCAAGGAGTGTTGTAGATTTTAACTTGATTATCAATGGATTGATAGTGTCCTAGGCGAGGACACATTAAGGTTCCTAGATTTTCACAATAGCTCCTCTATTGCAGGGTAAAGGGAGGATTGGTGAATTTTGTGGGCAGCAATGTGTAAGAGTCTCCCAGGTGTGGGGATGCCCTAACTAGGAGCATATGCTACAACGTGGACTTAGTCTCTCGAGGTTTTTTGGAGGGCAGCGTGATAGAGAACCAAGTGTGGACGAGATTGGGAACTTATGGTCTGTTGGAGGACAACGTGATAGCGTCCATGTTGGAGCTAAAGTGCAGCACCTTGATGGAAAAAGGTGACTGCTAGCCTGGAAGTTGTTATTGGAGCTCAAGGGTATGATCGACCAAGAACAAGATTGTGTAGCCAGAGACTTGCGTATGGAGAAGGACTTCTGTAGCAGATGATGGGAAATCCTCCTAGCTTGTGTTCATTGTGAGAGATGGACATCTCATAGTGATAGGTGGAATCCCTCCATGCTCTATGTTGGTCTTCATTGTTGTAGCACAGGAATACCATAGGGGGTTGAAGTCCCAGCGTAGATGAGGAGTAGCAGTGGGCAGATAGAGAGTTATTCACAAGTGGAGCTGTGAACAACTCGACAGGAGTCTCGATGTGTTGTGCCCTTGATGGACGAAGGGACGACTAGAGAGCATATTGGACACTCGAGATTCAGTGGCCAAATGGACTTGGGGCATTGATAGAGGCAAAAGTTTTAGATCGGCAGCCTGATGGCAGGCTCACCCTGCTTACCCACATTCTCCTTCCTTAACTATGCATATAAAAATGCATCCCAATTTAATGCCCCCAAATAAATTTCAATCTAAGCAAACTCAACAATTTAATGCGGAAGCTTTTATAAATAAATCTTCAAATGAAGATTTCTTCACTTTTTAACTTCTGTTATATACCCCATCAATATAAACTTATGCATTGAAATGTCACAAACACAATCCTTAACTTTACGGCATACCCAAGGTTACTTTCACAAACGAAGGATTTTTCAAAGGTCTTACAAAAATATTTTGGTAAAACACCCATTGGTTTTATTTCTAAAAACCCAGACTTTATAATTAACCCTCCCAAGGCTTATCATAACATTTAACCATGCAAACATTTCAATTCAAATGTTCGAACTTGGTTAATTTTATACCAAGGCATATAGATGTTATGGATTCCAACATCAACAAGTATTATATGAAATCTTCACAGCCTTAATTAAAATGTCACCATCAACACATAACAATATTCGGCCCCAGCAATTAACTTACCATTCACATCCAACGGTTGATGAGTTATCACATTGTTATTCGACAATCCGATAGTTGTCACTCCATACAACTTTTAACCATTTCACACTTAACTCCAACTCTTCATCTAAAGGCTGGAGACTTATTGCATTTCCTTTCGATGATCCGACGATCATCGCATAACCAAAATTCCTAGAAGTTAATTCTCAAAACTCATGCGATCTAACTGGTTTTAAAATACCACTCATTGACACATGTCAAACGATGGACACTATCGCATTCAAAATGCAAAAACAACTTACCACTCCTTTTGCAATGTGAAACAACTGGTTTCAAAACCTCAGTTTTTGTTGTGTTCAACTCCTATTGACTTCACGGTTCCATGATGTTGTTACCTCAGAGTATCAACGCACCATAATTTCGATTGATGTTTTTTACAACTCCATTTCTCGCTTCATTTCAAAGATCGGACAAACCCAATTGCAATGCAATTGTTCACGGTTTCTTCAAAGCTCCATATCGACCCTTCCACGATTTCATTGTTCTGCGTGGGATCCGCTTCACCTTTTCTATCCCATTGTGCCTTGAACCATATCAAAATTCGAACAAGCTTTAAAATTTTTTTAAAAAGAGAGTCCATACAGGTGCATAGGTTTAGCAAAATAGTGGAATAACCTGTTCAAGTGTATTAGTGGGGTCATTAATACACTTGAACAGGTTATTCCACTATTTTGCTAAGCTTTAAATTCTCAGTGTCTTCAATTCGGATTCATCGTGGTTCCTCTCATAGCATACTTTCTTTGCTCTCGACTTTAACTTCCTAAATTTCGTTAACAGCTATTCCTTTTCTAACACTGCAATTTATCGACCCTTTCACTTGGTTTTTGTATGGAATCATGATTCCATTCTTGCAATTCCACAATCAGTTTACGGTTTTCTTCGATTCAATATTTCATTCCATGGTTTCTATATAACAGAATTCAAACAAATCCCAAATTGGATTCAACCCTGTAGTATCACTTCCTAATTCTGAATTTAAATTCAGTCTCTCTCTTGCATCAACGATCCTTTCAGTGATCATTGATTGAACTTAGTCAATTGCACATTTGCTCAATTTTTCCAGATGTATACATATATTTATTCAATTCAATTCATACCTGTCTACAACAATCATATCGATTTCTCATTTAAAAGCCGAACATCATCTAAAACCCTATCACAGAGTTCAATAAATCGATGCACATATATCTCAGTAAACAGATTCTTCATATATACATCTGAACCAAATTACAATTGTTACTGGCCTGATCTTTAATCAATGGCCCTTCTAAAATTTCCCGTAGGCTTACAAACAGAAAATTTGTTTGTCCACAGTCCTACTTCTACCTTGTCTGTTGTCTCTTCCTTTGAGGCTTACATTTATACAAATTAGGATGAACCAATTTAGGATCAATCCCTTCAATCTCTCAACAAAATCATCAAAATCTGCAAACCCCTAAAATCTAGATTCTATCACTAAAATCTTGAAACTGAATCTAACTTAGGCTTTATAATCAATTCCTAAATATCTCAAATCTAAACTATTTGATTTCCCTCATGTTCTCCAATCATTCGGGAACATTTACAAATTCCTCACACTAATTAAAATCTCATTTAATCACTCAAAACTCATTAATAATTACATAAAAATCAATGTTCTTTAAAAAACATAAGACCCCCCTATATTTAATAAAACACAAGGTATTTTCCGAAAATAATGCCCCTGCATCAGACTCCCAGAGTTAAAAATGATCATGATCTCCTGATCATGCGTTTTAAGTCTTGGTCCTCCTGGATCCCACACTTTGTTCTACAACTTATTATCATTTTTTGTTGTTGTTTGCTGCTTTTCTCCAAGTCTCCATATCTTATGCTGCCTTGCTCCACTAGCTGCACTTTCACAATCTGTCTCTGTATTTCTTCTGCTGCTGTTGTTTCTTCTCTTTCCTGCTGATATCTTCTTCTAAGACACTTTCATCATTATTCTTCTGATCAATTCAATCTCTTTGTCCAATAATTCTTCTGATTGATGATTTCTTCCTCCTGTTTCTGCCTTAGTTTGTTGAGCTCTGACTCTTAATTGATGAGCCCTTGCTGCCACCCTATCATCCTTACCCTGTTGTTTTCTGCAATTAAAAAATTCTTCCAAATTGTCACTTAAGACAATTTCTCTACCTTCTCCTATCAGCAATTTACTGGACTGGTACATTGTATACTCTCTTCTACTGTCTTCATCTCTTTGCATCTGCAATTCCCAATTCTGAAATTGAGATTTCTCTTCCTGCACTGAATTATTATTATTTAGCATAATTTCCAGCAACTTAATTACTTTATTCCATGGATTAGATATTTCCACAGAATTTTCTTCTTCTTCCTTCATTTGACTGCCCAACTGTGTCAAATGTTCTCCAATACCTGCAACAACACCTGCATTCATAAAACAATTGTTAAAACAAAAATCATAAGGCCTCAATGCCTCTTCTTCCTCAGTCAGCATTTCAGTATGTTGTCCTGAATTTTCCTCCTCTATCAGCACATTAGTATGCTGGTTTATTTTCCCCAAAGAATTGTCTAAAGAATTCTCAAGATTGTCAACAAGTATTTCTTTCACATCATCTGTCTCCATGATGTTTTCCTGTTCACTGTAGTGGACTCTGCCTTCTGCAATTTCTCTTTCATACTCTGAATTCTCCAACAAATATTCCAGCAATGCAATTTCCTTTTTGCAATTCTGAAGTATTTCATCATTTCTTACAATCCCTACATTCATACACAAATTTTCAATTTGAAAATTACAAGTTTCAACAGTCCCAGTTGTTGCTTCACACATCAGTGCTTCAGACTGAATCTCATTCACAAGAATTTCTTCCTGTGTTGTAACAGCTTCAAATACAAATGCATCATTGCATCCCTCATTCAAGAGAAATTATTCCTCATCATTGCTTTCTGCTTCAGAGTATTTATCTTCTGAAAGATATTTACCCATAATTTTGACAGCTTCAAAAGATTGCACATCCTTCTCTGCAAAACCTATAATCACATTAAAATCATTAGATTCAAAAATGCAAGGTTTTACATCATCGAGCTGATCTGGATTTGCCCAATAATTCAGGAAATCATCAATAATTCCCTCTTCTTCTTCACAAATGGAAACTTCCATTTGTAACTCAGCTGCTCTAAGTTCTTCTGTACATCCCAACTGTGCATTCCTCCTTTGTTCAAGCTTTCTCATCTTTTCTGCCAGCTGAATGTTCTCTTGTTTTTCTCTCTTCTATTGTAGCCTTTGCCACTTCACTCTCTTCTTCATGAGCCAACCAACTCTTTGGATTTCCTCTATCATCAATTTCAATGTATTAAACTAATCTCTTACCTCAGCTAATTCTTTCTCATATTCTACATCAGTCAACTGCAGACTTATGACATTTGCATTGGCATCTTCTTTCTCCTTTCTTCTGATGTGGTCTCTCTCTGAACCTCTGCCATCTCTTCTATGACTTTTAGTAGTCATCTTCTTCTCCATGAGTTCCTCACTCATAAGCTACACTAAGCCTCTACAATAGCAAGCTCTCCTGATGCCACTTACCTCACCAATCCTTTCCTCCGGATCTGGTCTTTTGGTAATCACCGGTCCTCTATCTGTTGGAACCTTTTGAGCATTCTTCACTGCTCCTTCAGGATTCAAATCAACTGCAACTTCTAGAACAAAATTTTCCTATTCATTCAACCTCTGTTGAATCTCCTCAAGGTTCTGCCACAGTTTCTTCTTCACTTTAGAATCCTCTGCTGGACTACTTCATCACTGCTCCCAAAGTTGTGATCTCCTTCTGCTGAGATTTTCTTCAACCTACTTGCAACCTGAATTCTGCAAACAATTCTTTAAACCAGAGATAAACAAAACTTGTCAACTCACCTTCAAGATCCATGTTGATATTGCTTTACCTCTCAACTGCACTGCATCTTTGTGCTGCAATCTTATCAGTTTTAAAATCTGATTTCTTTTCATCACACATGCAATTAATAAAAACTTAACCTTCAAACAGAGCTATTCCAACTCTGATACCACTTGATGGCAGGCTCACCCTGCTTACCCACATTCTCCTTCCTTAACTATGCATATAAAAATGCATCCCAATTTAATGCCCCCAAATAAATCTCAATCTGGGCAAACTCAACAATTTAATGTGGAAGCTTTTATAAATAAATCTTCAAATGAAGATTTCTTCACTTTTTAACTTATGTTATAAACCCCATCAATATAAAATTATTCGTTGAAATGTCACAAACACAATCCTTAACTTCACGGCATACCCAAGGTTACTTTCACAAACGAAGGCTTTTTCAAAGGTCTTACAAAAAGACTTTGGTCAAACACCCATTGGTTTTATTTCTAAAAACCCATACTTTATAATTAACCCTCCCAAGGCTTATCATAACATTTAACCATGTGAACATTTCAATTCAAATGTTCGAACTTGGTTAATTTTATACCAAGGCATATAGATGTTATGCATTCCAACATCAACAAATATTATATGAAATCTTCACAGCATTAATTAAAATGTCACCATCAACACATAACAATATTCGGCCCCAGCAATTAACATAACATTCACATCCAACGGTTGATGAGTTACAATCCGATAGTTGTCACTCCATACAAATTTTAACCATTTCACACTTAACTCCAACTCTTCATCTAACCGCTGGAGACTTATTGCATTTCCTTTCGATGATCCGACGATCATCGCATAACCAAAATGCCCATAAGTTAATTCTCAAAACTCATGCAATATAACTGGTTTTAAAATACCACTCATTGACGCGTGTCAAACGATGGACACTATCGCATTCAAAATGCAAAAACAACTTACCACTCCTTTTGCAATGAGAAACAACTGGTTTCAAAACCTCGGTTTTTGTTGTGTTCAACTCCTATTGACTTCACGGTTCCATGATGTCGTTACCTCAGAGTATCAACGCACCATCATTTCAATTGTTGTTTGTTACAGCTCCATTGCACGCTTCATTTCAAAGATTGGACAAACCCAATTGCAATGCAATTGTTCACGGTTTCTTCAAAGCTCCATATCGACTCCATTTCAAATTAATTATTCTACATATGAAACCCTTCCACGATTTCATTTTTCTGCATTGGATCCGCTTCACCTTTGCTATCCCATTGTGCCTTGACCCATATCAAAATTTGAACAAGCTTTAAATTCTCAGTGTATTCAATTCGGATTCATCGTGGTTCCTCTCACAGCATACTTTCTTTGCTCTCGACTTTAACTTCCTCAATTTCGTTAACAGCTGTCCCTTTTCTAACACTGAAATTTATCGACCCTTTCACTTGGTTTTTGTATGCAATCATGATTCCATTCCTACAATTCCACAATTGGTTTACGGTTTTCTTCAATTCAAGATTTCATTCCATGGTTTCTATATAACAGAATTCAAACAAATCCCAAATTGGATTCAACCCCATAGTATCACTTCCTAATTATGAATTTAAATTCAGTCTCTCTCTTGCATCAACGATCCTTTTAGTGATTGTTGATTGAACTTAGTCAATTTCACATTTGCTCAATATTTCCAGATGTATACATATATTTATTCAATTCAATTCAGACTTGTCTACAACAATCATATCGATTTCTCATTTAAAATCAGAACATCATCTAAAACCCTATCACAGAGTTCAATAAATCGATGCACATATATCTCAGTAAACAGATTCTTCATATATACATCTGAACCAAATTACAATTGTTACTGGCCTGATCTTGAATCAATGGCCCTTCTAAAATTGCTCGTAGGCTTACAAACAGAAACTCTGTTTGTCCAAAGTCCTACTTCTACCATGTCTGCTGTCTCTACCTTTGAGGCTTACATTTATACAAATTAGGATGAACCAATTTAGGATCAATCCCTTCAATCTCTCAACAAAATCATCAAAATCTGCAAACCCCTAAAATCTAGATTCTATCCCTAAAATCTTGAAACTAAATCTAACTTAGGCTTTATAATCAATTCCTAAATATCTCAAATCTAAACTATTTGATTTCCCTCATGTTCTCCAATCATTCGGGAACATTTATAATTCCTCACACTAATTAAAATCTCATTTAATCACTAAAAACTCATTAATAATTACATAAAAATCAATGTTCTTTCAAAAACATAAGACCCCCTATGTTTAATAAAATACAAGGTATTTTCCGAATCTAATGCCCCTGCATCAGACTCCCAAGGTTAAAAATGATCATGATCTCCTGATCATGTGTTTTAAGTCTTTGTCCTCCTGGATCCCACACTTTGTTCTACAACTTATTATCAATTTCTGTTGTTGTTTGCTGCTTTTCTCCAGATCTCCATATCTTATGCTGCCTTGCTCCACTGGCTGCACTTTCACAATCTGTCTTTGTCTTTCTTCTGCTGCTGTTGTTTCTTCTCTTTCCTGCTGATATATTCTTCTAAGACACTTTCATCATTATTCTTCTGAACAATTCAATCTCTTTGTCCAACAATTCTTCTGATTGCTGATTTCTTACTCATGTTTATGCCTTAGCTTGTTGAGCTCTGACTCTTAATTTATGAGCCCTTGCTGCCACCCTATCATCCTTACCCTCTTGTTTTCTGCAATTGAAAACTTCTTCCAAATTGTCACTTAAGACAATTTCTCTGCCTTCTCCTATCAGCAATTTACTGGACTGGTACATTGTGTACTCTCTTCTACTATCTTCATCTCTTTGCATCTGCAATTCCCAATTCTAAAATTGAGATTTCTCTTCCTGCACTGAATTCTGATTATTCAGCACAATTTCCAGCAACTTAATTTCTTTATTCCATGGATTAGATATTTCCACAGAATTTTCTTCTTCATCCTTCATTTGACTGTCCAATTGTGTCAAATATTCTCCAATACCTGCAACAACACCTGCATTCATAAAACAATTGTTAAAACAAAAATCATAAGGCCTCAATCCCTTTTCTTCCTCTGCCAGCATTTCAGTATGCTGTCCTAAATTTTCCTCCTTTATCAGCACATCAGTATGCTGATTTATTTTCCCCAAAGAATTCTCTGAAGAATTCTCAAGATTGTCAACAAGTCTTTCTTTCACATCATCTGTCTCCATGATGTTTTCTTGTTCACTGTAGTGGACTCTGCCTTCTGCAATCTCTCTTTCATACTCTGAATTCTCCAACAAATATTCTAGCAATGCAATTTCCTTTTTGCAATTCTGAAGTATTTCATCATTTCTTACAGTCCCTGCATTCATACACAAATTTTCAGTTTGAAAATTACAAGTTTCAACAGTCTCAGTTGTTGCTTCACACATCAGTGCTTCAGAATGAATCTCATTCACAAGAATTTCTTCCTGTGTTGTAACAGCTTCAAATACAAATGCATCACTGCATCCCTCATTCAAGATACATTCTTCCTCATCATTGCTTTTTGCTTCAGAGTATTTATCTTCTGAAAGATATTTACCCATACTTGTGACAGCTTCACAAGATTTCACATCATTCTCTGCAAAACCTATAATCACATTAAAATCATTAGATTCAAAAATACAAGGTTTTACATCATCCAACTGATCTGGATTTGCCTAATAATTCAGGAAATCATTAATAATTCCCTCTTCTTATTCACAAATGGAAACTTCCATTTGTAACTCAGCTGCTCTGAGTTCTTCTGTACATCGCAACTGTACATTCCTCCTCTGTTCAAGCTTTCTCAGCTTTACTGCCAGCTGCATGTTCTCTTGCTGTTCTCTCTTCTGTTGTAGCCTTTGCCACTTCACTCTCTTCTTCATGAGCCAACCAACTCTCTGGATTTCCTCTATCATCAATTTCAATTTATTAAATTGATCTCTTACCTCAGCTAATTCTTTCTCATATTCTGCATCAGTCAACTGTAGACTTATGCCATTTTCATCGGCATCTTCTTTCTCCTTTCTTCTGATGTGGTCTCTCTCTGAACCTCTGCCATCTCTTCTATGACTTTCAGTAGTCATCTTCTTCTCCATGAGTTCCTCACTCATAAGCTGCACTAAGCCTCTGCAACAGAAAGCTCTCCTGTTGCCACTTACCTCACCAATCCTTTCCTCCAGATCTGGTCTTTTGGTAATCACCGGTCCTCTATCTGCTGGAAACTTTTGAGCATTCTTCATTGCTCCTTCAGGCTTCAAATCATCTGCAACTTCTAGAACACAATTGTCCTATTCATTCAACCTCTGTTGAATCTCCTCAAGGTTCTGCCACACTTTAGAATCCTTTGCTGAACTCCTTCATCACTGCTCCCAAAGTTGTGCTCTCCTTCTGCTGAGATTTTCTTCAACCTGCTTGCAACCTGAATTCTGCAAACAATTCTTTAAACCAGAGTTAAACAAAACTTGTTAACTCACCTTCAAGATCCCTGTTGATCTTGCTTTACCTCTCAACTGCACTGCATCTCTGTGCTGCAATCTTATCAGTTTTAAAATCTGATTTCTTTTCTTCACACATGCAATTAATAAAAACTTGAACCTTCAAACAGAGCTATTCCAGCTCTGATACCACTTGATGGCAGGCTCACCCTGCTTACCCACATTCTCCTTCCTTAACTATGCATATAAAAATGCATCCCAATTTAATTCCCCCAAATAAATCTCAATGTAGGCAAACTCAACAATTTAATGCGGAAGCTTTTATAAATAAATCTTCAAATGAAGATTTCTTCACTTTTTAACTTATGTTATAAACCCCATCAATATAAACTTATTCGTTGAAATGTCACAAACACAATCCTTAACTTCACAGCATACCCAAGGTTACTTTCACAAACGAAGGTTTTTTCAAAGGTCTTACAAAAAGACTTTGGTCAAACACCCATTGGTTTTATTTCTAAAAACCCAGACTTTATAATTAACCCTCCCAAGGCTTATCATAACATTTAACCATGCAAACATTTCAATTCAAATGTTCGAACTTGGTTAATTTAATACCAAGGCATATAGATGTTATGCATTCCAACATCAACAAATATTATATGAAATCTTCACAGCCTTAATTAAAATGTCACCATCAACACATAACAATATTCGGCCCAGCAATTAACTTAACATTCACATCCAACGGTTGATGAGTTATCACATTGTTATTCGACAATCCGATAGTCGTCACTCCATACAACTTTTAACCATTTCACACTCAACTCCAACTCTTCATCTAACGGCTGGAGACTTATTGCATTTCCTTTCGATGATCCGACGATCATCGCATAACCAAAATGCCCAAAATTTAATTCTCAAAACTCATGCGATATAACTGGTTTTAAAATACCACTCATTGACGCGTATCAAACGATGGACACTATCGCATTCAAAATGCAAAAACAACTTACCACTCCTTTTGCAATGTGAAACAACTAGTTTCAAAACCTTGGTTTTTGTTGTGTTCAACTCCTATTGACTTCATGGTTCCATGATGTCGTTACCTCAGAGTATCAACGCACTAACATTTTGATTTCTGTTTTTTACAGCTCCATTGCTCGCTTCATTTCAAAGATTGGACAAACCCAATTGCAATGCAATTGTTCACGGTTTCTTCAAAGCTCCATATCGAATCCATTTCAACTTAATTCTTCTACATATGAAACCCTTCCACGATTTCATTGTTCTGCATCGGATCCTCTTCACCTTTGCTATCCCATTGTGCCTTGAACCATATCAAAATTCGAACAAGCTTTAAATTCTCAGTGTCTTCAATTCGAATTCATCGTTGTTCCTCTCACAGCATACTTTCTTTGTTGTCGACCTTAACTTCCTCAATTTCGTTAACAGTTGTTCCTTTTCTAACACTGCAATTTATTGACCCTTTCACTTGGTTTTTGTATGGAATCATGATTCCATTCTTGCAATTCCACAATCAGTTTACGGTTTTCTTCGATTCAAGATTTCATTCCATGGTTTCTATATAACATAATTCAAACAAATCCCAAATTGGATTCAACCCCATAGTATCACTTCCTAATTCTGAATTTAAATTTAGTCTCTCTCTTGCATCAACGATCCTTTCATTGATAGTTGATTGAACTTAGTCAATTGCACATTTGCTCAATCTTTCCAGATATATACATATATTTATAAAATTCAATTCAGACTTGTCTACAAAAATCATATCGATTTCTCATTTAAAAGCAGAACATCATCTAAAACCCTATCACAGGGTTTAATAAATCGATGCACATATATCTCAGTAAACAGATTCTTCATATATACATCTGAACCAAATTACAATTGTTACTGGCCTGATCTTCAATCAATGGCCCTTCTAAAATTGCTCATAGGCTTACAAATAGAAACTATGTTTGTGCACAGTCCTACTTCTACCGTGTCTGCTATCTCTGCCTTTGAGGCTTCCATTTATACAAATTAGGATGAACCAATTTAGGATCAATCCCTTCAATCTCTCAACAAAATCATCAAAATCTGCAAACCCCTGAAATCTAGATTATATCACTAAAATATTGAAACTGAATTGATCTAGGTGGATATTGGTGGTCACCCGCCTATTCCGCTTGGGGCCCCACCATTGTCTCTTTCAGTTTTTCAGTTTCAGCACAACTTACTATTTTTAGCAGTTTTTCGGGTCCTGAACTTCCGGAGCCATTTTGAGGCCCTAAACGACGTTTTTTGGGAAAATGGAGAGCAACAAGGGTCTGCAACATTCAAAATTTTTAGTCCTAGAATATATATTTCTAACGAGATATGGTACGCGTCAAACGGATATCGTATGCCAAAGTTACGCCCCTGGGAAGTTGTAACACCAATTTACCCAAACGGGGCCCATAGTTTTGGCGCTTCATCTCCTAGGGTTAGGGTTTTTGCTGTTGAGGATTTCCCATTGTGTCTAAATAATAAATAGGCCCTCGAGCCTCATTGTAACTCAGTTCAGAGGCCTTTAGCCACCACATCTCTTCTCAGAGATAGCTACCAGCGCCCTAGCTAGTTTTATTTCCATTCTGTCTGTAATAAAATTTCAGTTCTTTGATATTAATGAAATGAAGTGTTATTTCCGCTGCATCTTTGTATTTATGGTTATATGTTTATTCTGTTGTGTTCCTAAATAAATCTGGATCAGTGGTATCATAGCGGTCTGTTTTTTCTCGATCTTTCTTTGCATGTCCCCAACGAGGTCGGGGTATAAGGAGTTAGGGCTCGATCTGGTGGAACCTTTGCAAGATCAGCCTCGCAAACCCCGACGGACACCCATGGGGGATGAAAAGAAAGATGAGGGAGTAGGAGATCCTATCAAAATATTGCTCGAGGAGGCCCTCGAAAAACAAAGGAACGTGATGATCCTTCAACGGCTGCCCA
Organism: Pinus albicaulis; assembly: GCA_034641835.2. Lineage (NCBI taxonomy): Eukaryota > Viridiplantae > Streptophyta > Pinopsida > Pinales > Pinaceae > Pinus > Pinus albicaulis. The sequence continues at coordinate 80,741,004 of CM076575.1, forward strand.
CCAGCGGCACATCTACATCCAGCATCCACTCTGGAGGTGTGACTCCTTTTAAGGTACAAGTAAATTTTGACATTTCCATATTTGAGATTCAAATAGATGCAGATGTCATAAATAGATGGTTGAATCTATTAGAAGGGTATTTCTCGGTTCATGACTTCTCCGACAAGGAGAATATTATTTTTGCACTCCTCAAAGTTTCCCCCCATGTCAAGGACTGGTGGGAAACCCACTGTGAGAAAAAGGACGACACAGAACCCTCTCTGTTATTGACCATACCCACTTGGAATTATTTCCGAGATGCCATCAAGGAACAATACTATCCCGTGGGGAGCTATGAGGACAAGTACATACATTGGACCACGCTACGACAATAAAGGGATCAAGATGTGCATGAGCTGATGAATCTGTTCCATACCCTGTGCACCAAGTTGGGTATCAAAGATTCAGAGAAACATCTGGTGCTAAAGTATCGCAGTTGTCTACACATATACATTCAGGAGGAAATGGAGTTCCTGGACATCTCCTCGCTTGGTATGGCATACCGGTATGCTGCCAAGATTGAGCAGAAATTCAAGCAGAAGAAGCGAGACTTTGGATCTGTGAATCAAAAGCAAGGGAAGGGTGCTCCCAAACCGCAGAACAAAGGACAAAGCCAAGGCATGGAAACGCAAGACAACCTGTCAAATCCACAAGCAAAGAACAACACCGCAAAGCCAAAGAAGGACACGGGAAAGTGGTGTGAGTTCCATAAGAGCTCCACTCACAACACAAGTGAGTGTCGGGCCAAGTAGTCGCTGGTGGCCGAGATGAGGGCTTCTGATTCAGATGCATGCTCCGACTCTGAATCAGAACCTGACAAGGGGAATGACAAAGGGAAACAAATTATTGTTGCGGAGCCCAAAGCCACTGTTGCCACTACGAAGATCCAGAAGGAGGAACCAGAAGATCCAGAGGAGGAGGAACGTCTCTTCCACTCCCAAATCTGGGTAAAGGGCTCCCCATTACAGTTCATTGTTGACAATGGGAGCTAAAAGAACCTCATTTCAGTAGATGTCGTGAAGCGGTTAGGCTTGTCGACCACAGCTCACCCACATCCATACACCATCGGGTGGCTTCACCAAGGACGAGATCTCTGCGTCAGCCAGCAGTGTCGCCTTCCCTATAGCATCAAGCCCTTCACGGATGAGGTGTTATGTGACGTTGCTCCTATTGATGTTTCTAATTTATTATTAGGACAACCATACTTGTGGAAGTGTCATGCTGTGTATGAATCTCGGCCTCGCGCTGTTATTGTTACTTTGGGAAATAAGTTGTACAGGATACCAGAGGTACCACCTCCTGCCGCTATCTCTTTGGTTACTGCAAAACAATGCAGTAAGCTCATTTCCCAAACCAGGAAATTCGTTTTCCTGATGATCCACCCCTAGGGCAAGAAGAAGACTATGGCCACGACCTCCAGACAGGGCTCCTCTACACGACAATAACAAATGGATAAGGTTGTGGAGGAATACGAGGACATCTTCACCTCACCCACAGGGGTTCCTCTGCACTGTCAGGTCAATCACCCGATTGATCTAACCCCAGGTGCGCCACTACCCAATGGACTAATCTATCGGCGCTCTGTTCTGGAGAATGATGAAATCAAGAGGTAGATTCAGGAGTTGTTGCAGAAAGGTCACATCCAACCAATTTCATCACCCTATGGGAGCCCGATCGTGTTGGTACAGAAGAAGGATGGGACGTGGAGACTCTGTATTGACTATCGGGCGCTGAACAAGATCACTGTCCAGAATAGGTATCCGATCCCACGGATTGATGACCTTCTGGACCAACTCAAAGGTGAAAAATATTTCAGCAAGATCGACTTGAAGTCTAGGTATCACCATGTAGCAATTGAACCCTCCGATGTGTGGAAGACTACCTTCAAAGCCAAGGAAGGCCTTTTCGAATCGTTGGTCATGCCTTTCGGGTTGACGAATGCTCCCGCAACCTTCATGAGGATGATGGATGACATCTTGCGGCCATTCACCAACTCATTTGTAGTGGTGTACTTGGATGACATTCTGATCTTCAACAAGACTTGGGAAGAGCACCTTCACCACATCCGACAAGTCCTCCAAACACTGCGGCAACACAAGTTGTGTGCCAATTTGGAGAAGTGCACTTTTGGCATGACCCAGGTTCAATATCATTCGGGATTGTTTTATTGATGAAAGGGGGGTGCATGTGGATCCAACCAAGATCCAATTCATTCGGGATTGGCCAACCCCAACCACTATAACAGAGCTTCGCAGCTTTCTGGGTCTTGCTAATTTCTACCGTAGGTTCCTGTTGGGATTCTCTCATATCACTTGGGCCCTTGAGTCAAGTTACCAAGGGAGGAGCGAGAGCAAAATTCTTTTGGTCGGAACCTCAACAGAAGGCGTTCACAGAATTGAAAAAGCACCTCTGTTCTGCCCCAATTTTCACATTACCAGACTTGCAACAGCCATTTGAGATCGAGACAGATGCCTCTGACTATGCTATTGGGGCAGTTCTTACTCAACAGGGACATCCAATGGCATATCACAGCGAAACATTGTCTGACACAGTTCGCAAGTATCCCACTTATGACAAAGAAATGTATTCCATTATGCAAGCTTGTTGACAATGGAAGCATTACATTTTGGGGAAGGAAACAATCATCCACACAGACCACTGGCCCCTGCAGTTCATACAGACACAAGGGAAGTTGCAGAATGATCGCCATTAGAAGTGGTCCACATATCTGCAACAGTTTCATTTGAATAGAAAGTACAAGATGGGTAGCACCAATAATATTGCAGACTGCCTCAGCCAACCACCGATTGTGGCGCTCACCACCGTTCTCAACTCTTGTGGGCACGAGATTTCTGATTGGCCGCTTCTCTACGAGAGCGACCCAGAATTCGGCCACGCTTACAAGGCACTCTTGGGGGGTACGCAAGTTCCAAATTTTCACCTCCAAGATACACTTTTATGTCACCTGGGACACCTTTGTGTTCCTTCAAGCGAGTGTGCCAAGATGATCTGGGAATCACACTACAGTCGGCACGCTGGGCATTTCGGGGTCGAGAAAACAGTAGCTATAATGCAAAAGTATTTCTATTGGCCGAACCTTCGAAAGGATGTCGAGAAGCACATCAGATCCTGCACTTCCTGTGCCATTGCCAAACCAACCATCAAGAAGCAAGGCCTATATACTACGCTACCTACCCCTAGTCGACCTTGGGAATCCATCTCCATGGATTACATGTCGGGTCTGCCTTCTACTAAGCATGGAAATGACTGTGTTTTTGTGGTCGTCGACAGATTCTCAAATATGGCCATTATGGCGGCCTGCAAGAAGAATATCACAGCAGAAGCCACTGCTAAACTCTTCTTTGAACGAGTGTGGGTGCACTTTGGGATCCCACAATCTATCATATCATATCGAGATAGCAGGTTCCTCAGCACATTTTGGTCTAGCCACTGGTCAATGCTGGACACCAAGGTCACCAAGTCCACAGCTTTCCATCCCCAATCAGATGGCCAGACAGAGGTCGTCAACAGAATGATTGTACACATTCTGCGCATGTACAATTCAAAGCATCCACACACATGGGACAAGAGCCTCCCCTATGTACAGCATCATTATAATTGGGATCTCCACAGTTCAATCGGCCATAGCCCCTTTCAGGTGGGCTTGGGATTCCAGCCACTATGTCCCATTGACGTAGTCATGCCATTTGCTACTACTCAGGCCGATTCGGCTCATGTCCAGTCTGAAGTTGACAAAGAAAATAGCTTCATTGAGCGCATTCAACACATCCACCAATAGGTTCATGACATATTAGACAGAGCCAATGCTAAGTACAAGCAACACCATGATCAACACCGGGTGCCACACAACTTCCAGGTGGGTGACAAAGTATGGCTACATTTGCAGAAGGAGCGCCTCACTGGACCCCACCGCAAGCTTCACCCGCTCCGATACGGGCCGTATACCATCACCAAGGTTGTAGGGAACAATGCCTTCGAGCTCAGTATTCCACCATTCCTTGTTCTGCACCGAGTATTCAATGTGGACCGCCTTCGTCCTTACTTCCCACCTCTACTGGACACCTCTGACATTGCAGAACAATTCACACCAATAGAGTTAAACCCAAACTCCATGGAACAGCCACCACAGATTGTATCATGGACATGAAAATCAAGAACACTCGCCAACAGAAGATCCAACTGTATCGGGTTGTCAAAGCTGGCCAACTCCTGCACCAAGGAAAATGGTTCACCAGGGACCAAGTTCAGCAAAAATTTCCTCGTCTCATGGAGGAACTTAACGCAATGGGGACCATTGCTTCCTAAGGGGGGAGGAATTATCCAGGTGGAAATTGGTGGTCACCCGCTTATTCCACTTGGGGCCCCACCATTTTCTCTTTCAATTTTTCAGTTTCGGCACAACTTACTATTTTTAGCAGTTTTTCGGGTCCTGAACTTCCGGAGCCATTTTGAGGCCCTGAACGATGTTTTTTGGGAAAACTAAGAGTAACATGGGTCCATAGACTGATGTTTCTCATTCAAAATTTGTATTCCTTAGATAGATCTTTCTAACGAGGTATGGTACGCGTCAAACGGAGATTGTATGCCAAAGTTACGCCCCTGGGAAGTTGAAACACCAATTTACCCAAACGGGGCCCATAGTTTTGGCGCTTCATCTCCTAGGGTTAGGGTTTTGGCTGTTGAGGATTTCCCATTGTGTATAAATAATAAATAGGCCCTCGAGCCTCATTGTAACTCAGTTCAGAGGCCTGTATCTGCCACATATCTTCTCAAAGATAGCTACCAGCGCCCTAGCTAGTTTTATTTCCATTCTGTCTGTAAGCAAATTTCAGTTCTTTGATATTAATGAAATGAAGTGTTATTTCCGCTGCATCTTTGTATTTATGGTTACATGTTTATTCTGTTGCGTTCCTGCATAAATCCGGATCATGAATCTAACTTAGGCTTTATAATTAATTCCTAAATATCTCAAATCTAAACTATTTGATTTCCCTCATGTTTTCCAATCATTCGGGAATATTTACAAATTCCTCACACTAATTAAAATCTCATTTAATCACTCAAAACTCATTAATAATAACATAAAAATCAATGTTCTTTCAAAAACATAAGACCCCCTATGTTGAATAAAATACAAGGTATTTTCTAAATCTAATGCCCCTGCATCAGACTCCCAAGGTTAAAAATGATCATGATCTCCTGATCATGTGTTTTAAGTCTTTGTCCTCCTAGATCCCACACTTTGTTCTGCAACTTATAATCAATTTCTGATGTTGTTTTTTGCTTTTCTCCAGGTCTCCATATCTTATGCTGCCTTGCTCCACTAGCTGCAATTTCACAATCTGTCTCTGTCTTTCTTCTGTTGCTGATGTTTCTTCTCTTTCCTGCTGATATCTTCTTCTGAGACACTTTCATCATTATTCTTCTGATCAATTCAATCTCTTTGTCCAATAATTCTTCTGATTGCTGATTTCTTACTCCTGTTTCTGCCTTAGCTTGCTGAGCTCTGACTCTTAATTGCTGAGCCCTTGCTGCACCCTATCATCCTTACCCTCTTGTTTTCTACAATTGAAAACTTCTTCCAAATTGTCACTTAAGACAATTTCTTTGCCTTCTCCTATCAGCAATTTACTGGATTGGTACATTGTGTACTCTCTTCTACTGTCTTCATCTCTTTGAATCTGCAATTCCCAATTCTAAACTTGAGATTTCTCTTCCTGCACTGAATTCTGATTATTTAGCATAATTTCCAGCAACTTAATTTCTTTATTCCATGGATTAGATAATTCCACAGAATTTTCTTCTTCTTCCTTCATTTGACTGCCCAACTGTGTCAAATGTTCTCCAATACCTACAACAATACCTGCATTCATAAAACAATTGTTAAAACAAAAATCATAAGGACTCAATTCCTCTTCTTCCTCTGCCAGCATTTCAGTATGTTGTCCTGAATTTTCCTCCTCTATCAGCACATCAGTATGCTGATTTATTTTCCCCAAAGAATTCTCTGAAGAATTCTCAAGATTGTCAACAAGTCTTTCTTTCACATCATCTGTCTCCATGATGTTTTCCTGTTCACTGTTGTGGACGCTGCCTTCTGCAATCTCTCTTTCATACTCTGAATTATCCAACAAATATTCCAGTAATGCAATTTCCTTTTTGCAATTCTGAAGTATTTCATCATTTCTTACAGTCCCTGCATTCATACACAAATTTTCAGTTTGAAAATTACAAGTTTCAATAGTCTCAGTTGTTGCTTCACACATCAGTGCTTTATACTGAATCTCATTCACAAGAATTTCTTCCTGTGCTGTAACAGCTTCAAATACAAATGCATCACTGCATCCCTCATTCAAGAGACATTCTTCCTCATCATTGCTTTCTGCTTCAGAGTATTTATCTTCTGAAAGATATTTACCCATACTTGTGGTAGCTTCACAAGATTGCACATCCTTCTCTGCAAAACCTATAATCACATTAAAATCATTAGATTCAAAAATACAAGGTTTTACATCATCGAGTTGATCTGGATTTGCCCAATAATTCAGGAAATCATCAATAATTACCTCTTCTTCTTCACAAATGGAAACTTCCATTTGTAACTCAGCTGCTCTGAGTTCTTCTGTACATTCCTCCTTTGTTCAAGCTTCCTCAACTTTTCTGCCAACTGCATGTTCTCTTGTTGTTCTCTCTTCTGTTGTAGCCTTTGCCACTTCACTCTCTTCTTCATGAGCCAACCAACTCTCTGGCTTTCCTCTATCATAAATTTCAATTTATTAAACTGGTCTCTTACCTCAGCTAATTATTTCTCATATTCTGCATCAGTCAACTGCAGACTTATGCCATTTGTATTGGCATATTCTTTCTCCTTTCTTCTGATGTGGTCTCTCTCTGAACCTATGCCATATCTTCTATTACTTTCAGTATTCATCTTCTTCTCCATGAGTTCCCCACTCATAAGCTGCAGTAAGCCTCTACAACATCAAGCTCTCCTGCTGCCACTTACCTCACCAATCCTTTCCTCCGGATCTGGTCTTTTGGTAATCACTGGTCCTCTATCTGCTGGAACCTTTTGAGCATTCTTCGCTGCTCCTTTAGGCTTCAAATCATCTGCAAATTCTAGAACACAATTTTCATATTCATTCAACCTCTGTTGAATCTCCTCAAGGTTCTGCCACACTTTCTTCTTCACTTTAGAATCCTCTGCTGGACTCCTTCATCACTGCTCCCAAAGTTGTGATCTCCTTCTGCTGAGATTTTCTTCAACCTGTTTGCAACTTGAATTCTGCAAACAATTCTTTAAACCAGAGTTAAACAAAACTTGTCAACTTACCTTCAAGATCCCTCTTGATCTTGCTTTACCTCTCAACTGCACTGCATCTCTGTGCTGCAATCTTATCAGTTTTAAAATCTGATTTCTTTTCTTCACACATGCAATTAATAAAAACTTGAACCTTCAAATAGAGCTATTCCAGCTCTAATACCACTTGATGGCAGGCTCACCCTGCTTACCCACATTCTCCTTCCTTAACTATGCATATAAAAATGCATCCCAATTTAATTCCCCCGAATAAATCTCAATGTAGGCAAACTCAACAATTTAATGCGGAAGCTTTTATAAATAAATCTTCAAATGAAGATTTCTTCACTTTTTCACTTCTGTTATAAACCCCATCAATATAAACTTATTCGTTGAAATGTCACAAACACAATCCTTAACTTCACGGCATACCCAAGGTTACTTTCACAAACGAAGGCTTTTTCAAAGGTCTTACAAAAAGACTTTGGTCAAACACCCATTGGTTTTATTTCTAAAAACCCAGACTTTATAATTAACCCACCCAAGGCTTATAATAACATTTAACCATGCAAACATTTCAATTCAAATGTTCGAACTTGGTTAATTTAATACCAAGGCATATAGATGTTATGCATTCCAACATCAACAAATATTATATGAAATCTTCACAGCCTTAATTAAAATGTCACCATCAACACATAACAATATTCGGCCCCAACAATTAACTTACCATTCACATCCAATGGTTGATGAGTTATCACATTGTTATTCAACAATCCGATAGTTGTCACTCCATACAACTTTTAACGATTTCACACTTAACTCCAACTCTTCATCTAACGGCTGGAGACTTACTGCATTTCCTTTCAATGATCTGACGATCATCGCATAACCAAAATGCCCAGAAGTTAATTCTCAAAACTCATGCGATATAACTGGTTTTAAAATACCACTCAATGACGCGTGTCAAATGATGGACACTATCGCATTCAAAATGAAAAAACAACTTACCACTCCTTTTTCAATGTGAAACAACTGGTTTCAAAACCTCAGTTTTTGTTGTGTTCAACTCCTATTGACTTCACGGTTCCATGATGTTGTTACCTCAGAGTATCAATGCACCATCATTTCGATCGTTGTTTCTTACAGCTCCATTGCTCGCTTCATTTCAAAGATCGGACAAACCCAATTGCAATGCAATTGTTCACGGTTTCTTCAAAGCTCCATATCGACTCCATTTCAACTTAATTCTTCTGCATATGAAACCCTTCCACGATTTCATTGTTCTGCATCGGATCCACTTCACCTTTGCTATCCCAATGTGCCTTGACCCATATCAAAATTCAAACAAGCTTTAAATTCTCAGTGTCTTCAATTCGGATTCATCGTGGTTCCTCTCACATCATACTTTCTTTGCTCTCGACTTTAACTTCCTCAATTTTGTTAACAGCTATTCCTTTTCTAACACTGAAATTTATCGACCCTTTCACTTGGTTTTTGTATGGAATCATGATTCCATTCCTGTAATTCCACAATCAGATTACGGTTTTCTTCGATTCAAGATTTCATTCCATGTTTTCTATATAACAGAATTCAAACAAATCCCAAATTGGATTCAACCCCGTAGTATCACTTCCTAATTCTGAATTTAAATTCAGTCTCTCTCTTGCATCAACTATCCTTTCAGTGATCGTTGATTGAACTTATTCAATTGCACATTTTCTCAATCTTTCCAGATGTATACATATATTTATTCAATTCAATTCAGACCTGTCTACAACAATCATATTGATTTCTCATTTAAAAGCAGAACATCATCTAAAACCCTATCACAGAGTTCAATAAATTGATGCACATATATCTCAGTAAAAATATTCTTCATATATACATCTGAACCAAATTACAATTGTCACTGGCTTGATCTTCAATCAATGGCCCTTCTAAAATTTCTCGTAGGCTTACAAACAGAAACTATGTTTGTCCACAGTCCTACTTCTACCCTGTCTGTTGTCTCTACCTTTGAGGCTTACATTTATACAAATCAGGATGAACCAATTTAGGATCAATCCCTTCAATCTCTGAACAAAATCATCAAAATCTGCAAACCCCTCAAATCTAGATTCTATCCCTCAAATCTTGAAACTGAATCTAACTTAGGCTTTATAATCAATTCCTAAATATCTCAAATCTAAAATATTTTATTTCCCTTATGTTCTCCAATCATTCGGGAACATTTACAAATTCCTTGCACTAATTAAAATCTCATTTAATCACTCAAAACTCATTAATAATTACATAAAAATTAATGTTCTTTCAAAAACATAAGACCCCCTATGTTTAATAAAATACAAGTTATTTTCTGAATCTAATGCCCCTGCATCAGAGCCGAAGGACCTGGCAGGTATTGGGTATGACCAAGAGGAGTAGTGAGTGCTATAGAAATATGGTCAAAGTATCTTTTCTCGTACTAGTGGATGTATGAGGGCCATTATCCCTGGTACGGGAGCCCTAGACTTTTGTATTATATGTTTTTAATATAATGAAGTTGTGTTGAAGTATTAAAAATTTGTGTATATTTGTGTATATGTGATTTACTGCATTATATTTCCACTGTGAAAAGTAGTTTAGTGGTTGATACTCTTGGTTTGGTAGCATCATGGATTTATGACTCTAACCTAGACCCACGGTCATGGAAATTCAACATGGTATCAAAGCATACTTAAGCTACTTTGGAGGACATAAAATCAGAGTATGCACAGCGAAGCAACTCAGAGGGAGTTGTCAGTGTTTGAATGATGGAGCAGAAGATGGAGTTGAAGACATGGAGATGTGGTCTTGAATGTTTATATGGAGAGATGGGTTGGGAGTTCTGGTGGATTGGCTGTAAGCCTCGTGAACCATAGTTTGTTGTATGGCAGATTGTTGATCATGGACTTTTGTTGATATGTCATGAATGTTTGGGACAGCTTGAGGGTTCCTTACGCATAGACGAGATCAGGTTGATCAAGATGGCTTCATGTGATGGACTTTATATTGGTAGGCTAGAGTCTTCATCAGATCGTGGTGTTGTATATCTGAGATTGGCGGAATTTTCACGAGTGATATTTGATCCAGGAGGATAATTGCTTACAGGTTGAGCCAGTGGAGATCGTGTAATCTCGGAGGGACTCTAACCTCATAGGGAACATCCCTATGGAGGTTTGGGATCTTCAGGTTCGGATGTGATGAGGCAGAGGCCACAGGGGCTTCACTGCAGGAGAAATACCATAGCACGCGGGTTCATATTGGGGGATATATAATGAGAAAAAAATGAAATCATATATTGGGGGGGTAGAGGGTTTTTAAATTGGCAGACCTATAAAAAATTGACCTCAAAGTTAATGGAAAAATATAAAGGGGTATAAAAAATGGATACCTACAGTATATAGTGAAATTAGGGGATTTTTGAATTGGGAAGGTGTATTGAGTTTATATTGGTAGGGGGTTAAATAATGTGGTTTTTAGAGATATTTTCCAATACGTACTCAAATTAAGGGTATTGTTTAATATGCTATGATCGCACGTGATATGTTACAGGTTTATTGAGTGAAGCCCTCGTGGCAGAGGCACTACCAAGACTGTCGAATTCATCTACAGGGTATGTTGCAGTGATGGATGTCAAGAGGGCTAGTGATGATGATGATTTCTTCCTAGTTTTGGAAGTAACTCCCTCCTAAGAGGGAGTTTTGATTATTTTTTTTGTAGCTTGGGAGGTACTCCAAGCCTTGGTGATCGAGGGTTGGAGGTCAAAGCGCCACAAATGGGCTTGTGGGCTTGAGATCCAAGCTTGGGGGTTTTTCATCCATCATGATTTGGACCAAAACCATGATGGAGATACAACGTGTGATGAATGAGGATGAAAGTGCTCGGAAATAAAATTCCAATGCAAAGAGAATCATCTAAATCTAAGTGGTTGTTGAGGAGTTATTAATTTTTGAATTTATATGTTGGGGTTACACTTATGTGTTAAGGTTGGCTTGGTGTGAAGTTGGCGTGGACAAGTTGTGGAAACCCCTAGATCATGAAGCTTTACGAGCCCCTCATTTTTGTATAAAAGGAGGGTGAGTGTGAGGAATTTGATCATCCAAGTAAGGGAAATATATCCTCCAACGAACTCTAAAATTGCAGGAGGTCGCAGCAAGGTGAAGAGTTGGGATAGTGTGGAAGGAAATCTACCTTAGACAGCGTGGGAGAGGTCTGTGATTGAAGTTCGAGTGCTGGAGGAAGTGTGGATCATCTAGAGGGATTGTTTTAGGGTGAAATAGGGTAGTTTCAAGGTCGAATTGTTGGAAGGAAAGGCCGCAGCTAGAAGGGTTCAAACGACAGCATGGAGAGGAGTCTAAGGCAGCATGGTGTTTCCTATTTGTTGTAGGTGCAACGAGGTGGATTAGAGGTTGTCCAAGGGCATGTCTTAGAGTTGTTTCTTAGGCTGATTTTGTTGGGCAAGAGGTTGAGTTCAAGAAGGAAAAAAAAGGGTTGTGTTTGAGGGTTGGTTGGATTGATTTGAGGGAGGTCGACAGTTGGAGTTGTTCCCATGGCAGCATTGAGGTGACAAGGCTCCAATGGATATCATGGCATAAGGAGGAACCCTCCCAAGGAGAACCACATCACTTAAAGGGCTTAGTTTGCTGACAGCGTGGAGGGTTAAGGGTTGCATTGTGCCCTAACCAGAATTGCAGGAGCAGCAAACTATTAGTGTGAACAACAACATTTTGTGGAGGTATATTGGGTCAAGGTTTGACCATGTTTGGAGTGTTGATGGTGCCCTAGACTTGTTGTCATAAAGGACCTTGTACAGCATAAGGTGGGCACACTTGGGATTCCATAATTGGATCATTAGTTGGATCAGATGATGGGCAGTGTGAAGAAACCTTAGGATTTTTTTGGAGGTGCCCACATGGACTATTGGGAAGCTTACCAAGCAGCCAAGGTGAAGGCAAGCACATCAGATTGGAAGGTAAGAGGATAGTAGCGAGGAGTGTTGCAGATGTTCACTTGATGATCGATGGATTGATGATGTCCTAGGCGAGGAAACATTGAGGTGCCTAGATTTTTGCAATAGCTCCTCTATTGCAAGGAAAAGGGCAGATTGGTGAAGTCTATGGGAAGCCATGTGTAAGGGTATCCCAGGTGTGGGGATGCCATAACTAGGAGAAAATTCTACAGCGTGGACTGAGTCTCTCGAGGTCTATTGGAGGGTAGCGTGAGAGAGGACAAAGTGTGGATGAGATTGGGAACTTATGGTATGCTGGAGGATAGCGTGATAGTGTCCATGTTGGAGATGAAGTGCAGCACCCTAATGGACAAAGGTGACTGCTAGACTGGAATTGCTGAGTTTGTTGGCTGAACACCAGGAGTGATTTCAGAGTCTCAGAGCATTTCACATGGAGGCTGACTCTGGCAAGAAGATGGGCAATCCTCCTGGGCCTTTGTGTTCGCCAGGAGATATGGAGACTCTGGGCCGGGGACAGGTGGAATCCTCGTTTTCCCATTCGGCCTTCATCATCGTTAAAGGTGGACACGATAGTGGGTTGAAGTCCCGAGAAATGGAGTGTGAGTGGGGGCTACATTGAGGCCAGGTCGGCCATGGAGCTGTGAACAACTCGACCTCATGTGTTGTGCCCTTAATCATGAAGGAACGAGAGATCGGTCAGACAACCGAGATTCAAAGGGCTGTATGGACTTGGCACAGAAGCAAAGATAAGATCGAGAGCCAAGTTAACCAAAGAAAGGTACGACCGAGAGGAGCTGTGAGTGCTACAAGCAGATGGTCATGGTATCTTGTCTTGTACTAGTGGATGTATGAGCGCCATTATTTTTGGTACGGGAGCCCTAGACAGTTGTATTATATGTTGTTAATATAACGAAGTTGGTTTGAAAGATTAAAATGTTGTGTATATTTGTGTATATGTAATTTATTGCATTATATTTCCGCTATGAAAAGTAGTTTAGTGGTTGAGACTCTTGGTTTGGTAGCGTCAATGATTTAAGACTCTAACCTAGACCCAAGGTCATGGAAATTCAACAATTAACAGCCTCTTCCCGCAAATTATCCAAGTTCAAAGGATCTAAGACCAAAAAAGGTAAAATACCCTCAATTATGGCTTGATAGACATGGACCTTGGGGCTTTTAAGCTATTAATGTCATTTTGGATTCTAATATTACCACGAGCAACATAGGATAATCATGGGGCTTATAAGTTAGTAGGATCTCAATTGTTTGTAAGTTATCCTTGATCCTAAAAATTTTCTTTAGGCTTGGTATCAATGGTAGTTGAAGGATTACTCTTCCTACTCACTATACCTCTATGTGTTTCATGTCAATTGGTTATTTGTAATGCACTTCCTTAAGATCATACTATTTGCATTGTATATTGTATGTATTTCATTTATTTCATACATAAATAAATAAATATTGTAACAAATAGGGCATAACCATAAGGTGGGCCATTTTCACCAAAGTGAGGTCTAGTTAGGCCCTTTCACTAGTTGAAATTGTGATGTAAGCAAGGAACATTTTCCCAAGTGAATACAAGGAAATGACAACTAATTATTGGGAATTATCCTACTTTATGGGCTCTAATCAACAACATGTATTTCCATAGGTGAGTGGCATAAGATTTTTCCAAATAGAAGGTTTTTTTCCACATGGTAGGATAATACATGGAATACAATCATGGCTTTAGATTGTACAATCATTATATGAGGCACAACAACAAAAAACCAAGAAAAGGGAAGATCAATTTTGACCAAGTAAACATTTTCCTGTGCGCTCATACATATCTAAGAATATGGAGACCTCCTAAAGACATCTCTAAATAACCAGAAGATTAAAAATCTAATCACACCTGCAATCTAATTAGGAAGAGAATTTCTAATGAAAAACCCAAAAGGCCTGACAATGAAAAATCACGGTCTAGACAAAGGGGACTAAGGACCTTATCAAGGAATTAGACATGAAAAGAAAGAAACCACACATTTACATCTAAACCTATGCAAGGGGAAAACACTAAGAATATTAATCAACACATATGAATCATCATGGAAGATGGGATGCCTCCATTAGAGGAAATTCCAACCTAAAAGTGGTCTCCTAAGGAAAAATAATAAAATAAGAGTTGTGATATTTCTGATTTCAGACTTCTGCGATCTTCATTTTGTAATAATGTTTTTTTTCTAGATCCATCGCATTGAGTAGACATTTTTCTTCATCGCTGTTTTGATCCAACTACCGAGGTTCATTATCAAGATAAAAATTGAATGAGAGAAGTTGATCTCAAGTATGGTAAATAAATAGTTAAAGGTTTGGTGAAAATACTTATGAACCGACAGAAATTAAATTTTAAATTTAATTATTTATTTTAAGAATTAATTGTTTATAAATAAGTATTAATTTTAATTCACAAAACTTCTTCTGTTATGATGTTTGTTTGAATTATGATGTTGTTTTTATTATGTATTTATTAAACTTAAATCTTATTTATTATATAATTAATTTATGTTATGATGGTGTTTTAAATTTTTAGAACATTGTATTTATTAAATTGAAATCTTATTTATTATATAGTTGATTTATGTTATGATGGTGTGCTTTGTTTACTTATGTTATTTAATAATGAAGTTTATGTGAAAAATGAGTTAAAGATTTAAAGAGATGTTTATGTTATATTTAATTTATATTATAAGAATGAATTTTATGTGAAATATTTAATATTGTTTTTTATTAAGAATTTGTTATTAATAGTAAATTTAATAGGTTTAAAATTTTATTAATTTAAAGTTTTAGTTTAATTTTTGGTTTAATTTTTAACTTAATCTTTAGTAGAATGTAAGTAGTTATTTAAAGAAAGGTAGGATGATAATTCTAAGGGAAGAGGTTAAATGGAGGGGATAAGATTTAGGGGAAGGTTTGGAGCATTCAAAAACACTTTCCTTAACCTTCCCCTAAATCTTATCCCCTCCATTTAACCTCTCCCCTTAGAATCATCATCCTACCTTTTTTTAAATAATTACTTACATTTTACTAAAGATTAAATTAAAAATTAAACCAAAAATTAAACTAAAACTTTAAATTAATAAAATTAAAACCTATTAAATTTACTATTAATAACAATTTTTTAATAAAAAACACTATTAAATATTTCACATAAAATTCATTCTTATAATACAAATTAAATATAACATAAACATCTCTTTAAAACTTTAGCTCATTTCTCACATGAACTTCATTATTAAATATCATAAGTAAACAAAGCACACTATCATAATATAAATCAACTATATAATAAATAAGATTTCAATTTAATAAATACAATGTTATAAAAATTTAAAACACCATCATAACATAAATTAACTATATAATAAATAAGATTTAAATTTAATAAAGACATAATAAAAACATCATAATTCAAACAAACATCATAATAGAAGAAAGATTTGTAAATTAAAATTAATACTTATTTATAAACAATTAATTCTAAAAATAAATCATTAAATTTAAAATTTAATTTCGGTTGGCTCATAAATATTTTTACCAAACCTTTAACTATTTATTTACCATACTTTTGATCAAATTCTCTCATTCAATTTTTATCTTGATAATGAACTTCGGTAGCTGGTTCGAAATGTCGATGAAGAAAAAAATCTACTCAATGCGATGGATCCGGAAACAACATTATTACAAAATATGAGTTATGAATTTTGAAGGGAAAAGAAGAAAACTACTTTATTTTTATTGTATTTTTGGTTTATTTCCTTGTAGGTTTACTCAAATTTCAAGTGTAGACACTCGTTGGATGTGGAATTAAATTCCGCATCCAACAAGTACCCATTATGCATACTTCTGAAAATACCCACATTGATAAAAATTGAAGATACATTAAAAAAGTGTATTGAACACGTTATTTTAATGTATCTTCAATTTGTATCAATGTGGGTCTTCTCTAAAGTATGCATAATGGGTACTCGTTAGATGCAATATTAAATTTTACATACAACAAGCGTCTACACTTGAAATTTGAGTAAACCTATAAGGAAATAAGCCTATATATATATATATATTCTCTCCAAAATATTTACATGTACCTCTTTTCAAATTTAAAGGATTTTGATTGGTTTACATATTATGTACGTGAAAAAATCATAGGCACTTTTAGGCTGAAATCTCCTCTAATGATATCATCAACTAGCTTTGAGTATATAGAAGTGCCTTATAAGTATCACAAACTCAATTAGCTTCTAGGGGTTAGATATATGATGATAATCAAGTGTGAAATCCATACACTACACTTTCATTTTAAAAAAATAGTCATTATGAAATTGCAATAACATTTTTGCATAAATGTTCCAAGTAACAAGTCTAACAAAGTTTGAAACAAGAGGGATAAAACAACCTTAACAAGATCTCAATGACAATTAGATAAAAAATAAATAATACTACATCTAGACTTGGAATTCATGGGGAATGCTTTGAAGACTACAGAGAACTAATCAATCCTAGATCCTCCTATTTCAAAGCATACTTAGAAAGCTTAATGGAAAAAATACGTAGAAGGAAAGATGAGGGAGAAAGTTAAGAAAGTTAATTTCAAATTTTGGAAAGGAAAAACTTACATCTAGTAATAAAAATCCCCTCAACATATGTGTCATGCCTTCTTTATAATCACCTCTTCATCCCCTGGGTTTCTTTAGGGTTGAGATTTTTCCCCTTTCTGTAATAAAGTATTAGTTCACGTCATCAATGATTATTAAAATCCCTACGTAAATGTGAACTTAGATATTTGTTCCCTTAAATGGGGTACACTTTAGACATTTTTTAATTTGTTTTATAAAGCCATTTTTCAAAAATACTTTGTTTCCAAGCCAGAAATAATCACACCTACATTTTATTTTTTTGGCATGATGGATGTTATTTCAACCATGGGAACCATTTTCAAGTTATTCTTCATGACTCTAGATTCCAAATAATTTCTCATTTGCTCAATATAAAGATTGGGAGCTCACGTTATGGCTTCAAGAAGATAGGAACTTAATAAGTGTTGATCTCCATGTGAATCTTTCACCTTTAATCTGTACATCTAACCTATTTATACCATAGGAAATGTTGGAGGGTATTCATTACATATTAATAAATAAATGGCCTCGCCATATGTATTGTGTTTGAAGTAGAGAGAGTCATGGAACCATGCATAGCTTGTTCATAGTGTATCTTTTAATCATCACCTAACCACCCAAATCATCATACCAAGTCATTGCCCAATCATGTGTGTCCAACCTATGCCTTCCAAATGTCATCCATAGAAAGGTACACTTCACTTCCATGTATCCAAATGTCAACGATTTTATGTGTCATGTTATCTGCATTGGGAAACCTTCCAAAGGAAGGTGGGAGAAGGGTTAAAACTTAGGATAAAATATGTGGAAGACATAAGACACCTAACAACCCAAGCATCATGTCAAGTCACCTCCCATTCATGTTTTCCCAACCAATTCCATCCAAATGTCACAAAAATATAGGTCCAATTCACTGCCACGTGTCTAAATGTCAAGGGGTTTCCATGTGTCATCTTATCATAGGTTGGAGTTTGTCATCATCCCAAATCATTTTCTGGTCATTTGTGTCCAACCCAAGCCTTTCAAATGTCACCCAAATATAGGTTCACTTCACTACCACATGTCCAAATGTCAAGGGGTTTCCATGTCATGTTATCATAGGTTGGAGTTTGCATTGGGAAGCATGCCAAAGGAAAGGTGGGGGTAGGGTGAGGTAAGGAATACAAGGAAATCACACTTAAGAAAAAAATAATAATAATAATAATTAACAAAACAAAAAAAATAGAATACATAGTAATGTGGAGGTTATGAATATAGGGAAATCACACCTAACCACCCAGTCATTATGCCAAGTCACTGTCTAGTCATTTATGTCTAACCTAGAGATAGCTCCACCTAACTACCACATGTCGAAATGTCTATGGGTTTCCATGTGTTGTGTTTTCATATGTTTGAATCTACATCGGAAAGCATGCCAAAAGGTGGGGGAAGGGTTAAAAATTAGGATAAAAAACATGGAAGACATGGTGATGTGGAGGTAAGGAATACAAGGCAATGTGAAGGTAAAAATCTCTATATTTCAAACGAGTAATACCCAGCATAAAAATGAAGACAAGCTAATGTGAAGGTAAAGAAGCTTTCCATTCCACATGGGTAACACTTGGTATAAACATGAAGACATGGTAACATGAAGGTAAGGAAGCTCCACATTGCACATGGATAACACTTAACATAAAATGGAGACATGGTAATGTAGAGGTAAGTAAGATTCACATTTTGCATAGGAAAAAAAAGGCAACATAATGAATGATAAGAGATGCGGAGAAAAAGGAATGTGGAGGTGAACGAGGCTCCACATTCCACGTGGGAATACTTAGGATAATAAATGCATGGAAATTGGGTAAATTGGCAATACCTCGGCCATATGACCTATGTTTTATATTTTATAAAATGTTAAATGAAGCCAACACATAGGGATATCCAATGATAGGATGAACAAAACCAACTACCTTGTTTTTGTTATCCTTTTTATTTTTCATTTTTGTTCAAAATAGAAACCATCCTCGTTGGTCTTGCTTGAAGAAGAACTGCAACATTGAAATTATTTTTGAATTCCTAAAACTTGTTGGGCCTTCATGACCAGTAGGTGAGGGTCGTCTAACACTTTCCATATTTCAAAATTTTGGTTTGAATTTGAGAGAGACATAGGTTTAAGTATGGACCAAAATCACCTAATTGATATATGGCATGAAGACACATCAACTTGGAACTTCATTACTAAACTGTTGAAATTCTCAACTTTGAAGTTAAGAAATCTCTTTTATGTTTTTTTATTTATTTACCTTTTTTTTCTTTTTAAATTGGGCACAGAGTTGTGTTTCATTTAGTTTTTTAGGATACTTATACACTTAATAATTATTTAAAACCAACTTAATTTAATGTCCTTTTGGGTAAATTATATATATTTGATGTGTTTTTCTAAGGTAATGTATGTTTTCCCTAATGTATTTTCCTTAGTAAATATAGGATATTTAGACACTAATAAGTTACAATCAACTTAATTTAATGTGTTTTTAGGTAAAATATGTTTTTTTACTAAGGTAAAACATATTTCTTTGGTGTGCTTTTCTAACTAACTAATTCAACAATTATGATTATGTTCATGATTCATCTTCTCCTTGATATTAACAGTTTTTGATCTATTGCATGGCACCCATTGATCCACTATCTATATTTAAAGAACATATAAAATTATTTGTTTATGATCAATTTTAAGACATATGTATTATATTTTCCTTTTACGTTAATATATTAATTCAAATAATCACATTGGTCGAGTTATGGAATGTTTCTTATTTGAGGTTTTTAGGCACTCTAATCTTTCATTTGTTTGTGTGAACAATGTCCTAGAGGTGTTCAACCCTTGTGGATCCCATTGTTGATTGATATCAAGAGCACGTGTACTTGTGTGCATTAAAGGCTTCTAGAATTTCTTGTTTTTAATCATTTATGGACTAATGCATCTTGAGCGTCATTTTCAGTTGGAAGCACTTTTCATTTTACCAAAAATAAAAATAAAAAAACCAAAGATATAAGTGTTCAACCCTTGTGGATCTCATTGTTGATTGATATCAAGAGCATGTGTACTTGTGTGCATTAAAGGCTTCTAGACTTTCTTGTTTTTAAGCATTTATGGACTAATGCATCTTGAGCGTCATTTTCAGTTGGAAGCACTTTTCATTTTACCAAAAAAAAAAAAGACGACCAAAGATACAGCTATTTATTTCAAATTTGAAGGATTATAGTTTCATTTCATTTTTTAATCGCTTTCATTTGGTTTTAATATTTTATTTCAGTTGTTATTACAGCTTAATTGGAAACCAGATGAATGGAGCTCTGAGTTTCCCTAAAATATAACTAAAATCTAACCTCAAGCATATAAAGTTTGGAGAAAAAAATGGATTTGTTTTTTTATGTATGTCATATTGAAGTTCATTTTGCAAGCAAAATGAAGAATTTATATTTCTATTTCATTTTTTATTTTTATTTTTTTTATTTCCAATTTGGTACATTTCTAATATGAATATGTTTTTTGTCTATGCCTCGTGCAATGTCAACTAAACAAAAACTGAGCAATATATATATATATATAGTTTTTATGTATGTTATTTTCATTATACTTTGTGCAAAAAAAAAAAAACTAATTAACTAACTAAAATCTAACCTCGTGCATATAAAGATGGGAGGAAAAAAATTGGAAATGCTTTTTTTGATGCATGTCATATTGAATGTTTTGCAAGCAAAATGAAGAGTTTAAAAAAAAAAAAAAAAACCTTTCTACTTTTTATCATTGGTTATATTTTTTATAAATCAATTGAAATTTAGTTCAAAGAAATAGTGCTCTTGAATTCAAACTATTTTTATAAGTTATTTTTCAACTTCAAATTATAACATAACATTATTATAAAGTGAATCTCATTTCAATTATGAAAATGAATGCTTCATAAAGTAATTTTAATGTTATTGTTTCACTTTAGTTTTTCCCTGAATAATTTTATTTTAAAATTAATTCACTTATTTTATAAAAATGGATCACTCACATTACAAAAGTGACTTATTTGTAACTGTATAGAAAAAGATTAAAAATGAACTCAAAAGAATATTTATTATTATTATTTTCATAACGCAGAATATA
The DNA here is from genome assembly GCA_034641835.2 of Pinus albicaulis. Classification (NCBI taxonomy): domain Eukaryota; kingdom Viridiplantae; phylum Streptophyta; class Pinopsida; order Pinales; family Pinaceae; genus Pinus; species Pinus albicaulis. Next base: position 80,762,150 of record CM076575.1, read on the forward strand.
GGTATCTATGAAATGACCCCAAGGATGGCATATATAAGGTTAAAAGTATGTGTAATAGGTAAATGCATATGTAATAGTGGTCGATTGAATAATCACATGGCCACATGTGCAATGTGTGAATAGATATATATAGAGATCATGTAACCATTATTGAGGGCATGTGATTTAGAAGTGTGAATGTATTGGGGTATAATGTAACTCATCTCTATTAATTTATTTTAAATCATGCTCCATGCTCACATTAGTGAACATAGTGTGTACTTATGGTTCCTTATGATATTTCAATGATATGGTTCCTAACATTTAGCATCAGAGCCACCCTACAAAGCAAGAAAATCACATAGATTCATCACAAGTAAAGCCTTTCTACATATATTTGAAGACAAAATTTGCAGAGTATTATGGTATGACCTCAAGGAGGGAATATATGGATTTAATTGTATATGATATGACTCAGTCATCTATGGCCATACCACAAAGTGAACATCAAGGAGAGCATATATGTGGTTTAATATATATGCAATAGTGGTTGGTATAATAATAAATAAACCACATGTAAAATGTGTGAATAGGTATTGTACGTTAAATCTAAGTGAAAAACCATTTGTATTTTAAATCCCAGTAATTTCTCTTGCATCAAAGATTTTATTTAATTTTAAACACTTGGGCTTTCACTTAAAGAATGCAACATTAAAAAGAAGGACGGAAAACTTATATATGCTACTCTTGCTATGCTTGGCAATGCATAATCTATTTTTGAGTCCATGCTCTACTTAAGGCATTGAAGTGTCATATTTTGAAGCTTTTTTGTGATATTTATCATTAGAGAGAAAGGTAAGCTAATGCATTCTAGAGAGATTAGCACTTTAATTACATCTAAGAAATCCCTTGGACAACAATATAAGTAAGGCCCCAAACATCTAAAGAAGGAAAAACCTTACAACAACAAACAAAACAAGGGTCTCAAAACCTCTTAGTTAATTCCTATTCCTAATGGTTATAAAGTAACTAAACCATAAGGAAAGAGGATTAATAAATTGCGATTTTTTTGGGCAAGATGATCATTTAAATTCTAAATGCTTCAAGAAAATGGAAGCCTTAGACGCAACAATGAAGAAGCATGTCAATTTTGATCATTTTCCTAACTTCCTCTTTATTGGCAAGCTCTTTCTACTTCAAGTTTCTCTTTCAATGTAATATATACTTTTTATAATGAGTTCCTTATTAATTATGGATCATCTTATCATATGCCTAAGAATAAATCAATATTTTGACTACACTAAAACCTTTCCTCTTCTAATATTTTCATCTCATGTAAAAAAAAACCTTTCCTCTTGTAATCAGATTGAATTCCATAACCATTGTTCAAGCCCTTATGGCTTCATATAAATGGGGGTTCCATCAAATATATGTCAAATACACCTCCTTGCAAGTCAACTTGCAAGAAGAAGTTCACATTGAACGACCTCCTAACTACATCTAGAAGTCAACCTCGTTTTCTAGGCTTAAAAATCTCTTTATGGCCTTCACCAAGTTCCTTAAGTTTGGTATATTAAAATGGATAGTTTTCTTCTTGACATTGATTTTTCAGCTGGCATTCTAATCCCAACGCTTATACTAAGAAAGTAGGTAACCATTTGATAACCTTTTCCTTATTAGTATTAACCCCAAACTTTTGACCCACTTGAAATCTAGCCCTGAGAAGGAATTTAAAATTACATACTTAGAATATTTGTATTATTTTTTGGCATCCATGTGTAGCAAACCAGGTATTTTCCCTCTCCTACTAAGTATGCATGATTTCTTCATCACTTTCATGTGGGATATTTTAAACTAGCCCCATCTCCCTTCCATTCTAGATTCAAACCAGTTATTACATTTACTACAACCAAAGTAGATGTACTTTGCTTTGTAAATTAGTTGGTATCCTTTTGTATTTGAATCGTACTTGTCTTAATATTTCCTTTCTTGTTTTTTGTGTTTCCCGACACATGCAAACACTCTATGGGAATCATTGGAAAGAAAACAAGACGATACTTTGATATATATAAGGCATAGTTCATTTTGGAATATTTTACAATTCAAAAGGAGCTCCTTTGTTGGTTGTTTTCATTGATTTTGATTGTGTTGGAAACCTTAATTATTGGATGTTTATTATAGGTTATGTTTTCAATCTCGGTCCCAACCCTATTACATGGTTGATTAAGTTGGCTACCCTGATGATTGGAAGTCCAATGTAGGTTATGTTTTGAGTCTTGACTCCAACCTTGTCACATGAGCCTGTAAGAAGCAATGTACCCCTACTCTTTCTTCAACAGAAGCAATGTACCCCTACTCTTTCTTCAACAGAAGTAATCAAGGTACCTTCAGCGATTCAAATATTATGTATGTGTATAGTATTATAGGTGATTATTTGGGTTGCAAAATCATACATATAGAATGTAGGTGAATATTCAATTAAAAAAAAACATGTAATTTACTATTAAATCGATAACTTTTTGCCAAATATCATCTGTTTAATCATACATATGTAAAAAAATAGGAAAAATTTTAACCAAATGGGCAAATATTTTTTAACCAATTTCGCCCCTAAAATTTTCCCTAGTATGGGGCAATAGTTACTGAAACTTGAGAACATTGTGGCTTCAACAAATCCCTTCAACATTTGGATTCCTCTAAGAGAACCTGACTACACTCAAGCACAATAATCAAAGTGTCATTCAACTCATCAAATATATAGTTCAACATCAACGCAGCAAAACATTGAGCTACACACACTCATTCAAAAAAAAAATCAAAATCATATTCGAGAAGTGTTCTATTGCCCTATAGAAGATCAAGTCGCAAAAATTTCACAGTGTCCTATAAAAGAAAAAATTTCAAACTTTGATCTAAGTTAGGAGTTCAAAAAGTTGTCATTAAAACACTAATGCCTCATTCCTTCTCCTAGTGTGTCACCTTTATAAATCTTTCAATGCTATCCCAATTTGTTCTTAAACAAGAATGTTGAGATATTTTTACACTTGTGAGTTAATTAAGTTGCTAAAAAACATCTATTTCCCATACAAATCTTTTGCAAACTCATCAAATACTTATTTGTCAAGTGCAATCAGCTCCTATTTTAACATAATTCTTAATAAACACTAATCTTCAACCAACAATATTTTTGAAATATTATGACCATAGTTTATAAATGTTTCACATTTATTAGTATATTCATATATGATATCATACATTATATATGTTAGAAATTTTAAATTAACATAACATTTATTTTTAGCTTACTAATGAAATATATATATATATATATATAGAGAGAGAGAGAGAGAGAGAGAGATTAAACTCATATTTAAAATATTTTTTTAATTTAATTTTCAATATATACCTGTCACTCCAATATCACTTCGATGATATAAGAGATAGTGGCACAATAATGTGTTTCCAATACTTGTCAAAACAATATACATTTCCATTTTATTAAATCTACTTTCAAAATATTTCCTATGTTTTAGTAAAATATCATGTCCTATTACATAATGTTTCATGTGTTACACTACATTACAAAATGATGTTTGTAAAAATAAATATCCATATTTAACATTTAATTAAAATTTTAATAAATGAATTAGTGTTTTACATTCAGAGATTATATTAATGGTATCACGATGTGTGCATATTTGTTTTTATAAAATATTAAAAGGGGTTAGATTTAATGGTGAAAAGCAAGAGGTTTTTCAGCATTAGACAAGGTATAATTCTCATGAGGACTACTCACCCTAGAAAATATCGAGACACTCTCAAGTAGTGTATGTGGTTGCACATATAGAAATTAAATTAATGATATAGTAACTTAGTCACACATGTGACTCGATACCCACCCCCAATCTCCTTCAAAAAATCCCAAAGAGATAGGATAGAATGGTGAAAAACAAGGATTTTTTCCCATTTGGGCAAGGTTTAATTTTTGGGAGTGCTACTTAACTTGGGAACCTTGGGACACCTTGAGGTAGTGGTCAAACATGTGGTTACACCAAAAGATATTATTACCAAGGTTCCAAACTAGTGATAGTTTGGAGACACCAAAAATATCCAACCAGGTTAAAAGTTGATGTGGCCTAGAACATATACAATCCCAAGTGATTTCTTAAACCAAAAGCTACTCCAACAAGTCACAAACAGTAACAAACCCAAAAAAAACTTTATTTACTATTTGAAATCTCGTCTTACTATATCTATAAGATAAAACAAATCATAAGAGCAATTAAAGCAATAACTCACTCTCATAGTGTAGACGTTCAAATACTTCAAAGGACTCCATCATATTCGCTTAACAAATCAAAAGAATTATTGATCTCTTTCGATTTTGGAACCCAATCGAGATGAAGATTTCCCCCTCCTCGCTACATTCTTTCTTTCCAACTGTACTAGAATGAAATCACTGAACTGGGGGGCACCACTCTATCATGACGGTACCTCTTTCCAGGAATTCTTATTTTCCATGGCCAATATCTGATTACATCATGAAAGGTTAATAATTTTAGTCAGAAAAAACCCCAAAAAATAATAATAAAATTAACATTTCTCATGCTTTGTAGTTTTCAATTAGGCACATTCAAGAGGATTTTACTGATTTATGTGTTGGTATAGTTTTTTATTAAAATCATTTAATAAACAAAATTAAGAGGAGGATTCTACGAATTTGATTTGGCTAAATTTCAATGTCAAAAGGGTTTTATCTTGGTTGTTTCCAATTTTCCTGTAGTTTTGTTCTCGGGCAAAAAGGTAAAATATTTAGCAAAAAAACAAAAAAAATCCAATCAATTCTCGCCTAAACAAATCCTACACGCCACCAACAATATAGGTCTTAAAATTAAGAATCCCTCAAATAACTAGTACAAAATTTGATCATTTTAAATATTGTAACTAGGGAATTTTGTGAAGAGGATAAGCCCTTTGGAACACCTCAAAAATCATATACTTCCCAAATATGTATATGATAAAGCTACTCAAATCGAGATGATAAGCCCTTTGGAGCACATTAAAAATCATAGCCTTTGCAAAGAGACCCATAACATGTAATGTTGCTCAAATAGATGAAAACATAAATTGTTGGAAGCCAGCCCCTCACCCCTTCAAAAAGTATCAATGGTTGGAAACCAATGCTCAAAATCAATCTCAATTACAAATGTTCAAGCAAGGTTTGGTGATCATTCTTCATTGGATTCCAACATTATTAACAATCTATAGTGGCATAATAGAATATCAAAGCAATTCGAACCCCTTAAAATTTCAAATAATTTAAAATCAGAAAAATCAGAAAAATTGTTTCAAAGTCTTAATATTATTTGCTAGAAAGAATCATTTGACTTCTCTTTTCAAGAGTTCTCTAAACATATTTGTGTAAACATGACCCCATGTACTTCTGCTAATAGATCATAAATATGACACTAATTACTTTCACCAACAATTAATGAGATGTATAGTGACCCTCACTCTTCCAAGGTATAGTGACCCTCACTCTGCCAATGGTTCATAACTATGAGAATATTTACTTTCACCCCCACAATTAAGGAATTTACTTTCACCAACAATTAAAGAGGTATAGTTTCAACAAATATTGAGAGGTATAGTGACCCTCACTCCCCTCCAAATGGGAGATTTAAAATATGTTGAATTTGAATAGGTGTATTTTACGTTGAGCAAATAAAGACTTCAAATTCTAATTATCTCTCATCAATCACTCGAATATATTATAAAATTAATGCTATAGCATTATAGAAAAATGGCAACTAAAATGTGTTTTAAGGTCAAGGAGAAAAACAACCATAATGAAGAAATAGCACCTAAAATGTGATAAAGGTCAAGAAAAAGAACCAACTGTCATTGTAATGTCATAGAGTCGAGGAGAAAAACAACCATAATGGAGAAATAGCACCTAAAATGTGATAAAGGTCAAGAAAAAGAACCAACGGTCAATGTAATGTCATAGAGGAACAACAAGAAAAGCTCAGAAGACCATGATAATACATATACACAAAACAAGCCCAAACATTTTTACATATTGATGCATGATGCTTCATCTTTCCAAATGAAAATTGTGTATTATTAAGAAAACAAATGAAAACAACACAAAGCAATTAAATCTCATGCAACGAACACTGCGTTTTGATTGAAAGCAAGTTCGAAACATGAAATTTGGAGAACACCTTGAGAGGGGATGTGGGGTATATAGGAAGCACATTGTCGTGAAACCATGAAGGCTTCTATTTTGAGCATTTCGAATTGCCGATTAATTTAACACATACACTTCGTTAATTTATCTTTAAATGTTCAATTATGCAACGGAAATAAATACAACATAAACATCAATATATATCACCATCTACACCCATACATACAAGGGAGGAGCAACTCCCTGAATATGAGTCTGCCCAATATTATGTTTCATAAACAAATGTACAATATTACAATAATCATACAATACTAAGCTTGTGCAAGCCACTTGCACTTCCTACCAGGGTGTTACTTCAGCACTTGAGTTTTGACCCGAGCTACAATGCTCTCCAACAACTCAACCAATCATGAAATCCCTAAAATTCCCCTCAGAATGTCCAATCCAGGTCACCGACACCCTCGACTTGTGCACGTTTTGCACGCGGGTCACCTGGGTCACCGACACCCTCAATTCGGCACGCATTCGAGAAAAGACCTGACTCGACTTTTTCTACACGCACCTTCGCAGGGTTCCACACGCCTACGTACACGAGCTGACTCGCTCGGGTCACGACGTCCTACTCGCGTTCAAGAAAATAAACGACTCGGCCCGCCTGTTTAGTCTTCATCTTTCGTTCATCTACTTGTCTTGCGGGCACATACACTTGCTCGGGCTACTTCAGAGCTCTCCCAAGTGATGTGAGATCGAATGAATTGAATCATTTTGATCATGTCGCGGCCCTATACTTGTGGTACCCTTTCAACCACTTATCACGAGTGCGGCACTACCTCATTTTTTCTTTTTATCAATACTAGGTGAGTAGACTACGCCTAACTTCAACACTTGATAATTTATCTTCAAACGTTCTTCAATTGTGCAGCAAAAATAAATACAGTAACCATAAACATCAATATATATCCACATGTACGCTCATACATACAAGGGAGGGGCAACTCCGTGAATATGAGCCAAGGCAATATTATGTTTCATAAACAAATGCACAATTTTACAATAATCATAGAACTGTGCAAGCCACTTGCACTTCTTGCCAAGGTGTGCTTTAGCACTTGAAGTTTGACCCGAGTTACAATGCTCTCCAACAACTCAACCAATCATGGAAATCCCCAAAATTCCCTCAGAATGTGTTTTCGGCTTTCTGCCCACAAACACGTTCAGCCCGAGTCATTGGGGTCACCAACGCCCTCGACCTCTGCATGTTCTGCATGCGAGTCGACTAGGTCACTGACGCCCTCAGTTTTGCACTTGTTCAAAAATGCATTCGAGAAAAGACCTGACTCAACCCTTTTGGCATGCGCCCTCTACGATCCACCCGAAACACCTCACTCGACTTTGTCTGCACGCGCCTTCGCACTGTTCCGCACACTCGTGCAAGAGAGAGCTGACCGACTCGAGTACGCGTTCATGAAAATACATTGTTCCGCACACCTTCGTGCAAGAGCTGACCCGCCCGAGTACGCGTTCATGAAAATAAACGACTCGATTGATACACGTTCAGTCTCCTTTTTTCGCTCATCCGCTCGTCTTGCGGGCACATACACTTGTTGGTGCTGCTTCAAAGCTCTCCCGAGATTGCAGTTCCGAGTGACCATGTGTTCACTACCGGTGTCGCCCCTTATATTATCAATACACTTCCATTCATTTTGAATCGTCAACTTACCACTTGAATATTTTCATAATCATCCAGATCAACTAATTCGAGGAAGCGGTCCTCGGCTATTTAGGGTTAACTTGTAAATTAGAACGAGTTACTCCCGCTGAGCATTATCAATTTGCCCCTTTGAGGTTTTCATCGTCATCCACTTCAACCAATTTGAAGCAAATCTCTTGGACCAATTAAGATCAATTCTCCATCGGTGCAATACTTAAAACTGAGTTTCTCGTGGGCATAAAAAATTTCATATATGCTCACACGGAATTGATTTAAATTAAGGATCTAGCAAGATTTTCGGTTCAATGCTAAAGTCACAATCTTGATTCTGTGTAGAGCATCAAGAATACACGCCCGCTGCATGGAGAATTCCATGAAAAAAACATTTTTAGTAATTATTTATATTTTAACATTGCTTTTGATAGTGAGCTTCTATTTCTGATGGGGCCCCAAACATGCTGACACCTTATTGGCATAGCTCCATTCATGGTATTTCCTAAAAACAGGTCACCTCTTTGTTACTCCCGCTGAGCGTTATCAATTTGCCCCTTTGAGATTTTCATCATCATCCACTTCAACCAATTTGAAGCAAATCACTTGGACCAATTAAGATCAATTCTCCATCGGTGCAAATACTTAAAACTCACTTTTGGGAACTAGCATGCCATGTATATGGATTGGAGAAACACGCAAGAATGCCATCGGAGTTTCTCGTGGGCATAAAAAATTTCATATATGCTCACACGGAATTGATTTAAATTAAAGGATCTAGAAAGATTTATCGTTGCATGCAAAAGTCACAATCTTGATTCTGTGTAGAGCATCAAGAGTACATGCCCGCTGCATGGAGAATTCAATGAAAAAAAAAATAGTGATTATTTATATTTTAACATTGCTATTGATAGTGAGCTTCTATTTCTGATGGGGCCCCAAACATGCTGACACCTTATTGGCATAGGTCCATTCATGGTATTTCCTAAAAACAGGTCACCTCTTTGTTTCCAATAGCAGCATAGCTCCATTCATGGTATTTCCTAAAAGCAGGTCACCTCTTTGTTTCCATTAGCAGCAGCAAGACTCCAGTCTCATTGCTTCCTAGTTTCCGGAGGGCACTGCCAATTTATGCAGTTATATTCGAGGCAGTGGAGTAAGGCATGGGGAGCATGTGAAAAAAACCAGAATCCATGGGATGAAAGCACAAATGCTGTGCATCGCCAACTCAAATTATGATTAGTTATTTTGCAGATTTGTTTCTGCCATAGTCTATATGATCACCTCCTTTCTTTAACTGTACGATCTAGCATCTACACCGGCACAATATCAACAGTCTATATGATCACCTCGTTGCTTTAACTGTACGATCTAGCATGTACACCGGCACAATATCAACATTCACGCTCGAAGACACTACGTTCAAACTTATCTGTGAAAAGGAAATCTTTTTTTATTCCCCTGCACCGGCCTTGCAACCAATAATTTTATTCTTTGAAGAGTCTAAAACATTATTTTTGATCTACATTTATACATTGTAAATCATGTACTTCAATTCATTCAAAGTCTTTTATAGCCAACAATTCCAGCATCCATAACGCAGCCCTCGCTTTTTCTTGTGCACCTATTATTTAATATATATATATATTTATAAACACAAAAAGTGATCAACTATAGAGGTTGCATGTTGATTACGAAGAACAATACAGTTAGTCAATATCTCACAATCTCAAAGAATTTGTCCATTGCAGATTGAGTCGGATTAATGATTGCACATTGCAGATTCATAATTATTTAACCAATTACCTATTATTGAAACATTTTGCACTTCCTGTCCCTATAAAAAGTGATCCAGACCAGATGCACATTTAATTCAGCATTGTAAACACTCCCGATCCACACATACGAACAGAAAAGCAAAGGCAAATATACAATAAATGCAGGAGCACTTGATAGATAGAAGCAATTTGAGTGCTAAGAAATATCCTTCTGTGAGTGCCTCCACACAGCATCCATAGAAAACTTAAAAAGAAAACACAAGGTATTAGCTCAGCAATAGAATAGCCCGATACAAACAACATGGTATTGTCAATGCAGAAATGCAAACAATTAAAACATCATTCTAGAGAACACACATGATCCATTAATCGACATTTTCCTTAATTTGTTGGGAGCAAAAACAGTTGAAGTCCATGCACTGGTATACACACACGCAAGCATATCCACATGCATATCCAATTTTACAGAAAACAAAATTTCGCCATGTGTCTCCCACATTACATAACATATTTTGGCTGTAGAATGGCACCATTTAATGTCTCGACTTGATTACATATTACTAGAATCAGAACCGTGAGAACAAAGCACAAGCAGCAATTATTGCGAATGGGAAGCCTCAACAAAACCATGATTAACTACCAAATATATCATCGTATTGGCTACTGCAACGTTAAGGCAAGTAATATCCAATTAAAAGCCATAAGAGATAAATACCCCTCCAAAATTACATTTAATGAGTGAACTAGTATCAAGTTGGAGAAAACTTACACAGACAAGCAAAAATCAGATGTTTATGATACATAATCTTTTCAATATCTTTTTCAAACATTACATTCACTTCAGTGAACATTACATTATATAGACACCGCATTTCCCACTAAAATATCCTGGCTTTAACAGTAGTCTATAAACCCAAACCCATGATACTAGCAGAAGGTATTGCCTGTCCAATCATCACACCGGAGGTGGATATTGTTTGGCCTGCTGTCGAACTCTTCGTTTGTATTCTGGGGGATCCTGTGAGTCAAAGAAATAAGAATTCACTTTATTACTAGTTGAAAGTAAAAACACAAGCACAACAAATAGACTTGTCATACTATATAGCACCAGAAAACGAGTATATGTTGATTGATACATTGTTTTCCACAAGCTAAATGTCATCGGGCTGCATATTTTTAAAGTTTGTAAAGTTCAGAAATGGTGAAGTTGTGGCACTTTGAGAATAGTCTAATTTAAAGAGCTCTGTTCAACACCACTGAAAATGGCCAAGACGACGCACCATAAAATGCATGTCTAACAATTTTCAGTTAATCACTGAGCTGACTTTTCACTAATCTCCCATTTTTCACAACCTTTATTCTGCCCCAATAAATTAAGCATTTAATACCTTCCCTTTCGGTCATTCAAATATCTTCTGAGCATTTATGCTCATTCTCACGTAATCATTTAACTGCAGTATGAACTGAAGCTCCAGTCCAAACTTCAACCCAAACCATGTAAACAGTAACACCTATTAGTTATCTCTCTCCAATGAATCTGCTGAGCTAGTAAAGCTATATCATGACACTGTTTGCTCTCAAGAGGCCACATGAAAAATCTGGAGTGCATATTTCCGTTTAAAATTGAATTATAAATCAAAATTGAGAACATGTATGATTCAGTTACCATAGTATTGAGAATTTAATCATTAAAATGGATTTAGGTGCTCACATTGGAAACTCAGATTTGAAAATGTATGATTTGGATACAATAGCATCGAGTATTTATTAAAATGGATTTAAATGCTCACATTAGAAATTCGGATGAATGAGTTGCTTCAATTCTCTGATCATTCTCTCCAGCCACATCATTGTTTCCCACTACTTCAGAGGAAATCTATGCAATACACAAGGAAGAGGCACTATACAAAGCTACACGTTTTAACCAGTAAATGAAAGCTTTCGTAAACGTAGCTACATAAATTGATCAATGCAAATCAACCTAAGCCTGCATCAACATTTGTAGCCATAGACAGCACAAAATTTCCTGGATGAAAACTTCTTGCAGATATCAATAACGATTGAGATTTAATCTTTGGCCATTGTTTCACATTCCACATATTACATTAGATATTTGGGTTGTTAACCATGTTCCACCAAGTTTCTGTGATGAGGGGACCGTGGAGCAGTGAGACACACAATGGGGTCAATGTAAGAGCACACCCAAATTTTAGGGAAACTAGTCGGGGCAGGGTGCATCGGGGTAAATTTTAGGGAGACTAGTGGGGCCAGGGTGCATCGGGGTAAGTTAGTGGCATATGATATTTGCTTTGTTACTATAATATTCCTCGGAGTTCAAGCTCTCAAACCTGAATAAGAATATGAATAGAAACACTACTTACTGATGTGTCTTCTGGACTAAAGATGAGTACTACACTGAATTCTGGAGAAAACATTGGTTAATATTTTTAGAACTACCGACACAGTTCCAACCGATGACATCACTCAAAATTTGGAATCTGAGAATGAATATTTAATGGTTTTACAGGAAATGGTATCCAACACAGATCGTTTTCTTCAAATAAATACATCGCAGCATTCAGCCCAAAAACTTGTACCAGCAGCCTCCATTTTCAGGTCATAAAAGATAAATCTGTCAACTTTCCTAGGCTGGTTTGTAAATGCTATCTATTCTGTCCAAAACTGGATTGGTAGAAATACCATCCAGTTCATCCTTCAATGAAATGTTTGGCTTGCCTCCATACGTTCAAGTCTAAAAGTCTTAAAAACAGTTTCATTACCTCTAAGCAAACCAATCAGGAAGTTACACAGCAATAAACCTATGCTTAGTAACTTTCCTCTACTTCTAAATGTTATGAAACTGACTATTCATAAAACAAGAAATAGTTACAACAGGTATGAAATCAAGTATTTTTATTAATATTGGAGATATCATCTACATTGACATTAACTTTCTTTTATTTTGTTCACAGATAGTTGCATGACCCAACTCCCTTTTCTTAATTACACCTATTAAACTTATGTCTTCATCTTTAAACATTAAAGCCACTTATATAATGTTGCTTTATTACATTATATGCATGTATGCTTACTGTTGGAGCCAACATGTACATTGACATCAATTCTCTTTTACTTAGCTCAGAGCTGGTTGCATTACCCAAGTACCTTAAATTGAATATTAAAGCCACTTATATAATGTTCCTTTAGTATACTGTATAATGTTACATTGACACCAATTCCCTTTTTAAGTTTTTTTTTATTCCTAGATAGTTGCATGAAAGGACAAGGCTTAAGCGTCCGTGTCTATCATTATTAAATTTTACAGCCACTTGTAATTATGGTCCATACTGTATCTATCCTAGAGGCATTCTAAACCTCTCAAAATATACTCTCTAAATCAAAGTGTAGACTTGCGAACTTGGATGACATTATAATTGAATAAGATTGGGCATTAAAACCATAGTCAGCTTCCAACTTGCCAGAAACCCATAAATTGCAGTTATAATTTATTACTAACTAGTCACCGTGGACTCATGTTTGAAGGCTACAACTAACCACATATATAATTTTCAGACATTTATTTTAAAAACTCTTAATCTCATGTGACCACACAGAATTCCTAGCTATGACGTTGACATAGCCACACATTTTTCAACTGCCTGTTGGAGAAAGCTAAATATTAATATAGCAATTTGTATTTGACTTCAAAAGACTAGAGGTTTTTGAACAATGACAATCTCTACATTGACCAGGTCCAAATATTCAACAGAAGCATGTATACATCTGATTTGACTCTGACACCAAGCACATACCACTAAATTTATGGCCCTTCTTAGAGCCAAGTTGTCTTCCACAACTTGAATTAAAAGCGAGTTGACCAATTGTTTGTTTGGATTCAAGTACCAGTAACTTTATTCATCACTGCCACGTCTGTTGCAGTGATTGAATTTTAGATAACTATACTATTTGTCAACCAGTTTCCATGTCAACCTGTCTGCACTGGTCAACATTTTGATATCGATCTAGACATGGACTTGGGTCTTTGCTTGTCTGATGACATCAGTTTCCCATGTCCAACAAAGTAATTCTTTACCCAATTTTTCTTACATGAGTTCAATTGCAAATCTTAGCTTCTCATTTTGACCAGTAATATGCCTCACAATTTTCCCCATATTAAGAATTGCTCTGATACCCAAACAATAATCTAACCTCCTTGAGATAAATTGGCACTTTGCTTAGAGTCTATATTCGTTTGTCATCAACAAAATCCACACACAAACCAATATGGATCAATACATAATATACATAAAAACAATGAAGACCTGCAAATTATATTAATAGGATATGATTTACAAATACAAAGTGAAATTCCTATCAGCTACAAGCTTCTTACTGCAAACTTGTATCATTTAAGCAATGAAATAATTACAAGAGTAATTGGTGAGCACCCTGAAACTAAGGAATAAGCTTACCTATACCATGGCATGCAAACCATGAAGCATCAACAGTATCAACTTGTCAAAATAACAATTCCAAAATATAGTTTTAGCTTTATTAGGGAATCAGCTACAAGCATCTTAGAAGAAAATTCAAATAACAAGAAAATATTTACAATTCCAAGTATTACATATCAAAATTTGAAGTTAAAGACCAGTTCAAATTACCTCTGTGTTTTTGTAAATGTTCTCCCTTCAACTCCCCATCTAAATTCAATTGTTACATTTATACAAGATAGTAAATGACTTTATATCACTAATTTTAATTGCAAACAATTGCAACATCTGCAGCAGACCACGTTCTCGCAATAAGAAAGTTATTGATGTAATGATGACATAAGCTGAAAAACCCTATTACACAGAGTCAGAGAAATTATGAAAGCCTGTGCTAATTCATGTTGCAAGTATAGAAGGCCAGGCATGGGTCAAGGGTGAATTTCAACAACAGAGATGCATGTACGTAAGATATGACAACTTAGGCAAAAGATCTCCCATGTCTCATCCACAGAAGACCATGTTATAACAACATGGGACAGTGATAGTCACGATGATGACATAAACTCAAACCCTATTAGGCATGCTCCTTGAGTTCATATAACCCTGTGATTAATATAGGTTCCAAGCATAAAAAGGCCAAGCGTGAGTCAAGGGCAAATTTTAACAACATAGATGCAACGGAGAGTTTCTCAATCCTCTCCTAGTAAAAGAAAAGTAAGTAGTAGCATCTGTCAAACTTGTCCTCATAATTCAACTTCCTGTCTGTAGAAGTATCCCTTTCTAAATGAAGTTCAATCATCGATTAAACTTGGCAAGTGAATATCAAATGTTGGGTCAAATGCTAAGTCAAAGTCAACATCAATACAAGTCAACTATTCACTGTCAACTTCAACCCAAGGAGGATTGCATTGCAAGCAGAGAAATGATGTCGATATCAAATGTAGTAGAGCCAATAGAGTTTTTCCCAAAAAAAAATCAACTTAAGAGATATCCAAGACAAATATATATAATTGAGTTATGAATAAAAAAGATGGCTTTATATAGCACAGTTGATAGTTGGCATTAACAGGAGAATTTTAAATCAGTTCTTCTATGCAGTAGTTGTAATAAGCTATTGTCCAATTTATGATGAGCATAGATGTATGATCCTTGATGGTGTACACTGTAAATAATGGCATACTACTAATATAACTGATTTGTAATAAAAACTCCTCTAATATCAAGAAAAAGAATCCACTGAGATAAGAGTGCTGTTGATAGCTGAGACGTTGACTATCAGTTGTTGTCTCAAATGACTGTCAGTTGTTGACTCAAATGTAATTCTTGTTGCTTACTCTTTTTAAATTTCAATGGATCCACGTCATACTCCTACTAATAAGAGGAATAAAGATTGGTGATTAGATAATGACAAATGTTTAGCACCCCAATTAGAGAAGTTAACCAAAGGCAGTGTTAGATCCTCTTTGAACATTGTAAGTTCTCAAAAACAACAATTTGAACCAATACATCCAAATCATATTAAGATTAAACGATTCAACACCTCAAATACAATATATTAATATAAATAATATTAAAACCCTGATAGAGAAATAATTTAATAAAATCTTAACAAAGTTGGGGAGGTCATGATTTCTATTCCCTTGATCCCCTCATGACCAGGCTCCATAATCAGGGGTGATGGTTTAACCCATTTACCATCCATGGATCATGGAGGACCACAAGGGTTCTCGCAAAGGTTTTCCTTGAAAAGAAAAATATATTCTAACAATCTTAATTTATCTATTAAAAATAACATTTTGAATTATGTTATATTCTCTGTGGTGTATCATATTCCACGAGTTGAAAGATATTTTGAAAATAGTACCGAAAGAGTAGATGTCACACATCTACACTTACCACTAGTCCCAGATTATTCAACCATTAATTCAAGACATGCTGTTAAATTTCGTACAGGTAACTACTAATAGTATCTCCCTACTCGGAGGAAAATAAGACTAAAAGAAATGTTAACAAATACAACACAAATAGTGATAAAATTTCTTACTTGGATAAAAAGCTGGTAGGCATCTGTTTGTGCAGGATCAGATGGATTTGGTTGATCTAAAAGGTCTTGAATACCAATCAGAATTTGCTTCACAGTAATGGCTGGCCGCCACCCCTGTAGATAAAACCATAGACACATTACAAACATTCAATGCACACTAATAGTTCAAAAGTATTAATAACACAGCCCAAAGTTATAAAGAAAATACTTACAGAGTCCTCATTAAGGATAGAGAGACAAACAGTTCCTGATGGGTAAACATTAGGATGAAAAAACCCTTGAGGGAACTTGCATTTTGGAGGTTTACTTGGGTAATCCTCACTGAAATGAATTGTTAGAGGGAAGTAACCACCCTCCCAGTCCGTCTGTACAAAAAATTGGAAGCAACGTTAACACACTATCCATTAAATCCCAATTACAAGAGAATATACAACATTACTCACTAAACGATCAGGATAGTGATATAAGCCTTTTATGGCCTAATAAAATGTAAAAAAATAAATCATGAATTATAATATACTATTTGAGCAAATCCGTCGACCCTTCAGGGCACAGCTCCCCAGAACTGATCCAGATTTGGGCCTACCTATGATTCATTCAAAAAAAAAATTCTAAGTTTCGAAACTGCAAAACTTTGTAACTTTGTAAGCAATAAACTAGGACTCCTTCAACACTGATTCTAATCATTACTGGATGGTTATTTGTTATATCGTGGAGACCTTGGATTTCAAGGGTACTTTCAAAACTCACAGAAATCAAGAATCACAGAAACAGAATCATGATGGGGATTATTCCTTGGGATGACAAAGGCTAGGGCTAACTGCAAAGTGTCGACACAATCCCATATGAGTTAAAAGTTATAGATATGTAAACTAATAAACTTAGATTCATTGTTGCACCACAGCCCACATGATTTAAGAGGTATCTACACCACAATTTGTTTCTAATTGAATCATGCCACAACAATCCTAGTTCTTATCTACACAATGACTTATTTATTACCCAAATTGTGAGGAAAGAGGTATATATTCAAGATAAATGGAATTCAGGCCATGACTTTCACGCTCTCTTATACAATTTAACTTCAGTAACATTACAAAACAAAGCTCTATAACCAATATTAATTGATGTATATATACTATTAAGTAATAGTAGCCACCAATGTGTGTGCATGTGTGTGTGTCTTAAGCTGTATACATATTAACTTTATATATAATTAATGTATTAGATTGATTATCCTTTATATATTTATATAAATAATTTTAAAAATTTATATAATTAAATTATTTTTACATAAATTTAATTATTTTAAAGTATATAAACATATTTAGTAGCATTCAACGTGTGTGTGTAATCCTTAAGCTGTATACATATTAACTTACTAAATAATTAATGTATTACATAAACTATTCTTTAAATATTTATATAAATAATTTAAAAAGATTATATAATTAAATTATTTTTACATAAATTTAATTTTTTTGAAGTATATAAACATATTTAGATTGTTTGCGCCAGCCTTTTCAATGTCATATACGTATCCTACCTTTTCAGAATTCTAATGGATCTGTATCCAGACCCAGAATTAAATCCTAGTAACTTGGGTAAATACATAAAGAAAATTATCAAGGACAATTTGACTTGAGAACATTAATTGGTTATATATGACAACCTCGATTCACGATTCTTTCACACTTAATGAAGGATCTGCATCTTGAAAAGGGAGGAACCCATACTTTCTTATTTTGAGTTCAGGGTTCAAATGTATTTTTGTGCTTAATAGGTCCCCACAATTCTGGCCTTGGTTGGAAGTTCCAATCAAGCTGCTTAAGTATTTCAATAATCATAGCTAGCCCACTAACAATTTCACCTCTAAGCTTCCCAGCAGACTAGGCAAATCTCCCAACAACCAACACCAAAATCTCCACTATCAATAAAGATTCAGAGCTAAGTCACGTGTTTGATAGCAATGATTTTAGAAGGACAATAAATAAACAAATATATATATTAAGAAACATTCACAAACAATGTGATAAAATTCAGGATTATATTCACAAAAATATATATTAAACTTCAAATTAATCCAAATTTAGATGAATTTAATCACCAGTTTTCAAACTTCATTTAACTGAACTTTGGATTTAAACGAATTTATTTGTCTGCCCGTGAGATTCAACAAATTTCAAATTTCATGGAGTAAATTTGACAAAAGCAATGACTCAGATCCAAAGTATAACACCAAAAACACCAACCTCATAGTAGCATAACAGTGCATCTAGCTCCAGAAGTTATCATTTTAAGTCTAAAACCAAGAACAGAAGTTCCACACTTTCAAACAGGTCTTAGAAAACAAATCTTCAGCAAAAACGAGGAATGGAGTTTTGAGTGTTATAGGCAAACCAAAAGCTTCTGCCCATGAGATTCAACAAATTTCAAATTTCATGGAGTAAATTTGACAAAAGCAATGACTCAGATCCAAAGTATAACACCAAAAAAACCAACCTCATAGTAGCATAACAGTGCATCTAACTCCAGAAGTTATCATTTTAAGTCTAAAACCAAGAACAGTTCCACACTTTCAAATAGGTCTTAGAAAACAATTCTTCAGCAAAAAGGAGGAATGGAGTTTTGAGTGTTATAGGCAAACCATAAAGCTTCTCTAATGGCAAAAAAAGTGTATATAAAAACAAAATAGTAAAGAATAATATATATGATGTGCTTATTATTTGTTCAACTTCGTAGTCTTTAAACAAATGTCTATGTGTTTTAAACTTAGACAAATACTCATTAATGGGAGTGAAATTATGAGGAATAAAGATAATGATTTGATTTTCAAGTTGATAAGATCTAATAACAATAAGTTGAACAAATACCTTTCTTAATTTCTCTCAAACTCTATCTAAATCATTGATTGCTTGAATGTGAAATTAGAAATCAAGAGAAATGGACATTCTAATTAATCCACGTGCTTTATCATTTCTATTATCCCGTTTAGCTCTCTTATCAACATCAATGGGGGCTTTTTCTTTTACAAGATTATCTGATATAATCATTTACTTCTTACTACACCCTCGATGTGGTATTTCCATGAGAAGTAGTTGTTATCGGTAAGCAAAAGTTCACTTGGTATCAGAATATGCTAATAATATGGTTTCAAAAGTAAAAACTCACTGTCTAAATTGAAAGCTCTCAAAAAATAGGGTTGTTTCAAAATAAAATCATAATAACAACAGTGTTCAAATGTGATGGTTATGCCCCTGAAAAAAGAGACATTAACAATAACAAAAAGCCAAATGGCAAGTAGAAGTTGGCTCATGTGGTGATGGATGTTACCAAAATAAAAAATATTTTCCCACACCAGCTTTTCCTATAGACTCTCTTTTATAAATAAGTTTCTTTATGCAGTGACCCAATTTTATAAAACAAGTGAGAATATAATGAAATTAGTTCAATGAGTTGTATAAAAAAACCAAAACTACAACTAAAAAAATATTAGTTATTTTATATTGATCCATTTTTATAATATAAGTAAAATCTAAGTTACCAGGATTCGGATCCGGATTCGGAAACAGATATGCCAGTTTTTTGAAAAGACAGGATCCGGATATTTAAAATTTAAATTTATATAAATATAAAATAAAAACATATGCTAAGTTTCAAATATATAATTTTTAAATGCAATAAATAATTATTATATAAATCATTCCTAAATAATTAAAAATTAATTAAATTTATATAAAAATTATAAAACATAAGTGAATTTTCATATATATAACTTCTATATAATACTTCAAAAATAATTATTAAGTTAATTATAATATAATTAATGCATCATTTATAAATATTTAAACATTAAATATTAGTTATAAATTATAATTATTAAACTTATTTTAGAAAAATTAATTTTTAAACTTGAAAAGAAACTATAAACTTACTTTTTAAACTTTAAAATATCTTCTAAATAAATATGAGTAGATTATAAATATGTCTTTATATTAAAGTTTTTTATATGGTCAATCTAGAAATAATAAATTGTGGCTTGCCCACTTAATTCATTTCTTATCATTCGTTTTATTATTTTCTTTAAAGTTTATAATGTGTTATATTAAAGTTTATAAAATGTTTAACATAAAATTAATAAATTTTATGCAGCCCGGTAACTCCTTAGTTATCCATTTCTCATCATTCGATTTTATTGACTTGCATTAAAGTTTATAATGTTTTATATTAAAATTTATAAAATGTTTTACATAATTTTTTTATGTGGCTGAGTAACTCCCTAGTTTATTTTCAGACGTCTGCATTAATCTGTTTTAATGTTTTATATTAAAGTTTATAAAATGTTTAATAATAAATTTTATGTAGCGGAGTAACTCCCTAGTTTATATTCAGACGGCTGCATTAATCCGTTTTGGAATTTTGTGCTGATGTCTGATGACGTTTTTTTACCCGCCGAGAGAAGATGATGGATCTCTGCGGATCCGGATCCGAATCCGTCTCCGATCCGGGGATCCACCGATCCAGCCATCAGGCTTGACGGATCCGATAACATAGAGTAAAATACACTTTACAATAAAGTTATGAAATAACTCAAGTTTGCATGAACTTTTTCAAAAAGTAACTTTAAAAAGAGATATGAACTCAATGCCTCTTACTAAATAAAGACATGACAATAGAAGTGAAGGAGGATGGAGGTGATGTTGTTGGAGCTTTGCCTTTAAGTGCATGTTTGCCAAAGGAAAATGTGACAATTGAAAAGCAAACCAAGGTTTCCACCCAAAAAAAACAAAAATTCAACAGCAATGGGGTTAGATCTGAATTAACTTACCCAAGAAATGCATGTTTTGAAATGTGTCACCAATTTATTCAATTATGTGATGGATCCAAAAGACTTCTTTTCAAATGCATGTTTTCTCATTGTTTCTGATTTTCCAAGATTGCACAAAGTGCACGACATAGAACATACGTAGTCAAGAAAACACTTTCCTCTCTATTTCCAATTTGCCAAGATTGCATATAGCACAGCGTAAAGAGCATATGCAAACCAAAAAGAATAACAAACCACATTGGTTGGTTCAAAATGTGTCGACAATCGTCCTGATGATGAACCGCATTGGTTGGTTCGAAACGCATTGACAATTTATTCAATTATGTTATGTATCTGGAAGACTTCTTTTCAAATGCATGTTTTCTCCTTGTTTCTCATTTTCCGAGATTGCACAAAGTGCAAGACATAAAACATACGCAGTCAAGAAAACACTTTCCTCTCTATTTCTAATTTGCCAAGATCACATAAAGTGCAGGGCAAATAGCATATGCAAACCAAAAAGAATAACAAACCAAGAATATAAATAGAAAACTAAAATTTCAAAACTTAAGCAACACATGCTCAAGATCTCATTCAACAAGAAGACAACTCTTCAAACTTGGCTCTGATACCATGTTTGAGAAAACAAGATATTCCAAAAACGACGAACAAGGTATTTCATACAAAACAAACACCTTCAATAACCACTCATACAACAAGATCAAAGATCATAATGCTAATATGTTTGCGTGGTGAAAGCTCTATGCAAGGGAACCAATCCACATCTCTAGCCAATGTGACCACTTGAAGCAATTTTATTAATGCAAAAGTAAAAATTGCACATAGGAGAGATCTCATAATCGATCATTAACCATAAGCCTCCAAGCTCTTGAAATAAAGGACCAATTGAGTGTTAGGCCACGAATCAATAGCCATTAGTACTAAGGAGAATATTAGCCACCAAATCACTTTATGTATAAAACATATAGTAATAGTCGAATTACAATGCAACTAATGCAAACTAAAGAAACACTTCCACCTAATATATACATTAGACTAAGTTGAACTGAACTAACTCCCAAGTTTATAAATATCCTAACATCCTCCTCAACAAACTTACCTCGAGCTATCCTAACATCCTCCTCAACAAACTTACCTCGAGCCCCAAGACTTACTATGGACAAGGTTGCTCATTAGTACTATTACAACTCATATTGTATTAGATTCCACTTTGAGATTTTCATCAGAATGATGGAGAAGCATTTAGTTGGGGGAATCTCACTTCTTGGTTGGATGATTGTCCTAGTTGCATTGGGGGGGGGGGGGGGAATCTCACATGTGCTTGGGTTGTTGATCACCCCTTAGTGTGATCCACAACCATCCAAAAGTTCATACTATCTCATTATGGGATGGTTGATATCCTTATCTTGGATATAGGTGATGGTGGTAGTAGATGTTTCATGGCATTGTTGTTGAAATTTACTAGTAGTTTGATGGGTTAATATGACGTTGGTATCACTAGGATATGTTGTTATCCTCGATTTTCATGTGTTGGATGCACAATGAGAAACGTACTTAATGGTTGGATGGGTTAACACTCCTTTATGTCCTCTTCCCTTGTGATGTTGCTATGGCAGGATGATTCATGTTGCCTTCGTGGAATTTTCCTGGTGATTCAACTTTACAGTAACATATTCTAGACATTGCCTAGGGCAAAATGTGTTTCATGATGTTCATACCCTCATTGATGTAATATTATGGCACATGATTTGGTAGTGATCTAACCTTTCTCCTAACGTCGAATGATGACTTTTTAAAGTAATGTGATACACCTTAAGGTTAGGATTTATGTTTTTTACCACTATGGCAATGTTTTGCTACAAAGAACATATTTTATTTACATGCTTCAACAATTTATAAGAGTGCAACCCTTAATGGCTTACATGGCCATGGTGATTTATTTTATTAAGGACTAACTAGAGTTGATTCGGCATTACCCCTTGTGCACACATGTTAAGTTGATTTAATTAATTAACTTTATCCAAATTAGTGGTTCAATTAATCCAATATATCCAAATTAAGTTTAATAGCTTGGGTTTATTTATTTCATGGTGTTTTGGCTTGGTCAAAACCACAAATCACTCTTATCTCACTAGATTTATTTTCTCGAAGGTTGACCACTCCCTATTTTGTGATTTCACTACTTCAACTTGCACATTAATTCATGAAGCTCGTTTCCCTAGGATTTCACATAAGGATTGGTTGCATGCACCTTATGGACCACTTTCTATTCTCGGTGGTTGTTCTTGGGGCATTCTCCTCGAAGAAATATTTTATTTTTATATATCTCATGCACCTTGGACGACATAATTTGAGAGCCCTTCTAAGTGGACCCTTGATCACACCCTACTATATTGAAGAGTACTTTATGATATTCTACATGAATTCATCCTTGGAGGGGGTTCAATGTGGACATATTTAGCAGTTGACTTAGTATAATACCTACACCTAGATTGTGCTTCCTCTTTCAGAGAAACTAGCGTTTATAGGCCTTGATACTATCAACTAGAGATATAGCTACTCCAATATTGTCAACCATGGATCCAACTACTCCAATATTTAGTTTATGTTGACTTGTCATATTTATTGCATGAGAGAATTAATTCACTCTATATAAAGGGGAGTTTCTATCCATTTCATTTGCAATTAGTATTTGGAGATTTAGAAGTTAGGCAAGTGATGAAGTATAAAGCTTAGGAATCAAAGCTTGATGGAACCCCTACGTACTACCATTCTTTAAGATTAATGCAAGACTATTCCACTTTGATGTACAATTTATTTACTCTCTTCAATTTGTTGTACCATGTTATTGTACTTCGACAAATATTTTATTATTATATATCTCACGCACCCAAGATAGCACACTTTGAGAAGCTTTCCATGTGTACCCTTGAGACATTGATATATTGAATAGTATTTCACTATATTTTACAAGAATCCATCATTGGAGGGTGAATTCTATGTGGATTGATTTAGCAATTGACTTGGTATAATACCTATTCCTAGATGGTGCTTCCTCTATTAGTGATGCTAGTGCTCACAAGACTTGATATTTTCAACCACGGACCTAACTACTCCAATATTGTTGATCATATATCTAACTACTCCAAGAATTTATTGTCATAACTTCTTTAATTTGTTGTAATTATTACTCATTGATAACATCATGTTGAATAATGGTTCTACAATGCCCTATCACTTAAAAATTATTGATTATTAAATATTTTTGCCTCTTAATGCTGATACTTATCATGTCTTTCTTACAAATTTTCTTGGTTATGAGGATGGCAATATCATTCCACCTATGATAATTATCCCTTATTTTGCACACCCATCTCATCAATCTTGCTTTAAGAGACAATACAATCCTATATGCTTTGTGCTTAGTTTTTTATTATTCTAGACTTGCTTTATAATGACCTTGTGATGCCATGTTCCTTGAATTATGTTAATTATCCCATCTTCTTCCTTGATAATGCGGATGTCAATGTTCTTGTTTTTCTTGGAAATTTTCTTGGTAATGAGAGTACCAATATGGTTTCACACATTATGGTGTCCTTCGATCAACACACACAAGAAGGCATCCTTTATTATCTATGTTTGGTCTTTAATTACTCTGGCCTTTAAGACAATACCGCCATATTTGACATATGCATCCTTAAGATAGAGTTCAACTTCTTCAAGAAGGCGTCCTTTATTCTCTATGTTTGGTCTTTAATTACTCTAGCCTTTAAGACAATACCACCATATTTGACATGTGCATCCTTGAGATAGAGTTCAACTTCTTCAAGTATTGTTTGGTCACTTTCTTGCATCTAGTTTTCTTTCTCCTTTTAATGCTCCAATGTGACGTCATCCCTTAAATTCTCACATCCTTCTTCAATTCTACATTGCATTATATATTTGTTCCCATATTTTCTTTCTATCCTAGAAAATTAGATTTAATGTTTGACCATCATCCAAGAGAAGGCCCGAAGCACCAAATACACTTCCAAAGAGTAACAATAATAAAATTCACCAAGCTCTAAGAACATATCACAACTTAGGAAATAAAGCAACATAACCACTACAGTGAGCACTTAACTAGACACGACAAGTCATTGATACACTAAACACTTAACTAGTACAACTTTACAATTAAGAAACTCATTCATAATTCTAGCTTTGTACCACTATAATACTCACCCCAAGTTTGCCTGGAAGGATGCACTGCCACACCATTAAGTTAAGGGAACCATCTGGCTGGGTCTCAGGCCTTGCAACAAAACCCTGTAAAATGTAATTCTTTGACTTAGTTATGAAACAAGTTGAAAATTGAAATGTTGCAACAAAAGTAAAAGAAGAAGAACAATCTAAAATAAGCATAAACATATGAAATGTCATCGTCTTCAAGAAAAGCGATGCATAATAACTTAACAACAAACAAAAGACCTTGAAATATAATGGCAACAAAGCATAAGAATATAACGATATGCTAGAGTCACTTCCCTAGAGCATCAATGACTTAAGATGCCTTTTACTAATAGGTCATACTAAATACTAATAATTAAGCCAAAACCCTTATGATATAATATCAAGTCTTTTAGGAGATGCAACAATTGCCACTTTGTTTAATGCAAAAATGAAGTTATTAAAAGAGAAGGAAGTCCTCAATACTCATGGCACAAGGAGAGGCAAAAGTGCAAAGACTATCATATGGGGTTGGAAAGGCCATTTGTGGATTGGGATTTTTGTTATGTTGATTCTTTCTACCATGCGAGGAGTTTGATTCAGCTTGGAGGAAAAGCTTATTCAAGTGTACTAACACTTTCTCTTTTTCCTTAGGTTTGAAAACAGTGCTATATGCTCAAGAGACTGGGAAAGATACTACAATTCTGAATATACTCACAACCCATATGCTAAGCATGCAATGTTCTTGTACTTTTTTGTTAGGATTTTCCTATAGCATAGGCTTGTAATGATTGTAGATTTATATTCTTATTAGACACTTTTTTAGGGGGGGTTTGGAATCTGCAAATGTTCAAGTTCTTTCTAAATATTCTATCAAGAAACTAGATGACTTGTGCTTGTTCATACTCACAAACCCATATTTTAAGCATGTAATGTTCTTGGACTATTTTTGCTAGAATTTTCCTTAAGCAAAGGCTTGTAATGACTATAGAGATCTATATTCTTATTAGACATTTTTTAGGCAAGTGAGGAACCTGCAAATGTTCAAGTTATTTCTGAATATTCTATCAAGAAACTGTATTACTTGTGCTTGTATGATATTCATGCAATTAAAATTCAACCTACCAGGACAAATATGCAAGCTAGGGTTGAAAGAGTATTATTTTCTAGTGAGAGGCAATATTGTTTCAAATTTGTATCTAATTAGGCAATGGATAGGGAATGGTGAAGATTCTGAACATTTGCATGTGTTTTTAGAAATTGTTAGAGTTCAAAAATCCCCCAAGTTATTTCGAACTAGTTGGAGGATAAGGATAAAGGATTGAGTAGATTTGATGATGCTCCTCCAAAATCAGCGGCTCTACAATTTCCTGGGAATCTAAAAAAAAGTCGAGCAAGTCTCAACAAGAGGGTTTTATAGAAAAATGATGAGGGATGCAAGTTCTTTTGGATGTGGAAGAACAATTAGAGGAAATGTATTCATCTTATTTGGCAAAGCTTTTCTAATAAGTATTCAAAGAAGAAGAAAATTATAAGCAAATAAGGAGGCTTTAAAAAGAGCTATATTATTAAGTTATTAATAAAGTATGACTATCATCATAATCATCTCTAGATGGATTACGGTCACAGGTTCTTAAACTTGGTGAACAAACAACAGCACGCCTAGGGTTCCAATTCAATATGTAATTTTATATCTTTCTCTAACAAATGAAAATTACGACTTTTTCCTATGGAAAAAAATGACTACCATCATAAGAATGTTAATACAATTTGACAAAGACCTAAACCGAATGATTCAATGGCCATGCCTTTCAATGACTTTAGCTCATTTCAAGGTAGATCACTTTCAAAATATTTACAATGAAGAGAAACAAGTGACTATTCCAAAGGTGGTTAGGATGGACCACCTTTTGTCCAGGTTTTGTAAATAATGAAAATCAAAGGTTGTTGAATAAAATAATAAAGAGAAACTTCCTAGGACTCTATGAATGAATGGAGGAAGATTTATTGAGTGTTTTAAATGAATCTAAGATTTCAAGCACAATATTAGCAGCTTTCATATCTACTTCCATTGCAATGATTCCAAAAGTCAATAACCCAAAGTTCGTTGATCAATACATGCTTATATGCAATTGCATTTATAAAATTATTTCAAGTGTTTGCTATGAGGGTGTTCAGAAATTTCTTCCAAAAGCAAAATCCAGTGATCAATTTAGTTTTCTTTCTAGTAGGAAAATTCATGATGTTATTGGAAAAATTGTCTGCCATGCTTATCAAATTCTCTCAAAAACTTACATCCAAGGAAGTTGGCTCTTTTCAAGAATGATGTTGCTTCATTCAGGTTTCAATCTACATTTGGTGAAATGGGTAATAACTTGTGAGTTGTGTTTTTAGTTTTTTTTTTTTTTTGTTTGCACTAGTATTCAATGAATCTACATCAGAAGTGTGTAAACATGGAAAAGGGCCTTAGACAATGTTGCCTTGTGCCTCCCCTTTTGTTTCTCATTGTAGTTGAAGGTCTCAGTAGATCCTTTTTGAAAAATAATAAAGTGGCTAGTTTAGAGGGATCAAAATTAGAGCTAACATATTTTTTGTGTCAAACCTTCTATTCTTGGACAACATCCTACTCCTCGTAAATATTCCAAGATAGATGTGATCAAGCTCAAGGATTTTCTTGATCCTTACTGAGAGGCTATGAATATAATGATCAATGCTCAGAAGTCTTCCTTGCCTTTATTGGATTTTAATGAACAAAGAGAATTCACTTTTTTATTTAGCTCTTTCCTTATCAAAAAATAGACTTTGAGAATGGCATTAAATACTTAGATTTTCTATTAAAGACAAATAATTCTAGAGAGAAGGGTTGGCAATGGATCATTTCAAAAATGGAAAATAAGCTCTTCATTTGGGCATAACCATTGGTTTTCTCATGGTGGCAGCTTGGTCCTTGTTAGATATGTTATTGAGGAAATTCTTATATACTAGATGTTATTGGTTTTTATTCCAAAGGTGCCTTTGACAGAATTAGACAGTGAAGCTTCAAATTTCTTTGGTTTGGACACATGGAGAAGCAAGGTATTGCACAAGTTACATAGCAAAATATTGTTTTACAAAAGGATCAAAGAGTTTAGGGTATAAAGAATATTCATCATTTTAGTAAGTTCTGGACATATCGTCAAGAGAGAAATTACATGGGAAGATGGAAAAAGATTGCTTTACCAACGCATCAAGATGGCTAGGGTATTAAAAAAAAATCATGTCTTTAGTGTTGTTAAAATTGTGTGGAGGTATTTAGATGAAAAAGGATTTTCAATCAGGGTTATTCATCTAAAATATATTATTGACTCAGTGGAAGAGTAGGTTCGAACTCTATAAAAAAATGGAGGATCCCTTCTATTATTTGGAAGGAAATAGTACTTGATTTTCTTCTTGTATGTAACGGCGTTATCTGAAAAGTTGGAAAACAAGTCAAGGATCAAAATCGATATTGAGTCGATTAACCCATGGGAAGCTCATTTGAACATTTAAGTGCCATTTAGAGTCACATTTTTCATGTGGTTATCTCTCAAGAATAAACTTCTAAAGTGTGATTAATCGAAAAATAGGTACAAAAGGTACAAGCTAGTGTATTCTATACAAGAAGTGTAATGAATCCATCAATCATTTACTATTTGACAATCAATAGTACTAGGGAACTCCACATTTAATGGATTGGGCAAATGACAAAAGCCAAATTATAAACATAACCCTAGGTCCCATGATTGATAGATCATTAGAGATAAAAATCAATTTGAAGAAGTTTCTTTTGCCCAAATATACAAGAAATTCAATTGCAAGGCAAACCTACTATCTAAAGAAGTTATTTGCTTGCAAAAAGGATCTTTGGCTAAATATAAATTCAAGGAAATGTCTTATTTACTGAAAATGCTATGTATTGCTTTTAATGAATTGCTCACTTTCAATTTATTTTTAGAGTGGCTTCTCTTCTTCTTAAGCTAACAATGTTCTCGATCTATGCAACAAACATTTAAGGTTTTTATCTATTATTTGATTGCTCTCTAGATAGCAATAAGAACCATATGTCATAAAAGAAGACCATAAAATATCTTAGTCTCTAAAATTGACAAAAAGCCAAACAGCAAGTTAATTGTGTTTCTTGATTTCTATTTTTTTGAAATACCAAATACAAAAACTACTAAAAACAATAACAAAATAAGGAATAACAAACCAAAAAGAGCAAATAAATATAGATCTAAAATAAAAAGTGAACAACAATTGCTAATAATGGAGACAATTTCAAAAGCATAAGCAATCACACCAAGCCCATAACCTAGAATCAAATGAACATTGAATGATAAGGTTAAGCAAGTATTCATAAAACATTAATGATGTGCCAATCAATATACTGATCATAATACCCAAAATGGCCTTCAAAAAGGGGTAGGTGAAAATATCTTAATTGCATGAATAAAGTATCACTTCTTAATTTTAAAGAGGTGGAGGCAAAGACATAATGCAATTCCTTTATACCTACTTCATTCGAACTAACAAGATATGCAATGCTTATACTATTTTTGAACTTTAATCATTAGTGGGTGACAAACAAATGTCAATCATCAAAATAAGTGAATTCACTTGAAGCTAATGTCGAATTAGAGTTCTCTCCATTGAAAATAATCGATTGCTTTGATTTAATGGCCGAACTATCAATACTAGGTGTTTTATTTAGCTATTTTTATCCAAATTATAATTGCAATTCTAAATCTATCCAACAGATTGATTTTTTATGCCATATGAATGAGCAAGACATGATTTTTTTGCAAATTCTCACCACCTTTATAAGTTTGTACCATGAGGATGTATAATGCAACTAAGATGTATGCCAAAATTAGAGATTGAAAATCAACTCAGATCTCTAACCTAAGAAGCCAATAAACAAGCCAGCTTAATGGACAAAATTAGAGATTAAAAATAAACTCAAATCTCTAACCTAAGTAGCCATTAAACAAGCCAGCTCAATGGGGAGACCGAATAACATTACACATACCCACAACCATGCACCATTGCTACCTAGGTTAACAATCTAAGTTTATATTCAATCTCTAATGCAACTATATTCGAATGGTATCTGATTTTTCTGAGTTTGCTAATTCTATTGTTATAAAGGACATGAGTGCTGCTAAATATAATATCCAATATCCTTGTATGCATAGACATTAACGTATCTTATATAGATGTTTGTCGTTTCACCACCGTACAATATCTAACTTGTATGAAATATTACCATATCCATTATGCTTTATATACGTATATGTTCTTAGATGCATTTCAATGTAACTTAGGTTCATCGATATATAAGATATTCATACAATTAAACACAATTTTCAAAGACTTGAAAGCTAAGCGAAAAAAATCAATTCTAGAACAAATACACAAACCAAAAAACATATCTATCCTCTAATTTGTTTGGAACTATTATCTGTAGGCAAGTGAAAACCATAAATAATCAAGAACAAGCCAAAAAAAAAGTTTATTGTGGAAGTCGATCGGTGCAACTGTGTGAAGAATGTCATGTCATGCAAGCCAACATAGTTCATCTTTGTAAGTATGGACAACCTTCGGTGCAACTGTGTGAAGAATGTCATGTCATGCAAGCCAACATAGTTCATCTTTGTAAGTCCATGACCATTATTAAACCAATCAAATGGACAAAAACATATTCAAAGCATAGTATTACTTTCATCATTAATTGCCATTACACCAACTTTGTTTTACAACCTTTCAATATCAAGGCAATAATTGTGAGATGAGTCTTAAACAACACTACCTAGACAACAAACTTATATCAACTATATTGAAATCAAATTAACAGGAAACCTTGTTATATATCCTGATGAATCACATAAAAGGATAGTGTTGACCACTCAAACGCACTTCTTATAACACAATAATAGAACCAAGCATGCATAAACTAATATCCTCACCAGGCGTGAGGATCACATATAATTTTGAATTATTTGACCTTCCTTATTTATTGACCGTATCTACTACTAAGAACTGGGAATTCTGTAGTCCAAAAACCTAAACACATCAAAGAGAAGGATTCTTCTATTAAAGCCAACATGCTCGCCTGTCCTCATTTTTTGAGGAATCTGCTACGAATTGAGAATTGTGTCCTTGAACACATCAAATAGTAAGCTATTTTCTATCAGAGCACACTTCGTCGTTTTCCGTTGGTCTCACGGAGCACAAAATACATATTTACCCGGGCAACTATATAGCTTGTGTTAAACAGAGTTTTATAAATCCCTAGGGTTTGTTGCATGGTACAGTTGGAATGATTTTTTACCCTGCAGATCTGTGTGTATCCCAAAGCTAGACTATAAAACCTCTCAATGCCGAAATCCCTTGCATAATGTCAACATCCTCTACACATTGAACACACTGGGCACCCCTCTTTAGCTCTTTGAAGGTAGCTGGCAAACTCCTGTAAAATAGAATGACAGAAAAGTTTCCACGAAGTATACCATTTTAGGATTTAAACGCAAAGTTTACTCGCTGTCTGCGCAGAGCGGGTCCGGTCATCGGTATGAATACACTTCATACTGATAGTAATGATACTGAACTAAAGTTTGCATGGCTTGCCGTCTTAAACTCGTCTTGCCCTTTACATCATAAAACTCTATTCCGTACAAATCTTTAAAACCCTTGAAGAAATACATCATAAAAACCTATATATCTAAAAACCCTTATGAATATAATGCTACCCTTTGAAATATTATTACCAGTATAACACCCAAATGAAAATAAATGGCAATTACTTCAACCAGATGGTCAAAAGTTAAACAAATTCAATTATTTTAAGCAACCTCAAAACAAAGACAGGTGGCATGCAATTCAAAATCAGACCAAACCCTATACACACAAATCGGCCTGGAAACAGATACCACAAAGTAAAAACTTAATAGGGTTTAGAGAGAAAATGGGCAAAAATAACAGATAGCATACATGGGGGTGATTCTTTCGCCAGGCCTTTCGCTCCTCAGCAAGACGACCGCGAGCTATGCCTCCAGACATGCTGTGCCGAGGGTTTGCGGGGTTTGAAAACCTCTGTAATGAAAATTACTCGGTAGCTAATTTGCCGTTCAGCAAACCCTTGCTCCCAGTATTCTATCTTCGAACTGAAAATTCTCCGCAACCCCGGCGAACAAATAAGTAAAAAGTGCTTGCAATCAAACAGCGTAGGAGAGGTGAAAGGATATTTTATGAAGCAGTTTGAATTTTAGCTTCAAGTCCGGAGGAATGGTCATCCGATGTTCCCGCCTCGTTCCTTGAGAATTTAATTTAATATTGACATAATGGCCCCGAGGTATCAAACCTGGTCAATAGATTCTGAAGCAACATTTACAAAAAGCGAAAGCGGTGCCGAAAGCAACTCTGCCGAGAGAAATCCAAACTTCGCTGATGAGGCATTCGAGAAAGATGGGAAGAAGAGAATTTCATTATAAACAAACATGGAAGCTGTGGTTTTCCTTGGTATTTCTGTATCTATAAAATATGATGAGTCAGTCGTATATAGAATCTTGATATAACCTAAGCCCGCTGGTTTCTTTTATTGGAGTCAAATTTAATTAATATGTTATGGTTCGCAATTTTAGCTTTTTCAAGTAATGGTATGAATATAAAGCCATTTTTGTTTTGTAGTAGTGCCTTTTTTTGGAGTGTGAAATGACTGGTTTGAAAATTTATGAAATAATTCTTGTTGTAATAATATTTATAGATTTGTATGTCAATTTGATTTATTAAATGTTGTTAAAAAAAATAATGGTTTAGTTTATTAAATATTGTTAAAAAATTAATGGTTTAGTTTATGTTTATTATGAATAGGTTTAAAAAGATTGTATTAAAATTTTATGATGTAATGTTTTCAGATTAAAACATTGAAAAAGAAAAAGATAGTCAAATTATTAAGATTTTTCATCCGGTTTGAAGATGAGTGCAAAGACAATAATGAGATTATTGAAATGGAAAGTTGAAATGCTGCAAAGATTAAGATAATTTTATTATGTCCAACAAATGATCATAAATAGGTCAAGGGGATTGAAGGATACAACTAGTACAAAGACAATGTGGGAGTGCAAACACAATTTTTAGAAAATTCTAAAGCTTGATCTATGATAAAATAAATGAATTAAAAAAATGATATAATAATAGGACAATCTCATAAACATTAATATAATCAAGGTGAGAATACTTGAAGGGGAAAAGACCCATCTCCTGAATGTCTTTTGTAAAAATAGTTATAGTAGGTCGCAGGGCCTTAAAGCAGAAAAAGGTCATTTAGCTAAGAATAAAAAAGAGCCTAGTGATTGGTCTTGCAGTGTTCGCCTTCCATTCATTAAGGGAACCACTGATAAGATTGCTAGGATCCTTAAGAAACATAAGGTTTCTTCATCCTTCAAGCCCCTTAACACGATTCACAGCTCTCTCAAATCGGTTAAAGATCCGGTAGACCCTAGGGATAGGAAAGGTGTATACATTATTCCTTGTGCTTGTGGGACTCCTTACATCGGTGAAATTGGTCGATCTATAAATCAAATGATCTGTGAGCAGGTTGCCGACATTAAACATGGAAGATTATGCTCCTTTGCCCTAGCTGAGCATGCAAAAAAGACTAACCGTCACATTTGCATCGAAGAGGCTAAGGTCATTGCGAGGATTGACCATTTCCATCATCGAAAGTTAAGGGAGGCCTTAGAAATTGAAAAAAGACCTGTTAATCTCAATAAAGATGACGGTTGGAATATCAGCAGGTGTTGGACCCCTGCCTTATATTCTTGATTTTCTTTTGTTTCTGCCCCCTTTTCTTGTTCCTTAGTTTTTAGGCTCCTCTTAGGATTATTTTTCCTCTTTTTTATTCTTTTTTATTTTTTTATTTTTATTTTTTTGGTCGTTGGTTATCGTTTTCTTTTGACCCCGTTCATATATATATATATATATATATATATATATATATATATATATATATATATCACTATTAATTAAATAAGTGATTAATATATTAATTAAAATAATAATCTAAAAATACAATAAAACTAGCTGTTTTGAATCAATTTTCAAAGTCAAAATATTCATTAGCCTAACGGTTACTTTGGCCATTTCTATATCTATTTAAACTTAATGCCCTGATTTGATCTCACCTAGTCCTGATGATGAACCACACTGGTTGGTTCGAAACGTGTCAACAATGTTTCATTGCATGTGATTACTACCAAAAGAATTCTATAACTTGTAATCGAATCATGCAGAAGGCTTAGCGAATAATTATGAGGCTGGAGGTCGATGATGTCAAGAATGCCCAAGTCTGATAGTCGACAGCGACGAGGGCGATAGTGGAGTTGTCTCATTATCGAAGTCTCTTGGATCCAACGAGGAGTCTAGATGCATAATCTTAAGGGGGATGTGGGAGCAAGAGAATCTCTTAACATCTGAGACCAAAGGAAATAAACTCTAGATAAGTCTCTAGCTACTCCGTTGAGGCTGGGAAGAAACCCATCAGGGGGGAGGGGGGTTGTTCAAGAATCATCTGGTACTAGACCCTCTTATGCTTTGGGTGTGAGTGGATTGATGTGTTGTTCAACACTTCCAAAACAATCTTGAGGTATCAGTTTGTCGCCCAAAGGAGGGATTGAGGGGAGACTCGAAGTCTCACTGCACTATTATCTAGAATACCCTATAACTCAGCTTGTCACTTGTTGCTCTGATTGGTAAGGTCAACCTAAAAGTATGATGTGATCGTTTGAATGATCTAGGTGGCTCAAGAAATGTTCAAAAGTCAAAAAGGGCTCGGGAAAGGCTCAAAAATAAAATTTGTGGATTGCAATGGAATTAGGACCAAATCGAAGAGCTCGTCGCAAGATTTCCAACGGCGTAAATGGCATCTCAATTTGAGTTTGTATGCTCAAGATATCTGCGGTCAAAGATTTTTTCAATTAGGCCCACTCGCTAAATTTGGCAAAGTGCCAACTAAATTTGGAGCCTAGCTAAAATTAGCAGACCTAGTAAATTTGGCGTTTGTTAACCAGACGACAAAATGGCACTTGACGGTGATGGCTCTTGGTGGTCGGAAAGGGGAAAATTGTCGCTTACTGAATTTTTTCGTACCCTAAAAAATTGGCCAACGAGTTTTGGATTTGTTATTTTAAATAAAAATTGGGGCGGTAGGCCACCACCAGTGGACCCGTCGACCCCTCCATATATAATAATGGGGCCACGCCATATATAATAATGGGGCTGGTAAGAATCAAACCCGCCCGGCCGCGTAGGCCAACCCGCCCCACGGGCAGCCCCCTTATCCAAATAAAAAAACAAACACACAGTTATAATAGGGGAGGCTCGTGGACTTGACCCGTGGACCTTCGCTCAACAAACTTGACTGCCAACCAATCGCCCAATTGATCCGGATTTATGCAGGAACACAATAGAATACAGAAATAACCATAACCATAGAAATACAACGGAAATAAGGCTTCATTTCATTAATATCAAATCACAGAAATATGCTTACAAACATGATGGAAATAAAATAGCTAAGGTGCTGGTAGCGAATCTCTGAGAAGAGATGTGGTGGCTACAAACCTCTGAACTGTGTTACAATGAGGCTCAAGGGCCTATTTATTATGGAGAAACAATGGACAACTCTAAACGTCCAAAAACCTAACCCTAGGAGATGAAGCACCAAAACTATGGGCCCCGTTTGGGTCAATTGGTGTTTCAACTTCCCAAGGACGTAACTTCGGCATACTATCTCCGTTTGGGGCCTCAAAATGGCTCTGGAAGTGCAGGACCTGAAAAACTACTAAAAATAGTAAGTTGTGGCATGAAGAGACAATGGTGGGGCCCAAGTGGAATAGGCGGGTGGCCACCAATATCCACCTGGATCATTCCTCCCCCCTTAGGAAGCAATGGTCCCCATTGCGTTAAGTTCCTCCATGAGATGAGGAAATTTCTGCTGAACTTGGTCCCTGGTGAACCACTTTCCTTGGTGCAGGAGTTGTCACTTGACAGATCTGATTCTGGATCATACGTAGAGGCGAGTGTTCTTGATTTGCATGTCCACGATACAATCTATGGTGGCATGTTCCATGCAGTCTGGGTTTAACTTTGTTGGTGTGAGTTGTTCTGCAATGTCCGAGGTGTCCAGTAGAGGTGGGAAGTAAGGACGAAGGCGATCCACATTGAAGACTGGGTGCAGACCAAGGAATGGTGGAATACTGAGCTTGAAGGCATTGTTCCCTATAGCCTTGGTGATGGTGTATAGCCCATATCGGAGCACGCGAAGCTTGCAGTGGGGTCCAGTGAGGCGCTCCTTCTGCAAATGTAGCCATACTTTGTCGCCCACCTGGAAGTTGTGTGGCACCCGGTGTTGATCATGGCGTTGCTTGTACTTGGCATTGGCTCTGTCCAATATATCATGAACACTGGTGGCAGGATGCATTCCAAGATACGCTTCGATGAAGTTGTTGCTTTGGCTCGACCGGACTGAACATGGAGTCAGGATAGCCACAGTGGGCTAAATGGCATGAAAGCTACGTCCCGATGGGACATAGTGGTGGAATCCCAAGCCCCATAGAAGTGTGGACGGTTAAGAAATTTGTGAAGCCAGTTATAAGCTGACATGTTGGCCACATACTGGAAGCTTCCATCCATGTGCGTGGATACTTTGGTGTACATGCGTAAATGTGTACAATCATCTTGTTGATAGCCATCTCGATATCAATTTGGGGATGAAAGATGTGGACTTGGTGAGCTTGGTGTCAACATTGACCAGACAAGAAAGTGGACCAAAATGTCTCAGTTTGCGCACGATCGTATGATGAACTGTGGGATCCAAGTGCACCCACATTCAAAAGAAGAGTTTAAACGTTATTATAACTGTTATATTCTTCTTGGAGTATCCATAATGGTCATCTTTGAGAATCTGTCAACAACCACGAAAACACAGTCATTGCCCTTCTTAGTAGAGGGCAGGCCCGACATGTAATCCATGGAGATGGATTCCCACGGTCGACTAGGGGTAGGTAGTGGAGTATATAGGCCTTGCTTCTTGATGTTCGGTTTGGCAATGGTGCAGCGATCTGGAGTTATGATGTGCTTCTGAGCATCTTGTCAAAGGGGTTAAGCCAATATAAATGCTTCTACGATGCGCACCTATTTTCTAAATTTAAAGTATACTAGCGACTACGTGTGATCACTTCCATCTCTTCTTGCTTTTCGCTTGAAGGAACAAAAAGGTGCCCATGTGACATAACGGTGTATCCACAGAGGTGAAAATTTGGAACTTACCTTACCCCAGAGAGTGCCTTGTGTGTGGTTGAATTACGGATTGCTCTTGTGAAGGCGTTAATCGAGGAAGTCTCATGCCCACAAGAGTTGAGAACGGTGGTTATGGCCCCGATGGGGTGGTCGGATGGGCGATCACAACATTATTGTTTCTTCCCCTTCTTGTAATGTTCAGAGGCGGTATT
This sequence comes from Pinus albicaulis, assembly GCA_034641835.2. Classification (NCBI taxonomy): domain Eukaryota; kingdom Viridiplantae; phylum Streptophyta; class Pinopsida; order Pinales; family Pinaceae; genus Pinus; species Pinus albicaulis. The sequence goes on from CM076575.1 coordinate 80,799,903, forward strand.
TGCAAATATGTGAATACTTGATGGCGATGCTTGCAAACTTCCCACTTTGCGCACTTGTGTCTGTATGAACTGTAGGGGCCGGTGGTCTGTGTGGATGATTGTCTCCTTCCCCAAAATGTAATGCTTCCATTGTCGACAAACCTGCGCAATGGAATACATTTCTTTTTCATAAGTGGGATACTTTCGAACTGTGTCAAACAATGTCTCACTGTGATATGCCACTGGATGCCCCTGTTGAGTAAGAACTGCCCCAATAGCATAGTCAGAGGTATCTATCTCGATCTCAAATGGTTGTTGCAAGTCTGGTAATGTGAGCACTGGGGCAAAACAGAGGCGATGTTTCAATTCTACAAACGCCTTTTGTTGAGATTCTGACCAACATAATTTTGCTTTCGCTCCTCCCTTGGTGACTTGACTCAAGGGCCAAGGGATATGAGAGAATCCCGACACGAACCTGTAGTAGAAATTAGCAAGACCCAGAAAGCTGCGAAGCTCTGTTAAGGTGGTTGGGGCTGGCCAATCCCGAATGACTTGGATCTTGGCTGGATCCACATGCACCCCCCTTTCATCAATAATGTATCCCAAATATTGAACCTAGGTCATGCCAAAAGTGCACTTCTCCAAAATTGCACACAACTTGTGTTGTCGCAGTGTTTGGAGGACTTTTCGGATGTGGTGGAGGTGCTCTTCCCATGTCTGGCTGAAGATCAAAATATCATGCAAGTATACCACTACAAATGAGTCGGTGAATGGACGCAAGATGTCATCCATCACCCTCATGAAGGTTGCAGGAGCATTTGTCAATCCAAAATGCATGATGAGCCATTCGAAAAGGCCCTCCTTGGCTTTAAAGACAGTCTTCCACACATCAGAGGGTTCGATTGGTACCTGGTGATACCCAAACTTCAAGTCGATCTTGCTGAAATATTTTTCCCCTTTGAGTTGGTCCAGAAGGTCATAAATCTGTGGGATCGGGTACCTATTCCAGACAGTGATTTTGTTCAGTGCCCAATAGTCAATACAGAGTCTCCAAGTCCCATCCTTCTTCTGTACCAACATGATCGGGCTCCCACAAGGCGATGAACTTGGCCGGATGTGACCTTTCTGCAGCAGCTCCTGAATCTGCCTCTTGATTTCATCATTCTCCAAAACAGGGTGCCTGTAGATCAGTCCATTGGGTAGCGACGCACCTGGGGTCAGGTCAATGGGGTGCTTGACCTGACAGTGTAGAGGCACCCCTGTGGGAGAGGTGAATATGTCCCCTTACTCCTCCATAACCTTGTCCATTTTTTGTTGTCGTGCAGAGGAGCCATGTCTGGAGGTCGTGGCCACAGTCTTCTTCTTGTCCTGGGGGCGGATCATCAGGAAAACAAATTTCCTGGTTTGGGAAATGAGCTTACTGCATTGTTTTGCAGTAACTGTAGAAATTATATAACTAATATGTTAGATGTCTAAGATTCTCCCGATCATACACTATTTGACTTCATGCACAATACAGAATCTATTCCACCATTGATCATTACTTGTGGAAATTAAATCAGTTGCATGCACACATTGAAACCATAAAAATTCACACATATGAACACAGTGTTTTAACAGGAAAGCCTGAAGCTAAAAACCCCAACTATATGTATATAATCTATGTCATAGAGATCATGTAACAATCCTCATACAAAGCTTCTCACAAGCTCTCAGTACAATACAATCGCTACACACTAATCAAGCCCGATCTAGCAAATCCATGCACCGATATCTGCCACCTGCTAGCCTGCCTCTACTGCGCAATCCCTGCTGAAGAATGTCTCTGAATGAACTTGAATTGGTCCAGCCTTGCTCACGCAATCCTCATTGGCATCTCCATCAATGTGTGGTCCAAACTCATGCAACACTATAGTCACAACTGATAGTCAACCTGCTCTTTCACCTACCTCTCCACTGGTCTCCACTGAAACTGTCCATGCACTGTAGTTAACTGATGTATTCTTCAGTTGATTAATGAGTTAATATTTAGTGAATTAATAAATAATTAATTCACACCACTCTCACTAGTGTATCAATCAGTTAGACTAGCTACAACTAGCTCAACTGTGTTTAACTGAGTTAAACTGAACACAACTCCACCAACTACCTCAATAACTCCACCAAACTCTGTCACATGAGTTCTAACTGAAGTCTCCATGCAATAGCTCCATTTAACCCTCGGGAATAGCATAATTCCTTCTATTAGCTGCTGTGCCACATCTGTGCACTTAACTGAAGTGCTCCAAGAGAATAAGATAATGTTTAGAGTCCAAATATTATTAAGAGCTAATAATATTCGACATATCTATTTTTAGACTGGCAATCTAAAAATAGATTCCGCCCAATATGTCTAAAAATAGAAGTCAATCTATTTTTCCAACTTGACCAACCATCCACAAATAGCATCCTGCAACTCATAGAACATGATCCATATGTCTAAAAATAGACATAGTCTAAAAATAGACTTTGCGCCAAAAATAGACTGCGGGCCCACTTAGTGAAGGCGACTTCTTTCCACTAAGCTCATCATCTTGTTGCATTCTCATGTTAACCAAAGATAGTGGACAGGTGGTGGTACCTACGGTATTATGTACAACTTATTTCCCAAAGTAACAATAATAGTGCGAGGCCGAGACTCATACACAACATGACGCTTCCACAAGTATGGTTGTCCTAATAATACATCAGAAACATCAATAGGAGCAACGTCACATAATACCTCATCCGTGAAGGGCTTGATGCTATAGGGAAGGCGACACTGCCGGCTGACGCGGAGATCTAGTCCTTGGTGAAGCCACCCGATGGTGTATGGATGTGGGTGAGCTGTGGTCGGCAAGCCCAACCGCTTCACGGCGTCTGCTGAAATGAGGTTCTTTTGGCTCCCATTGTCGACAATGAACTGTACCGGGGAGCCCTTTACCCACATCTGGGAGTGGAAGAGACGTTCCTCCTCCTCTGGATCTTACGGTTCCTCCTTTTGGATCTTTGCAGTGGCAACAGTGGCGTTGGGCTCCGCATCAATAATCTGTTTCCCTTTTTCATTCGCCTTTTCAGGTTCTGATTCGGAGTCAGACCATGCATATGACTCAGAAGCCCTCATCTCGGCCACTAGCGACTACTTGGCCCGACACTCACTTGTGTTGTGAGTGGAGCTCTTATGGAACTCACACCACTTTCCCGTGTCCTTCTTTGGCTTTGCGGTGCCGTTCTTTTCTTGTGGCTTTGGCGGGTTGTCTTGAGCCGCCATCCTTGGCTTTTCCTTTGTTCTGCGGTTGCACCTTTCCCTTGCTTTTGATTCGCGGATCCAAGTCTCGCTTCTTGTTTAATTTCACCTTTCGATCTTGAAGCATCTTCGGTATGTCGTACCAAGCGAGGAGATGTCAAGGAACTCCATTTCCTCCTGAATGTATCTGTGTAGACAACCACGATACTTTAGCACCAAATGTTTCTCTGAATATTTGATACCCAACTTTGTGCGCAGGGTATGGAACAAATTTGTTAGCTCATGCACATCTTGATCCCTGTGTTGCTGCAACGTGGTCCATTGTATGTACTTGTCCTCATAGCTCCCCACGAGATAGTATTGTTTCTTGATGGCATCTCGGAAAGAATTCCAAGTGGGTACGACTGAGAACAGAGAGGGTTCTGTCTCGTCCATTTTCTCACAGTAGGTTTCCCACCGGTCCTTGACATGGGGGGTAGCTTTGAGGAGTGAAAAAATAATCTTCTCCCGGTCGGAAAAATCATGAACCGAGAAATATCCTTCTAATAGATTCAACCATCTATCTACGGCATCTGCATCTATTTGACCCTCAAATATGGGAATGTCAAAGTTTACTTGCACCTTAAAGGGAGTCGCGCCTCCAAAGTGGCTATTGGATGCATATGCGTCGTCGGTGGGCAGTCGTTGAAGGATCTAGGCAAAGTTATCCATCATCGCGTTCCTTTGTTTTTTGAGGGCCTCCTTGAGCAATATTTTGATAGGATCTCCTGCTCCCTCATCTTTGTTTTCGCCCCCCAATTTGCGTCCGTCGAGGTTTGCGAGGCTGATCTTGCAAAGGTTCCACCAGATCGAGCCCTAACTCCTTATACCCCGACCTCATTGGGGACATGTAAAGAAGGATCGAGAAAAAACAAATCGCTTTGATACCACTGATCCAGATTTATGCAGGAACGCAACATAATACAGAAAATAACCATAAACATAGAAATACAACGGAAATAAGGCTTCATTTCATTAATATAAAATCACATAAATATGCTTACAAACATGATGGAAATAAAATAGCTAGGGTGCTGGTAGTGAATCTCTGAGAAGAGATGTGGCAGCTACAGACCTTTGAACTGTGTTATAGTGAGGCTCGAGGGCCTATTTATTATGGAGAAACAATGGAGAACTCTAAACGTCCAAAAACCTAACCCTAGGAGATGAAGCGCCAAAACTATGGGCCATGTTTGGGTAAATTGGTGTTTCAACTTCTCGGGGACGTAACTTCGGCATACTATCTCCATTTGGGGCCTCAAAACGGCTCTGGAAATTCAGGACCCGAAAAACTGCTAAAAATAGTAAGTTGTGAAAAAACTGAAAGAGACAATGGTGGGGCCCCAAGTGGAATAGGCGGGTGGCCACCAATATCCACCTGGATCACCAATGGGCAAGACCTTTGTAATCTCTGCCAATAGTATAATATTTAAGCCTTGTTCATTAGAGCACAAGCCAACGGAGGAGCGAAATCCAACTTGAGCATAGAGAACGAGGTGTGGAACCCTAATGCAAGGGAATCACGAGGAATCTTTAAGATTCCCTTAGAGCCAAATTTACACAGTATCAGAATTATGCCAAGTTTATACTCAAATTAACCAGAATTTCGCCAGGATTTTGATGGCGTGATCAGCGTTTTTATTTGAGCAACATATTTTTCAAAGGCAAAATGTTGGGGGCAAAACCATGAAGATGGAACCTTGACACAGGAATCTGCGTAGAATCTGAAAGATTCCCTAGAGGCCTGAAAATGACAGTTTCAGAACCAGGTCGACTTTATACTCATTTTTCTTGAGGAACGTGATGGTGTGATCAGTTTCTTCATATGAGCAGCCCAATTTTATTCAGCGCGCATAAGAGAATCTTTAAGATTCTCGGGGAACCCAAATTTAACTGAGTCAAAAAGGGGTCAAGTTTACAGTCAAATTTCATGATTTTTCGCTAAGAATTCAATTGTGTTATTTGTTTCTTCAGCAGAGTTGTGCATTTTCAGGTTGTCCCTGGAAATGGAGGTATAAGATGCATTGATGCCATGCCTTCTTTTGATTTGAATAAGGCATGTGAGAAGGATAATATTCCTCTGCCTCCAATGGAACAAATTTTACAATCTGTTGTTGGTTCTGAGCTAATGTCTTTTCTAGATGGATTTCTAGGTTATAATCAAATCCTCGTACATCCAAAAGACAAGCTAAATACCACATTTAGAACTAAATGGGGAACATACGCATATCGAAAAATGCCTTTTGGATTGATTAATGCAGGAGCTACCTCCGAGAGAGCCATGGACATCGCTTTCAGAGGTCTGATTAACAAAACAGTTGTAGTATACTTAGATCAAAAAAAAAAAAAAAAGAGTAAGAGTCATTTTCATGATTTAAAGCAAGTCTTTGAAAGATGTAAAAGATATGGAATCTCCTTAAATCCTAAAAATTCATTTTTTGCCCTTAGCGAAGGAAGGCTTCTAGGCTTTATTGTTTCCAAAGAGGGAATATGCATAGATCTAGAGAGAATTAAGGCGATCTCTGAAATCCCCTTACAACACAACAAAAAATTAATGCAATCCTTCCTTGGGCAAATCAATTTTGTCAAATGGTTTGTCCGACATTTTTCACAAATTGTTTACCCTTACAGACCATGATCAAGAAGAATTCAATTTTCAAATGGGGACAAATTGAAAGAAAAGCATTTGAATCAATAAAACAAGCAATCATAGATGCTCCTTCTTTGTCAACCCCTAATTTTTCTAAAGAACTTGTTCTGCGCACTTTTGCTTCCGAACAATCCTATGCAGCAATGTTGACACAACCAGATGAGAAAAAAGTTGAGGCTCCTATTTCTTTCTTTAGCTCTAATTTACAAGGAGTTGAGTTAAATTACTCAGAGGTGGAAAAACAAACCTTTGCAATCTTTAAGCTGATTAAGCATTTTAGACCTTTTCTCTTAAAAACACATACAAAATTAGTTGTCCCTTTCCTAGCGGTCAGGAAATTGCTTATTCAAAAAGAATTAGGGGAGAAAAGAGCTAATTGGGTCACTGCCTTGCAAGGATATGACCTAGAAATAAAACTTGCTAAAATAGTAAGAGGTAAAGGTTTTTGCAAATTGATTACTAGAGTGTATGATTGTTGGAACACCTAATCCTACATGGGTAGGTGTGGAATACGAAAAGTCATAATGGAGTCCAAGTGACCTTGGAATGTGAAACCAAGAGTCACACCATTGTACTATAAATGTACATCTTTGTATAATGGAAAATAAGAAAGCCTCACGCTTATCTTTCATTGTGTGTTGAGTCTCTTGTGTGTGTGTGTTTATTTTCCTCATACACCATGTGTGTGCTTAACATGGTGTTTAACATGGTATCAGAGCGGGCAATTGCTGGCCCTGCTCCAATTTGAGTGAGCCATTTGTGTTTATGGCCTGTGCATATCTGCAAAATTTTGAAATTTTTGCAGCACTCAGAGTTTCTGCAGCAGTGTTTTGAAGAGGAGCAACATTCAGTGATTTTGCAGCATTCAAAATCCTTGGCAGCATTCCAACATTTTTTTTGAAGAAGAGCAGCATTCAAAATCCTTGGCATCATTCAGAAATTGGTTTGGAGACACAGCCTTGTGCATTTGAAGGTTTTCTCACTGCTTATTTTTCCATTGAAAAATCTCTGCATTTTAAATTCTGCACCATTTTGGAGCTGCTGGAAAAGTGTTTAAAATAAGTTTCTGGAAAATTTCTGAGTTTTTCCATTGAAAGTTTCTGCGTTTTTAAGCTTCTAGAAAATAGTTTAAAGAGGGTTTTTGAAGAAATTTCTGAGATTTTTGAGTTCTCTAAATTCTGGGTTCTTCTACTGCTGGGCTATTGGAAAAATTTATGGGTTTTACTGCTGAAATCTTCTGGAATATTCTGCATTCTCTTTCTCTGCTGTTGGAAAAATTCTACTATTTTCAAAGTTTAAATCTCTGCTATTTCCAACTCTCTGCTCTCTATTCTCTGCTGTTTTAATAAATAATAATAATAATAATAATAATAAATTAAAAAATAAAAAATAAAAAATAAAAAAAAATAAAAAAAATTTAAATTTTTTTTTTTTGAACAAACCCCATGCCCTTTCAGCCTTCCCAACCTGCAATTTTTTTTCATCTCACACTCCTCTCGCCTCCCTACACTCCACTCTACGGCTCCACGCCTGCAATCTTCAACGCTGCCCCACCCTGCAAACTCTGCCATACGCCACTTCTCCCACATTGAAACGCCGCTTCCCCTTACCTGCGATCTCAACGCAGCATCCGCTCACACAAACAGCGTTGCCCGCCCTCTCACCCATCTCACCTTATACACCTCCCTCCCTCATACCCTTATTACTCCACGCTCCCACCGCTCTATACATACGCACTCTACAACACTCTACCCGCTTTAACACCGCCGGTCCTCTCATCACTCACCGGCCCTTTTGCATATACGCCCTCATTACCACACAAGGCAGCCTCCCCACCACACAATCCGCACTCCCGGTCGCTCCGCCTACTCAGCCTTCAACACTGTTCACTCCACGCATTCTGCTATCTGCTATTCAATGCACACTATCCCAACGCACACCCCTCACTCAATACGCACCCCACTCTGCACCTACGCTCCAGCGCTCTACGCCTTCCCACTTGGCCTTTTGGCCTTCCCGCCCCTTACAATACCGCCTCCTTTTTTAAATTCGTTTTTCATATTTTATAATACCGCCCTCCCCATATTATTTCTGCATTAATTTTTATAATACCGCCCTCCATCCTTTACCAATACCGCCCATCTCTTTTTAAATTCGTTTTTGAAAATTTATTATAATACCCTTCACATAATATCTCCCCTTTTTAAATTCTCCCCACCCATATAATTAATATCCCTCTTCCATTTTTACTACCATCCCTCTCCCATATTTTAAATTAATTCCCTTTTAAAATTTTCATTTCCCTTTCATTTTTATTATAATCCCATTTCATTTTAATATTTCCCTTTCCCTTTCCCTTTTTAACTTATTCCCATTTTTTTAATTATTTTTTAAATATTTAAAAAAAAAAAAAAGAAAAAAGAAAAAAAAAACCAGCAGGGAGAGAGAGGAAAGAGAGAATATGAACAACAGAAAAATGGAAAATGGCATATGAGGAGCAGATGGATTGAATACATTTGCAGATTTGACATTGTGTGATTTGTGGCATTGACATGAGAGTGATTTTTTGAAGAAATTGACATTTGAAGACAAGTTTGCCATAATTGAAAACAACTATTTGAAGAAGAAAATTCAGCTGCCATAAAAAGATTCTTGCACAAGTATTTTCAGCTACACATTTACAAATATTTTGCAGAGATATGTATTGAGCTGACATTGTATTTTGAGTGGAATTTGCCTCTTCATTCATAGTTGGAATCAGTATTTGAGTTTTTGGATTGTTGATTGCCCTCCATCATTTGAGGAGCACACTTTGTACTATGAGAATTTCTTGAGTCATTTGTATTTGTTGTTGAATCACATTGTAAACGGGTGCATTTTCGGTTGAAGCCGACACCCTTTCATTTTTTGAGCCTAAGTTGTTGAAATGGCCAAAATCAATGAGACATTAATGTTGTTGAATGACCTCATTCATTCAAATGTTGATGATATGATAAAAATGAGCAAGGATGCTCTTTGTAAAATTCACAGTTGTTTGCAAGATGCACATGAAAAGATTGAGTTTTTGCAGTTGGAATCTCAGCTTCAGCAAGATGAACTTCAGCAAAAGAGTCACCATTTTGAACCTGTTTCTGTTCAGAAGATTGAGAAGGACTCTCATAAGAAGAAAGAAGATAAAGTTACAGTTGATCCACATTCAGTTCATTGTACTAGAGCAGATTTACATGCAGATGCAGCAATTCAACCTGCACTTCTCAAGCCCATCATCACCTTGGGAAGAGCTTGTCCACAACAAGCACAGAACTGGTCTTGGATATGACAAGGATGTGTCCTTTCATATTTCAGACTACACCAAGCCCATCATATTTCAAAGTGCCGGATTCATGTATGACAGTTCACCTGCAGCTGTTCCAGATCCCGTTCCGCTTCCACAACAGATCATGAAATGCCAACGTTGTGATCGAGTTGGCCATATGAAAGATCACTGTTTTGATCTTCATCCATGCAAGCACTGTGGTCGGCACACCCACTCTTCAGACAGATGCTTCAGAAACAAGCCTCCTGCAAGAACCAAGATTCATCTTGGATGGATCGCTTCTTGGCAATGGGCATCAACAGCCAAGAATATGTTTACGACACATGTTAGAACTTGTTCACGGATATTGAGCAAACTTGCAGTTGAGTTTTCGCCATCATCTCACCTTGTCCCTGACAGGGGGGGAAATGGTGGTCATGTACAAGAGTCGACGACAGATCAAGCGAGCCTGAGCCACAATCTCTCATCCCATGTTCAGAGTTGTAGCCAGCAGTTCAAGCGAGCCTGAGCCACAATTCGTCATTCCAGAGTCAGAGATGTAGCCAGAGACACGGATGCCCATGAGCATGCCTTCGGTTGGTGGATAACCTAAAACCATCATCTTTGGTTGGTGGATAACCTAAAACCACCACAGGTAGTAGACCTCCCTTCTTTTAGGTCAAAGGTCTCCCTTTCATATATGAGGAACACTTCCTCTAGTAGAAGCCTTCAACTTCTTGCCAGCTTTGGTTGAGTTCCAGGAAATGCTTCAAGCATTCCAGAGTTGTTGGTAATCCTAAAACCATCACAGGTAGTAGACCTCCCTTCTTTTAGGTTGAAGGTATCCCTTTTTTATGAGGGACAATTCCTCTAGCAGAAGCTTTCAGCTTCTTGCCAGTTTTGGAAGAGTTCCGGGAACTGCAACAAGTTTTGCGTTCCAATGTTGGTGGTCATCCTTAAACCACCTCTTTTTTCCAACATTTCAGAGAGTTGATTCAGCCCAAGTGCTGCCATGTATACTTTGCAGATTTGTATTACAACTCTTTTCTTGGACTCACACATACCCCTTCGGATTAAGGGGGATGTTGGAACACCTAATCCTACATGGGTAGGTGTGGAATGCGAAAAGTCACAATGGAGTCCAAGTGACCTTGGAATGTGAAACCAAGAGTCACACCATTGTACTATAAATGTACATCTTTGTATAATGGAAAATAAGAAAGCCTCACGCTTATCTTTCATTGTGTGTTGAGTCTCTTGTGTGTGTGTGTTTATTTTCCTCATACACCATGTGTGTGCTTAACATGGTGTTTAACAATGATATTTTAACTGATGAAGATTCAGGTAACAATGTCCAAATCACAAAGGTATGCCCTGTTGACACTGAATCTCAATATGTTGATTTAATATTTTATTTAAAAAATGATTATGCTCCATCTGAACTCAATTATAAGAGGAAAATAGCTCTAAGACTAGAAGTTAATCAAAACCAACTTATCAATGATGTTTTGTTTAGAAAAAATTATGATTATCTTTTATTAAGATGTCTAGAAAAATTATGAAGCAGAAAAGGTTTTGTAGGAACTACACGATGTACCAACTCGTGGACACTTTAGCGGAGACACCACCACTCATAAGATCTTGCATGATGGTTATTATTGGTCGACTCTATTTAAATACACTCATGCTTATGTCAAAAAATGCAAAGTTTTCCAAACTACTACATGAAGAGAAAAGAAACTAGCCCTGCCTTTGCAACCAGTCAACATTGAACAACGCTTTGAGCAATGGGGACTGGACATCATAAGTGAGATATTTCCTCACTCCTCTAAACAACATAAATACATCTTGACTGCTACAGATTACTTCACAAAATGGGTGGAAGCAATAGCTTTAAAGGTGGCCAATTTTGAAAGCATTCTTGAATTTATTAATCAATTTATTATCACTGGGTTTGGTCTTCCTCGTGTCCTTATTTTTTATAATGCCTCTTATTTTTTCGGAAATACCATAACTGAATTTACTCTCAAAAGAGTATTCAAGCTCAAATATTCTCCAAACTACTACCCTCAAGGAAATGGTCTAGCAGAATCTATCAATAAAAACCTCATAAGGATCATGAAGCGAGCAATTGACCAAAATCAAAGAAATTGGCACAAAGCTTTAATTTTTGCTTTATGAGATGATAGAATCACTGAAAAGGCTTCTATAGGTACTTATCCCTTTCAATTAGTATATGGGAAAGAAGTTATCATGCCTCCTAATTTAGCCCTTCCCTCACTAGCCCTAGTGCGCCCTAGTGCAAATTATTGAAGAAAAACCTTCTTATGCTTTAGAATTAAGAATTTCCCAAATCCTTAAGTTAGAAGAAGAGAGAAATAAATCCAAATAGGTCCATGCTCATCATCGACAATTGGTCAAGTCTTCATTTGATGCATTTTTAGTTAACAATAAATTTTTTTAAATAGGAGACTTGGTTCTGAAATGGGATAAGGCCCATGAAGAAAAAGGCAAACACACAAATTTCCAAAATTTGTGGCTAGGCCCATTTCAGATCATTGAGAAACTAGGTCCATCAACCTTTATTTTGCAAGATTTACAGGGAAAGAGGGATGCTCTTCCCGTTAATGGACTAGTTCTAAAAAAAAGATTTATTAAAGAATACTCGTTCTGCTGTAAAAATGTACAAATAATCATATGTACATATCAGTGTTTTTAGTTTAATAAGTTTTTGAGTAAATACTCTGATTGACTTCATATTGGCATCTCCTATCAATAATGTGAAGTTTGAACAATCAAGGAAGAAGTTATTAGAAGGAAATTATTATATTCAAATATGACATTGATTCATTATAAATCTCTGAAAAACATTTATATCCAGTACTTTGTAAATGTTTCATCACTTGAAATACTAAGAGATTTCATTATCCTTTGACTAGTCGTGAAAAGTATCTTTTCAAAAGTAAAGGTTATTTTGAATTTTTAGTATTTTTTGACTTTGATTGTCATCAAGTACTCTTAAGGAGAAATATTACCCCCACATCCATGAAAATGTTCCATTTTTAGAGTGTAATTCAAAAATATCTAAAAACTCGAAAGATAAGGGGTCTCATCATGAGCCAACTTACTATGATCATAGGAAACCAATGGTACTGACATTATCATTACTAGTCAGCAAACCAGGATAATGACTTATAGCTTTATATTTGTAAGCAAAAAGGTCTCATAATGAGCCGATGTGTTCAACTTCATTATAACTTGTGAATGGAATTGTCATTTTCTAGCTACCAAACCAGGATAATGGCTTTCAAGAAGCAAAAAGAAATAATAAAATGATGAAAAGTAAATGCCTCTAAAGATATCACTATAAGTGGATGGGATACTGGTATTATTTGGTTAAACGGTAATCTTGTGGAGGCTATGGACGCCTGCTAGAAGCAGTGGCTCTGCTAGTGACAAATAAGTCTATCTTTAAGCTAAAATTCTATAGTCCTCTATTTTTATGTTTATAATTGATTAAATAATTGGCAGAGACAATAGAGGTTTTCATCAATAACAAGTTTTAACTTTTAAATATTTGCAAAATAGTGAATTCTTTTATTCAGGGTTATTTTGGTCGATACATATTTCAAATGTTTGAAAATATTTCTAATTTTTTTTCTTTCTTTAGTTAATTAAAATTTCACCCACTTTTACAGAGGTATTTGTTTCACCCAGTATGTCACCAATTGTTGTGGTACTCAATAAACCCCATTTATTTTTATCTTAGTTAGCTAATAAATAATGGGGACCCTTTTGAATCTTAATAAATTTTTTTGATTTCAATAAGATAAGGCAATTTTTACTTTTTTTAATAAAAGCACCTTTTTCACATGAAGAATGTCCCTATCAGAACTTTCATATCAGAGATTAAAACCCATAGGAGTCATCCTTCATAAAACCCGATAGGCCTTTATTATTTAAAAAACTGCATTATTGGAAGAATTCTACCGGCACTCTCTAATATCGTAACGTTCCTTATAAGAAAGTTACAATAAAGGCACTTATCCGATAAATTTTTCCCGATATCCAAGTTTAAAACTAAAAGTGCCTCATATTGAATATTTTAAAGAAATATTGGCCCCACCGCACTTCCACGTGACATATCGGGACTCCAAAATATCGTAATTTCTTAATAAAGCGCCATCATAAAATCTCTGATATGTCAATCCTCTGATACTCCTCACCTTCAATAGCCGATTTTCTGATATAACAATCCTTCGATACCCAATAGCTATGATACTCCTCATCCTCTGATATCTTGATACTCCGATATTCCTCGCTCGATTCATATCGGAACTTTTGTATTTATGGCACTCCTTAAAATTCCCGATATGAAACCTTCGATATATTTTCCTACCAACTCTCATAATCGTTATATCATTTGAAAATATATATCGAAACTTCTGAATATCAAAATTTCTTAAGTGTGACCACAAGATTTTCCCGATAAAATTCGCCCGATATGCTGACATGTAAATGTTGATTTTTGGGTAGCATCAAATGTGCTTTAGCTCTGAAACTTTGTGGAGGGGCTATAACACACGAGATCTCCAAGACCCATAAATAGTTGGATAAATTCCACCCGAAGCTTAAGTTATTCAAATAATTAATTATTTTAAATGGATCATAAGTTAAAACTTAGGGAACTTAAATAATTAAAGTGAATTAATTTAACATGTGGGTGAGAATGTTCTAAGTGACAAAGATCAAGTATTTTCTAATATTAGCCGTCAATTAGAGATTAGATCACGGTCGTTGATTCATCAACACGAAAAGTATAAAGGAAGGCTTGAGGGTCAGTTGGAGAACACACACAGAGTTTGAATCTAGAGATCAAATTCTTCTGATGGAGCAGTGCTTGGACAAAGATCAGATCTAAGTGATTCAATGCAACAGTGAGGGGCAGAAGCAGTTGTTGGTCGGAGGACCAGAAGTACAGTGTAGAGAAGTAACAGAGACAGCAGAGGGATCAACGCAGCCACCAGGAGAGGTGACACAGACCCCTGAGAGGGTGACGCAAGGGTTGCGCAATGGCTCTAAGGGACAATCCAAAAATTGCTGGAGATCAGGGCTTCTATGTCGGCAGGGTCGAAACTCGATTTATGAGAGGAAGATCAGCGCAGAGAGAGGGTGACACAGTCTTCAACTATACCCATGCAAGCCTACGCATCTACTGCACAGAGGCAGCGGAGGTTTCACTAGTTTCTGAGGTTTCACCAGTTTCTGATCAGGATCAGCCAGGAATTGCAGAGTGAGGTAAAACTCACGATTTTTTGTCTTCCAAGGACACTCTCTGTTGGGTGAGCCGTATTATGGCACCCTAGATGTACTCAGATTACTACTGCTTAATAATATAAACCCTCGAAACTGTTGCACTGGCTTTCCTGCATTGGGTATTTTGGGGGACATTTGTCCGAAAATTAGTGTGTCCTTTATTTGATTGTCTCATTTATTTTTCAATACTTGATTTGTATATTTGTGTAGGTTGTAGGGTATTTTCATTAGTGTCTTACTGAAGTATTCAGAAAAAATAACTTGTAAATTAAATAAACAAGTAGGTAATGAAAATCATATTTCTACAGTAGGTTTTTTGTAACTTAGATTCATAAATTTTCACATGGTATCGGAGTTGTTGCAGATCAAATAGAGTTGAAGCCATCAGCAGAAGAACGAAGAAAATTTGGATGCAGGAAGTCATTGTCCTGAGTGATAGCGTTGAACTAGAAAGAGGCAGAGGAAGGGTGACGCGGTCACCAAAGGGGCTCCCATAGAGCCTGCATCGGCCAGCTAGGGTGATGGTGTAGCTGCAGCAGAGGAAGCACAATGTTTGTTGGGCCAACACAGATGTTTTGTGCCTTAAATATTTCTGGTTGCCGTGGCTAGAAGTGCAATTCGATTTTCTTATGGACTTGCTGGTGGGGCATTGTTTCTGTTGGTGCAGGACAGTGTCTAGTGGGGCAATGGAAAAGTACAGGGAAGTGGTTCCTCATAAGACTTCTTTCCAAGAAGTCTAGATCCAGTGTTTATCAACAGCAAAGAGTGGTTGGAGAGGAGTGTTTCGACCTTAGTTGGCAGAAGTATTTCTGTAAAGGAAATTGATTTTCATATGGAGCTTGTTCCTTAGAGGGTTTATAGCACCAAAGAAACCCATATCCGATTTTTGCTGGGGCAGCATCAAAAGAGGGAGAAGAGAACCAATTTGAAATTTTCTTGTTGAGCAGAGATGGCCACACATGGATTAAGGGATTAGGACAGGTTGGATGAAGCATCCAACTTTGTCATCTAAAAGGACAGGATATTATTAGTTTTGGATGAACATCGCATCAAGGATAATGTCTTGAATGCAGTTGTTGTCCCTATTGATGTTGATCCTCTCAAGAAGTACGAAGAGGCTCAAGTGAAAGAAAAATGCATGATCATGTAATCGCACATATTGTTGAGAAGAACACAACAAGGGAACTGTGGACTTCCTTGACCACTATGTACCAGGGAACTTCTGTCCAGTGAAAGATGTTGCTTGAGAATCAACGAAGACTGTTTCAGATGCAGAAGGGAGAAGAAATCGACCCCTTCCTTATCAGACTGCAAGCGACCCGAGATCAACTATCTTTATAGGGGCTACACCATATGATGGTCTTATGGTCAGGACTACCTTGAATGTAGTCTCTGAAGATTGGGAGAACTTTGTCTAAGGAATTTTGGGTAGGGCCTCTCTTCCAAACTGGGAGGAGATGTGGGGAGCTCTTCGATAGGAAGAGATCAAAAGGTTGACCAAGGCTGAAAGCAACAGCACGACGATCAAAATCAAGAAGGAGGAAGAGGAAGATGTGGCTCTCGCATCTAAGGGATGACATGGGCAACAGAGAAGGAAGAAGAATTACCTCTCGAAGTTCAGATAACTCGGGTGTGCAGAATTGGGAAATTTCGCCACACATTGCCCTTTGAAGAAGAAGGGAAAAGAAGAATCTGACTCAAAGGTTGTTGCAGTGAAAGATGATGATGATTGTGCCATGAGTGCTCATGTGCCTTGAGAGAAGGGGTGGGGCGACATTGATCTTAGTTCTTTGAACTTCAGTGGATGAAGGGAAACAATCGAGCATTAGCAACGTAGAGGAATGATGTCATGGATCATGGTGATGCTTCTGGTGAAGAAGTATTACTAGAGCACATTCCTCGCTAAGAGGGAGTGTTGATTTTTAGGTAGCATCGGGTGTGCTCTAGCTCTAAAACTTTGTGGAGGGGCTAGAACAAATGAAATCTCCAAGACCTATAAATTGTTTGGAGAAATTCCACCTGGAGCTTAAGTCATTCAAATAATTAATTATTTTAAATGGAGCCCAAGTTAAAACTTAGGGAATTTAAAGTGAATTAATTTAACATGTGGGTGAGAAATTTCTAAGTGACGAAGATCATGTCTTTTCTAATCTTAGCCGTTGATTAGAGATTAGATCGTGGTCGTTGATTCATCAATAGGAAAAGTATAAAGGAAGGCTTAAGGGTCAGTTGGAGAACACACACAGAATTTGAATGTAGAGATTTAATTATTCTGACAGAGCAGTGCTCAGATGAAGATTAGATCTGAGTGATTCAGTGCAACAGTGAGGGGCAGAAGCAATCATTGGTCAGAGGACCAGGACAGGTGACGCAGATCCCAAAGAGGGTGACACAGGCCCATGTAGGGGATGTGCAGTGGCTCCAAGGGACAATCCAAAAATTTATGAAGATCGGGGTTTCTATGCCAGCAGGGCTGAAACTCGATTTCTGAGAGGTAGATCAACACAAAGAGAGGGTGACACAGTCTTCAGCTAGACCCATGCAGGCCTACGCATCTACTACGCAGAGGCAGCTGGGGTTTCACCAATTTCTAATTATGATCAGCTAGGACTTGCAGAGTGAGGTAAAACTCATGATTTTTCTGTCTACCAAGGATATTCTCTTTTGGGTGAGTCGGATTATGGCACCCCATATTTACTCAAATTATTGATGCTTAATAATATAAACCCTCATAACTGTTGCACCAGTTTTCCCGCATTGGGTTTTTCCGGGGACATTTGTCCGAAAATAAGTGTGTCCTTTGTTTGATTGTTTCATTTATTTTTCAATACTTGATCTGTATATTTGTGTAGGCTGCAGTGTATTTGCATTGGTGTTTTACTGAAGTATTCATAAAATAACTTGTAAATTAAATAAACAAATAGGTAGTGCGAATCAGATTTTTGCAGTAGGATTTCTGTAACTTAGATTCAAAAAAATTCACAATAAAGGGCCCACATGAATGCACGTTTATCAATTAATTCCCAAATCATAACGAATTTATGTTTTTCGAAGTTCTAAACAGTTTAATCATTACAATTCGATATCGTCATGTTTTTCCTTAAAGACATAAATAGTTATAGAAAGTAGTTACTTGCACTAAAGAACTCTCTAGTAAGGAATTATTGCTAATCCATGCATTTTCCGTTTAAGGCCAGTCCCGATAAACAAAGTTCAACAAATATGTCAAAGGCAGCTAAAGCAAGAAAGAAACTCGTCGCCCAACATCAACCAGTCGCCCCTCCAACAGAAAACACTTAAATTCCTACACTATACTTCGATACAGTCTGTACTCTAGATGTCGGGAGCTCCTCTTAGGAAGCCATCTATAAGATTTTTGAAGATGAAGAACCCAGGATAACAAAGAGAAAAACCACAACTGATGATTCCACCCCAATCTCTAGTTCTACATGCAACGATGTGGCCAATTCATTTCTACATAGGATTGCAGCCCGTCACAAAATACTTCCTTATACAGACATGGTCAAATGGGTTATTGATCAAGTAAACATCACTGAAAGGAATTTCCTGACACAAAAGGACAAAGTCATTGGTTCATTCACCAACAAATATTTGAACATAATGTATAATTTGTCATAATCTCAACAACAATATGACAAACAGTTTGCAGATAAGTTCATTAAAGCACATGAAAATCCATCAGAGGCCATCAGAGATTGGAGAATATATTCCAACAAACACAAATAGGAAGATAAGGGTATGCATGTTATTACTTCCCTTGAAAACCCATATTGTAAAATAGCTGCTATAATGTGTAGAATTTGTGCTTACCCTAATACACATAAATTCTTTGACTAATGGGCACCATTCATTGATGTTGCCTCTGATGGTTATATTATGGATTGGGGAAATATATTATCTGATAGCATAGTCGCTCACATCCTAGCTTATAGGAACAAGCGTAATTTTTCTCAGAACATAGTTCCCCCTTTTTATATGAGTGCCTATATCATGGATGCCCTGTGCTTTACCTCTGATTTCACCTCCATGGGATGGAAATGAACTATAAACGACCCAACTCCTATCCATATTTATCATGATATGCTTTGGGATTCTAAATATCAACCTCATTTGTATAGAATTTGTCTTGGGGCAATGTTTCCAATTCATCAAAGTGTCTTTAACAAGAAAGCTCCTAGGGTCTCCTTAGAAGCTGAAACTAACTTGTTATCAATTGGGAACTTGTTCGGTGAAGAATCTTTTACTTATATCTGTATCTTTGGCAGTCTTGCAAAACCTCATGTTTTGCCTGCATATGTTCCTGAAAAACTGCTTGCTCGAGAGAAAGCATGTCAAACAATAGATCATGGTCTCTCAAAGGTCTTAAAATATGCCAAGAAGACAATGTGCTTACTTTTCCTATTAAGTGTGGTGTGTATGCTCTAGAAAATTACAAACATGCTCGTCTTGAGATTGATAATATTTTATGTTTAAATTTCCCAACTATTCCTAACATGCATTATGATCCCAATAAAACTGCCAAGAATATACAGGACAGTCAAGTATCAGGCAATTTTCTCATGATCCTGATAAGTTTGATCATTTATTAAAAAAGGCCTCTGCCTTTTCACTAGTTATGAAACAAGCAACACAATTGACTCCACATGGGATAACTCAATTCAATCAGTACAGGGAGAAAAGGATTACCAGTTTGCCCATGGATTTACTGAAACTTTCTCAACAAATCATAAAGCATGAGGATGTTATAAGTGTTAAAGAAACACAAACCACTATTATAGCTCAGACAACAGGGGCATGCACTTCCTCCTCTTCACAAGCTAAGGAAAATTTCCCTGATAGTAAGCTTGACAAAATCTAGGAGCAATTCAATAAGCTTATCAATGAAACAAAGCCTTAGGATCTCCAGACTCCTTCACAAAAAAAATGCTTATATACTTCTAAAACTGCAGAGAAGACCCCGCTTACTATTGGGGCTTCAGAAAATCCTATGGAGACTGACAATATAGAGATTATACAAGCATTTCAGACCTCTAAGGTTGTTTTAAATGTCGAAGAGATTCCTCCCCTAGACATATTCTACAGTCCTCAACATAAGGACATGGTCAAGAGACAAAGGAAAAGGAGAAAGATTGATCAATCACAAGCCTTAGTCCATGTAGATACTTCTTTTGAAGTAGCATGGAAAGGTAAACAGTCCACTCCTGCAGAGGATATCGGTAGGCTCTCACAGTTCGCAGGAGCATATGCTACTGCCACCATAGATAAAACTACCGAAGTACAACAGCTTCTGAAAGAAAAATATGACAGAATTATGCAGTTGGAACAAGAAAGTGAAAAAAAAGAAGCAAATGATAGCTCAACACTAGCAAGATCAACTTGTAGAGCTTCAAAATAATTTTGATGCCCTTAAACTTCAACATGACTCTGATTTGAGAATCCTTGAAGCTCAAATTCATGAATTGCAACAAAGGATTGAATAGTTGAAAGTTAATCCTGAATTTTCCGAGTTTAAAAGGGAAGCAAGGGAACTAAATACTCTCTTAGCTCAGCAATAGATCACTTTCTATCATAAATTGTCTATTGTACATGATTTGTGCCAAACAACCAATGCTTTGGTAGAGTAGATTAGTTGTCTGACCCAAGGACATACTTTGAGGATATTGAAGAAAATTTTGGAGACCACATAACATGGCAAGACAACACTGAAGGGAAATCAGTCGATCTCCTAAGGATAGAAGAATCACATAAAGAGATAGTCTTCCGAGAATGGGATATACGCCTTAAACAATTTGAGACAGCAATATTAAACGCAAGGGGTATTTCCAACGACCTCGTTGAATCTATCAACGATAATTTACTGTAGGCAAATCTTATTCCCAACTATCCTGAAGGAGCTCTGCCAGATATCAAGTTATTGACTAAGACATGGAAGGAATTGTCAAAGAAGAAGGCAGAGAAAATTGAAAAATTATCAAAGATTGACTTAGAATGCCATTGGCATTTCTTAGTTAAACCTTATAGTCAAAGGTTAGTGTTGAGATGCTTATCTAACACAACCAGTCATATGATGTCGACACTCAGAGATGTTATTTTCACTGGAAAAATGCGGATAAACCGAAGATATCCACCTGAATTGAAGCCAATGACATATATTTATGAGCTCAGGCAGCGAATAGGAGGACAGTTTTCATCTCAGTCTTAGCCATGTTGTTGCAACCGAATTCTAAAATTGTCTTTTCATTTTATTTTAAGCGTCATTGTCACAACCGCTTCACTTTTATTTCCGCTTTTCTATATTTGTATGTAATTAAAGAACTATAAATCCCCTTCATTTTAATGGATAATGGGTTATGAATTTCGAAGAGAAGCTTTTCGTTTGCACTATTGTAACAAAAGTTATCTTAATAGAAGGTTGAACTGCTACTGTTTTCTTGTGAGTAGAGTTACAATATATCAGGTACTATTATCTGTGTCTTTTTCCTTTGCTTAATGGTTAAATGGTTATTTTATTTCATTTATCATATATGTGTTGCAACCAATCATACATGTTTCACTATCGTTATGTGTGATTGAAATCATATATCATATGTATAAATAACGAAATCATATATGTGTGTGTGTGTGTGTGTGTAACAAACTTTTATCAACAAAATTTAATTAACTATTTAATTAAAATTAGCTATCTTTCTTTGTTTTAACTTCATATTCGTTTTATGGTATATCTTGTCATTTTGTTTATGAAATCCTTTTATATCACATATACATCTATAAGATTTATCGGGATATAAATTAGTTTAAAGTATTCATTGTGTTTCAACTCTCAATTACATCAATACCATTACACATCCATCCCATCCTTTATAATTCAGTTTAAACTGGTAACTGGTCCCAAAATCCCAGTCAGAGCCACCATTCCAAATGGAAAAGGAGCTGCTTTAAGTTCCCGACTGGGTGGTTTTCCCTCATGTCGAGGCAGAGAATTTTGAGCCTTCAACACATTGCTATTATGTTGGTTATATGTTGGTCATAAGCATGGTTTTATAAAAAAATCTTAGGCATGGCCCTCATCATGTTTTGTTTAGTACATGAATGAACAATGAATGCATGACCTAATAGATGATATTGCAACTATTACAAGAGGGCATCAAACCTTCTTGATGATTCTCAGATAAGTATGAAGTCCCTATGCTCATATGTGTTTATATTATCTGTAGATTACATGTTCATGATGTGTTTGACGAAATGACAATCATGGTTGGGCTTGGTCATGCCAAGTCCTTGATCAAGTTTTGTGTTAGAAGCTTTGTATTTGTGTATTATTGGTTTGGAAAGTCTGATCGAGTTCTAGGAAGTGACCTACAGTGTATCCCTAAAAAGGTGGCACAGATTTCGTAGTCTCAAGCACACAATTGGCTAAAAAAGACCGCAGTTTCACCCTTGCAATGGTTATGCATGCAACTGGAGGCATACAATCACATGGAGGCAGGCTTGAGCATACGACTGGGAGTCCAGATTAGTGAAAAGGTAAATTAACTCAGGGTTTGGACACCTGGAAGGGTGGTTTAGCCCTTGAGGGTCCTGTAGCACCTTACGAAGGTCAGTAAGGTTTTGTTTGGTCGATTCCACTTCCTTGAGGTGATCTAAGAGGTTGAGTCATATCATAGTAACTCGTTTTCACATATTTACCCCAGTGGACTAGTAAACTTGGATAATTGTGGGAGGAGGGTGTTACAGGGTGGTAAAAGAGTGGGTTTCATTCTCTTTGGGTGGTGTCTAGTTTTCATTTTCCTTGGGTGATATTTGATACCATAGAGTGGTATCAGAGCATGGTTCAAATCTTGGACTGGATGGGAGGAATGTGATTGTCATGCATGCATGTAGGTTATATATGTGCTTGTTATGTATGCATGGTGATGATCATTGTTACAGTTTTGTTGTTGTGTAGGCGTTGATGATGATGCTGTTGGGATGTGTTTGTTATGAATGCATGTTGGTTGTATATGCATTTTTTCATGCTTGCATTGTCATGGTTATGGTTATGCATGCATGGTAGTTTAGGCATGCATCTTGGTGGTCATTATGTAGTTTGTGTCATCATGATGCTAATGTGTTGGTTGAGATAGAGCAAGAGAAGCAAATTATTAGAGCGAGGTTGCAGCACTAGACCTCGGGGTAAGAACATATCGTCATACAAATTTGTATGTTGAGCATGCAGGTATGTTAGGTAATGGATTTGTATATGCATTAGGGTTATATACATGTTTGTCATTTTATTGTTATTTTGGTTACATACAAAATAGATGTTAGTTGTTCAGTGTGGTAATATGCACATGCGTTGAAAAATCATAAATGATAGTAACTTGCTTTTATATGAATTGCGGTCATATATATGATGATTGTGGTCATTGCATTTAAGGTCTTGATGTTATATGTATTGTGTTAACCTAGATTGGTTTGTGCAGATGGTTATAATTATGATGTTCATGTATGAGTCGATATATTTATGATGTTGTCTCATACTGATCTGGACTGAATTTTGCATATGTGATAGCCTCCCCTTATATACAATGAGGTATGAGTTTGATTATGTTGTCTATTTTATTTATTTAACATGTTATGTTTACAGGTTGTTTGAATGTTTAATTAATTGCATGATATGAGTATGTGTGTCTATAAGACTACACGAAGGAATGATCTTGTTTTAAGATGGTGGTACTAACATAATATTTGTTGAGACAGATGATATGCACTTGAGTGTAAGTGGGTGCTAGTTGTAGTAATATGACTAATGATTGCTAGTTGGTCATGACATGGTTGTTAGTATTGGTAAAGGTTGATTTCAAATTAATGGACATGGTGTCTTGATCCTTAGAACATGTGACTGACATGTGTGAACTGTTGCAGGGTAACATGCATGGTATTAGCATGATAAGGTAATAGTTTATTTGTTTATATAGCTAACAGTTGGGTGATGTGAGAGAAGATAATAAGACTTAATTGCAACAAGGTAAAGGTTAAAACAAAGGAATTGGGTGAGAATTTTGTTAGTATCCTATAGTCATAGTAGTCAGAATTTTTTTTTGTCTTTCAAGTTTATTTCGCAAATGTGTGAAGGTTTGCTATGATATTATAGAGATCAAGCTATGGGTCTTAGTTTAGAATAAATTTTTCATTATTGAATGTAATTATGTCAGTGTGTGTGAAAGGTCACGCAAATGGTCATTTATATTCTAAGAGGTCGAGTTAAGTGAGTCTAGGGTTATGAGTCATTCAAGTCATGAGTGGGGGTATGATGGTCCTGGTATTGCATCATTGGGACAAGCTAGTGACATATTGTCAAGCAGTTTTGTGATCAAATCAAGCCTGTACTATGACATCAACCTCTAATGTAATAGTCTAAAAGGTTCAATGCGCAAAGGAGGCAGGGGAGGCATTGTGCTTTTGGTTGTAGGTGGAGGTTTGAGAGATGGAAGCTTTGCATAATGAAAAAAGGTTTAGAAGGAGGGATTTGATGGTTTCCAAACCATTTCACACGTGTAAAAGCCATCAAGGAACTCAGGGAGTGACCGAAGCTACATCAACCATGGATTCGTTGCGCTTCTTTGCTACGCTTTTACCAAGGCATCAAATTTTGATGAGGAATTAGGGTTTTTGGCACTTTTTTCCATGTAGGAGGTGTTTGTGAATATTTGGATGAGCTCCAAATCAATTTTCTCAGTCGGAAGATCAGTGTTTAGTCATGTCATGGAGATGGAGGTGCATTGTACAACTACGTTGCACTTCTGCTGCAAGAAGAAGGTTTGGGGTTTAAAGATTTGTGTTTAGCCTAGAAGTTTTCTCGTGAGTTTGAAACGTTTTATGGACCATTCCATGCAATCCTAGTACCCTCAACATGCCAGATGATGACCATAGATAGTATAAGCTTGGAGCGTTGCGCTTTCACGTAGTCATCATATTTTCACCATATCTCTTAAAACCTTTACCTATTTGCCATGAAAATTTCATAGTAGATGCATGGGGGTGAGATGAATAAACTCACTTAATTTCAGGTCAAAATTCTTCACGGTTTTTGAGAAACAAGCCATCGTTATCTACATCCATTTTTGGTTTTTCTCGAGATTAGTGAGTCGGATTTGGCTCAAATTTTTTGTGGATAAGGGTTATAATGATATTAATTTTCTGTCAAAAACCAGCTTAATCCGACTTACTTTTTAGGAGATATTCAAAAAAACAGTCGTTGCATTTTTGTGTTTTGTTGAATTAGGAGGTTGCACAACGTCGACGTTGCGGTTTCACACAATCATCATTTTGACCGAGTTATTAACGTCAAAACCTCTTGTAATTTGTTTTTGTGATTATGGTAAATATTATGAAGCATGCAATGACTCATAGGATCGATTTGGACTGGGAATTTAATGTAAATATTCTTGGAATGATTAGTCAAATAGTCCCTATTTTTCATAAAGCAGTTTTATTTTCATTGCATTAGAAATATATATATATATATATATATATATATATGTATATGTATATATGTATATGTGTATATGTATATGTATATGTATATATATATATATATATATGTATATATATATATATATATGTATATATATATATATGTATATATATATATATGTATATATATATATGTATATATGTATATATATATATATATATATATATATATATATATAATAAAAAATAAAAATAAAATCCTAATGAGGAATTCGACCCCTATAGGTGGGAACACTTTTTTTTAGTCTATTTATGACGTAATTACAATAAACTAAAGGGTTAGTCGGGTTCAGAAGAAGAGACATTGCGTACTTCACTTTTTCTTGATAAATTTCCAGTGAATGAAAGATAAAGGTCAAATTTTACAAGGATTCCTGTGTTATTTGCTTTGTAGATGTGCTTATTTGTTTTGTAAGTTATTTTATGTTATCAATCATGCTTTGAAATTTGTCTTATTGTTTAGTTAAACAAAGAATTGTCTTAGAATTCGCTTTCAAAATGTGTTATGTTTCAGTTTGCTAAACATTTATGTTTTCCACTTAAATGGCATTTAGGATTCATCCTATTGTTTGATGCTTTGCATGTCAGTTTCCAGTCATATTATACTCACCCCCCTACAACGAATTTGATTGAAACTCCAAAAAGACTACCTACCTTTCCCCTGTATAATATCATCTTTCTCTTCATCCTATAATTGGAAACATAAACTACTTGACACGACTCCATGCCCAATGGATCTCTCTTCCTTCCTGCCAACAAATCTTTAAAACAAATGCATTTATCTTTGTCCTTAAGAACTAGCCTAGAATCAGAAACGCTCAATTATCTAATTGACTGAAAAATCCCATAGAGAGAACCCTCTCTAAATCTAGAAGGGCTATATTCTAGCTTACAAGTGGTTTGTGGTTACCTCTGAGTTTCTCTCCTCAACCAAGAGAAATTACAGAGTGATAACAAATTACTTTGGCTATGTTTGGAAACGACAATTTAAAATGAATTAGTGCTTTGCATGAGTACATGAAGTCTTCTTAACCTTGGTTTCATCTGACATTATGTGTATATGTGTTATATTCATGAACATTTATTGATAGGTATATTAGCTAGTTTCTAGTTACAACTATATCCTTCAAGGGAATTTGAGTCTCTTGAGAGATGGCGTGGATATGTTTAATTACAGGCAATGTACTGGGTACAACGAGGTAATATAACTGGTATATTATTACGTTTGTTTATACATTGACAATTATGTGTTTATGGCAATATCATGCAAGGAATTGTATGGCAAAGAGGCTGCCATGAGATCTTGGAGGAGGCTCGGGTTGAGCTTTCCCTTGGAAGAATTGGGAACCCATGGGGATCGAGTCATGGTGTCTGTTGCTAGTTTTGCGCTTTCGGTCTTTTGTGGTTTGTTTACGCTTGATTGGTGGTTTTGATTGCGTCTAGTGTATGATCATGCCACTTTATTTATGGTGAAATATTGTTATTAGTTTTCATGGTTTTCTTCTTGTTTTCTTTTGTTCTTGCCTTTTATGTTTTGAAGGTCTTGGGATTTGGTTGGGAAAGAGGAAAGTTAATGGAGTTTGTGAAGAGTTGGATGAAACCCAGTAGGTAATGTAAGACCCAGATGAAGCTCAGTGCATGAGTAAAAAGAAACTAAAGGCAATAATATAATAGTAATTTGGATTGGTTGCGTCCATTGGGGTAATGGACGATGGCAGGACAATCATGAGAAAGGTAAAGTAAATGGATTTGAGGCGTCAAATGCCTTGGTTATGCTGGGAACTATTGTTCTCCATGTTGTGCATGTTGTGCAGGGATAAAGGGAGTTATCTTATATGTATGTCATTTTCTGACAGGTTCGTCTAGGACCATGATTATTTTATGCTAATATATATATATATATATATATATATATAAAGTTGTTAGGGATCATTCTTGTGGAGGAATGATTGCTTATACAGGTGAATGGCATGAATAGGTTTCTGGTTATGAGGAATCGAGTTAGAAAAGTAGTCTGACAAATCTACGAGGTCAATTCATTTGGATATGAATTGATATTATATGTTTGTACTATGCCTATATATATATATATATATATATATAAGGTTGTTAGGGATCATTCTTGTGGAGGAATGATTGCTTATACAGTTGAATGGCATGAATAGGTTTTTGGTTATGAGGAATCGAGTTAGAAAAGTAGTTTGACAAATCTACGAGGTCAATTCATTTGGATATGAATTGATATTATATGTTTGTACTATGCCTATGTTTATGTTATGGACATATAATGTTGAGGGATACATTAGCGGAATGGAAGCAATGTGATCGACAACATGTTGGAACATGCTTGAATAGCGGAAAGACACTAGAAGCAAGGTTTCTTGGTAGAGTCAGTGTGTGGTCTATGGATGTGCAATACTATTGATGTATATATGTTATAAATGTTCTACCTATAGTGTTTTGTGCATGTTATTTATGTAATGCTATGTATAGATGGTGTTGTGTACATGTTTTTTATGCAGTGTCGTGTACAGGCAGTGATGTGTGCATGTTGGATATGCGGTGTTGTGTACATATGGTGTTGTGCGCATGTTGGATATGCGGTGTTGTGTACATATGCTTCTTTGTGCATGTTGCATATGCGGTGTTGTGTACATATGGCGTGGTGTGCATGTTGTACATATGGTGATATGTACATGTGGTGTTATGTGTATGATTCTACATGTGGTGTTGTGTGAATGTGTTGCTGTGTACATGTTGTACATGAGGTGTTGTGTGCATGTGGTGTTGTGTACATGTCGTGCATGTGGTGTTTTGTACATCTCATGCATGTGGTGTCGTGTACATGTCATGCAAATGGTGTTGTGTACACGTTGCGCATGTGGTTGTAACACCCTCCTCCCACATTTATCCAAGTTGACTGATTTGCTAGGGTAAAAATGTGACGAGAGGCTGCTATGATCTTCTTTAACCTACTAGGTCACCTTAAGGAAGTGGAACCGACAAAACACAACCAAATTAATCATCCACACAACTAATAGAGCCTCCAAGAGCAACCCCACCTTTCCAAGTGACCAAACCTCGAAGAAACTCAACAATTCAAGCTCTTAGGGCCCCAGTCGCTCCCTTTCCAAGCCCTCCAAGCGACTATGGGTCCCAGTCGTTCCCATGAGCTTGCCTGAGTGCAACTGTGGCCTTTTTCTTTCAGTTCTATGCCAATGACTGCGGGATTTAAGGCTGAATTCTAGGGATAGGATTCAGTCACCGCCCATAAATTCATGAAATTTACAAAAATGAAATGGAACATAGAGACAATGATGGCAATGCAAATTATTGAACAGAGACTTGACTGGACCCGTACTAGCCATTACAGGAATTTCATCAAACATGTCACAAAGATGCATTCTACAGGTCATAATAACAGATCTAAGCATAGGGGTCTTATACTTATTTGAGAATCACTAAGAAGCAGTCGTGCCTTATATCATTAGTTGCATTACCACCTATTAGGTCATATATTCATTTCTCATTCATTTACAAATCAAAACATGATGAGAACCATACATTTTCACTGTCATAAAACATATTCATAAATAACATATAAACTACATAAATAATGAGGATACAACATCCATAAATGCCACATATAATCCAGTCCATTTACACTTAAGATACAAAGAAAATAACCTCTTATTAATGAATGCAAAAGCCAACCCAGTATGGGACTACCACGTTCCACCCAACCATAAATTGGCTGAGCCCAATATCTCCTCAGCCAATCACCCCCGTGCCATATTCCAAGCATGAATTTGGGACTCAAACCAAAAGAACCAACAAGGGCTTCCTGAGGCTAAACCACCTCCACCTCATCAATATAAATCAATTTTAACACAATCCTCTTTGGATCACTAGGCCATAAATAAGCATGGATGCCACCAGATTTCTCCACCTACACTGTGAGGAATTTTCCTGTCTCCTAGCCTCTAGGATTTACCGCAATCCACAGAACAATCCAGGGATTACTAGGCCATAATCAAGACACCACCCTCCAGGCTTTACCATATATCCCACCATTAATTGGCAAGGGTTCCTAAGCTTGATCAAGGGAAACCACCTCTAGGATTTACCTTATATCTCGCCATTCACTGATCGAGGATTCCTAGGCCCACCGAGGCTCATAATACCTGGATTTACCGCAACCCACAGCTGGGTTCACAGGTCACTAGGCCATTGACTTTACCTCAATCCATAGTCTAGTTCAGGGATTACTAGGCCAATGGATTTACCTCAATCCATAGTCTAGTTCAGGGATTACTAGGCCATGTGTTCCATTCAGAGATCCACCTCTCTCAGTTTTGAATCCATTCGGCAATCCAACTCAACCAAAACATGAGAACCCCATCACACCATGGCTATGTATTAATGGCAATGCAAGGTTGAAGAACAGTGTCACACCTAGAAAAACCCATGCCAATGACAGCAAGAGAACCAAGAACACACATGCATAACCATGTATGCCAAATCTAGCCAGGAAATCACACATGCAAATTGATACCTGCAAGTAAACCATTGTCGCTGCTTGATCTCACTCTTCCTTGCTTGATCGTTGCTTCCTCTTTGCCTTCTTTTCATTTCTTGATCCAATGCTAATATGCTTCAAGAAAACTCTCAGTGTCCAAGAGAGAGAGAGAGAGCTACAAAAATGAACTTACAAAAGCCATGAACTGATCCTCATAAGCCTTTTTATTAACGTGTCCTATATTTTCTTCATTTTCCTCGTCACATGCAACATGTGACCTTTCACCTTAATTTTCTCCTAATTTCCATTATTTTCATAAATAAATTGCCAAAAAATCCATTTGGTCTTTCCAAATGCTTTTTCCAAATTCCTTAGCCACAATAAACCAAATGAACACCCACGTTAGGATGTTTTTGCCCAACATTCAGCTTGGAATAAGTGTTCCATAACCGCGGTTATTATTTTGCCTTTATTAACTTTTATTACATGGAAATGTCACTAGGGTTGTTACAGAACCCTTCCCTTTGGGGGAACATCGTCCTCCATGTTCAATGACACCTATAACCAACAATACAACTAAAAACAAAACATACTGCCCATGGAGCTTTTTAACTTAGCTCGTTGCAGTATTTACATCGATCAAACTGCTGAGAAGCAAACTAACATGACAACCATAATGACATGACACCCATACCACTTATTTAAGCTTTATAACACAACTCATGGCGATATTTATATCCATATACATATATACATATATACATGTACCAAAACATCACACCAAACATATACCAAAACATCATACCAAGCATATACCAAAGACATATATTAAGGACATTCGCTCAACCAACTAATAGAGAAGGATACATATCCTGCATCTAATCTTCCATCTCCTATGTAGCTTCGTCGGGCCCAAAGTGCTTCCACTAAACTTGAACTTGCTCAATTGCTCGATTCCAAAGCATGAGCACCTTTCTCTGCAATATACACTAAGGTTTCGGC
This sequence comes from Pinus albicaulis, assembly GCA_034641835.2. Taxonomy (NCBI): domain Eukaryota; kingdom Viridiplantae; phylum Streptophyta; class Pinopsida; order Pinales; family Pinaceae; genus Pinus; species Pinus albicaulis. Next base: position 80,830,504 of record CM076575.1, read on the forward strand.
TGGAATTCTCCATCCAGCTCCACCTACAATACAAACCAATCAATCACATGATAAACACCTTTAAAATACTTCTTAAGCAATGCCATATGGAAAACATCATGGAATTTCATTGTTGAAAGCAATGCAAGTCGATAGGCTACTAGCCCAATCAATTCAAGAATCTTGAAAGGTCCACAAAACCCAGGTGCCAGCTTGGAACTTCATCCAATCCACAAGGAAACCTTCTTTGGCTCGATGCACAAGTACATATGTTCCCCAACCTGAAACTCCTTAAACAACATGTTCCGATCTGCATAGCTTTTATGCCTATCCTGTGCTACCTTTAGATTCTTTTTTTATCAACTGCATTTTTTGTTCCATTTCTGCTAACATGTTTGTCCAATCAAAACCCTGTTCACCGAATCGCTCCAACTAATCGGATTATTACAACTCTGCCCATACAGTACCTCGAGCGAACTCATCCTCAGTGATTCCTGGTAACCATTGTTGTAAGAAAACTCAACCAACAGAAGACACTCCTCCCATCTCCTCTGTTGATGCATCACATACATCCTCGACATGTCCTTCGATATCCTATTGACCCTCTCAGTATGTCCATATGTCTGTGAATGATAAGTTGTACTGAAGTCCAACTCTGTACCTAAAGCTATAAACAAATCCTTCCAAAACTTGGAAGTGAACTTTGCATCCTTGTCTAATACAATATTCTTTGGAACTGTGAAAATTTCTTCAACAAAATTCCTACTGTAGTATCTTATATTATTTCTCCTACTTATTATTCAACAATAAGTTATTTATAGAAATTACTTTAGTAAACATCAAAATAAATTCTATTGCAGTCTTCACAACCAAAATACTGAGCAAACTATAAAGAAATACAAGCACAAGATTGACATAGTTATTGTTGGACAATTGTCCCTGGAAAAACCCAATGTGGGAAAACCGGTGCAACAGATGAGGGTTTCTTTATTATTCTTCGGTAAAATCTCTTGTACAGAAAATAACCAGAAGAATAGAACACAAATATTTGTGACAAATTTACAAACAATTTCCTCACATGACTTTTAGTGAATATCTTACCTTGGAGAGCCCCTGAGCCTCTCTGCGTCTCACTGTGTAAACTTATGCACAGTCCAAGCGTCACAGCCTATGTGTTGTCTCTACCACTGCGTTGTCCCTCCTCTGCGCTACCTCTTCCAGTTGGATTCTTTACTCTCAACTCTTGTTGATCCCCTTTCTCTCTCCATCCTGCAATTCTCCCTCTGAATCGATTTCTCGTGTTGATCTTTAGCTAGTGAGAAAATTGATCTTCTTGGGCAACTTAGTATCTGCCTCGGTGTATTTTCCAAATGACCCTCAAGCTTTCTTAAATAATCTTCTAGTTTACATTAAACGACCCTAATTAGAAGCTAATCAATGGCTGAGATAATTTTGACTTGATCCTTGTCTTCTTTTAGAAGTTAAACCCACCGTTTAGATTAATACCCATTAATTATTTTAATTTCCTAAGTTTAAACTTATGGTCACATTAAAAATAATTAATTTATCAAGTAAAATTGTCTCCGGGTGGAATTTCCCAAAACGATTTTTGGGTTATCTGGAATACATGTGTCTAAGCCTCTCCACAAAATTTGAGACTTAGATCACATCTAATGCTACCACAAATCAACACTCCCTCTTAGCGAGGAATGTGGTATAACAATACACCCTATTGCATATTGCTCTAACTCCCTCTGCACTGCTGATGTCTTACATGTTGTCCACCAACTACTGCGCTACTACTGCAACTGTATTGTTGTTTATCCTACCACGATCAACGCTGCATATGTATTGCAACTCCCTCTCAATGTTGCATTTGTGGCTGAGATATCACCTATTTCTGTTATTGAAATGAAATCTTTACCATACCCATATGCTCCGCGAAGTGATCAAAATTAGCTCTCCCGAGAGCTTTGGTGAGTATGTCTGCCACCTGACTCCTTGTGGGGATGTATTGCAATTGTACTGCCCCTCGTTGAACATAGTCTCTAATAAAATGACACCTGATGTCAATGTGCTTTTACTGATCATGAAATACTAGATTCTTAGAGATTTTGATGCAACTCTAGTTATCACAGTATATACTAGTCACTTCCATCTTTTTTTTTTTAACAGATTCACTAGAAATTTTATAATCCATATGGCTTCGCATGTAGCTGTGCTTGCTGCCATATATTTCGCCTTTGTTGAGCTTAGCGCGATGGATTTCTGCTTCCTATCCCTGATCCGATGTCGAAGCAGTACCCTGAGGTACTCTTTCGATCTACTGAACTGCCTGCCCAATCTGGGTTTGTGAACCCACTCAATTTGACATCGTCTCCACGAGTGTATTTCAACTTGTATCCGACTGTTCCCTACACATATATGAGAATGTGCCTTACTGCTGCCCAGTGTACCCTCTTTGGTTCTACCTTGAACTGAATGAGGGCGTTGACAACAAAGCAAATGTTTGGCCTAGTGTTGACCAGATACATAAGTGACCCAATGAGCTGCCTATACAAGGTGAGGTCCACTTCCTTATCTTTTGATGCATCTATCTTCTTCTAGTTGGTTATCACGGGCGTTGTCATGGACGTTTCCATGGGCCGAAAATCCTGCATCCTGAATCTCTTCAGAATTTCTAAGGCATATCTTCCTTGTCCTGGGAATATTTCTCCATTCTTTTGCCATACCTCCAACCCTAGAAAGTAATGAATCAAACCCAAATCCTTCATGTCGAATTCAACTTCCATGTACTTCTTGCAGTCCTTAATGAGCCTAGATGATCCTGTAAGGAACTGATCATCTACATACAATACCATATAAGTGGATTATTCTCTACCATGAAATAGTAGATATTGGGATCTACGTCATTCTTGACAAATCCCAATTGTTTCAAGTACTCGTAAATCTGACCGTACCGTGCTCTGGGTGCCTGCTTGAGCCCATATAGGGATTTCTTTAGTATACGTACATGATATTTCTTCTCATGGTTCTCAAAGCCTTCAAGTTGTTCAATGTACACATCCTCTTCTATCACCTCATTCAAGAACGTTGTTTTGACATCAATTTGGTGAATTTCTAATCCCATTTGCACTGCTAAGGACACAACTGATCTAATGGAGGTGTATCTTGCAACATGGGCGAAGGTTTCCTCATAATTGATTCCTTCCTTCTATGCATATCCCTTGGCCACGAACCTATCCTTGTATTTCTCTATGCTGTCATCTGCAGTATACTTGATCTTGTAGATCCATCTCGAACCTACAATGTATATGTTCTCTGTTCTAGGCACAACTTTCAAGACATCATTAGTCATGATAAAGCTATACTCCAATACCATGGCATCCACCTAGACCTGATGTTGTACGACCTCCTGAAAGCTAGATGGTTCTTCAACTTTTGCTACCAAGGTTTGGTATCTGTCATGTTGTCTATGATGCCTTTTCTTGGTTCTAGGAGCTCCAAAAAAATCCTTTGCGTCCCTCAACATCTGTCATACTTGTTTGCTTATTCTGCCACTAGTGGTGGGTGGCTCAACCAATTCCTCTTTCTATTTTCCCCTCTGTTGTGAACTATCTGGATTTTCCTCACTTGAGGAAATACTAGTACGGGTTATGGTGCTTGATCTAGATGTCTTTCCACCTTCTGGTTCTTCCCCCCGCTGTTGTTGTACCAGAGCAACATCCTCAGACTTCTCTCAAGGAGGCATCTCTTGGGATTTCATGAAAGCTCTGTCTTCCATGAACTTTACATCCCTTGTGACTACAATTTTTATGTTTCCTGGAATGTAGACCATGTAACCCTTCGAGGTCTCGTTGTATCCTACAATATACCCCTTTTATGCAGTCTGATCTAATTTGCTTCATTTTTCATTTGGAATGTGACAATATGCCACACTTCCAAATATCTTGAAATGACTCACTTCTGGCTTCTTCCTTGTGAAGATACTCTCAGGCTTTCTCTTCCCCAAGGCCCTATGAGGATTTCTATTCTAGATATATACATTTGTGTTGCATGCTTCTGCCCATAATAATCTAGGCATGTCTTGGTCATACAACGTTGCTTTTGCTGCCCCAACAATAGTCTTGTTCTTCCGCTCTGCAACCCCATTCTGCTCCAGAATATATGGAGTTTTTCATTCTCTTTTGATGCCCTCTTTTGCACAAAAACATGTGAATTCCTTGTTAGTGTGCTCTCCACCATTATCTGAGTGCAATACTTTTATATTCTTCCCTGTCAGATTTTAAACCAGAGCTTTGAATTATCTGAACCGATCAAAGAGCTCATCCTTGGTCTTTAGGAAGTAGATCCAAGTTTTCCTGGAGTGGTCATCAATCAAGGTGACGAAATATTCGTCACCGCTAAAAGCTTTGGTAGACATTGGTGCGACAGATATCTGAGTGTATTATCCCTAATAAACTTGGAGCCCTATTGTTGCTTCCGGAATACGCTGCTTTGGCATACTTCCTTGGTACGTATCCTCTACATGCGTCACCGTGGTTGGTACTCAAGAATAGAACTCCCATCACAGTTTCTCTGAGTATTACCAGAGTTCCATGGTGTAGATGCCCCATTCATCTATGTCATAGCTCATTCATGTCCTTTTCTCCATTGAGATCACTGCCTATCAGTGTCATTGGAGACTCAAGCTACAACTTGTATAGTCTGTTGCTTCGAGTTCCAATCTGAACATTTTTATTCCAGCTTGTATGTTTGACGTATACTTTCCTTCCAATGAAGTACACATCATATCCCTTTTCTTGAAACTGGGACACTAAAAGTAAGTTCATTCCCAATCCTGGCACATGCAGCACATTCATGGCTCGGAGATTATCTCCTGCTTTTGTCTGAAATGTTATGGTCCCTCTTCCTACTGAGGTACACTTCGTTTTGTTTCCCATCGTAATATGGAAGTTCATATGTTCTTCTTGATAGCTCGAGAAATATTCTCGAACTCCAATCACATGAGTTGAAGCCCCACTATAAGTGTATCGATCATTGGTTAATGCAAAAGTTGATAAACACGCAAATTCGTCTTCCAACCTAGAAGACAACTCTAAAATGTCATGATCTTCCATCATGCTTTTTCTTTTCTCTAGCAGTCTCTGCAGCAAACTGTGCAATCCCTTTGGAGTTCAATTTGCTGTCAATGCAGCACCACGACTTCCCATCAACGCAGATCTATGTTGTGCCTTTGCTCAGTCTAGCTCTGATACCATGTGAAAATTTATACAATGAAATTCCTACTACAATATCTTCTATTATTTCTCCTAATTATTATTCAACAATAAGTTATTTACATAAATTACTTCATTAAACATCAAAATAAATTATATTGCAGTATTCACAAACAAAATATTGAGCAAACTATAAATAAATACAAGCAAAATATTGACACAATTATTTTTGGACGATTGTCCCCAGAAAAACCCTATGTGGGAAAATCGATGCAACATATGAGGGTTTCTTTATTATTCTTCAACAAAATATCTTGTACAAAAAATAACCAGCAGAAGAAAAGAGGAATATTTGTGAGGAATTTACAAACAATTTCCTCATGTACTTTTCAGTGAATATCTGACCTTGGAGAGCCCCCAAGCCTCTCTGCATATCATTGTGTCAGTTTCTGTGCAGGGATTGTGCAGTCCTAACATCGCAGCCTCTGTGCTGCCTCTGCCTCTGCCACTGCGTCACTGCCTCTACGTTGTCCCTCCTTTGCACTACCTCTTTCGGTCAGATTCTGTACTCTCAACCCTTGATGATTCCCTCTCTCTCTCCACCCCGCAACTCTCCGTCTGAATCGATTTATCGTGCCAAACTTCAACTAGTGAGAAAATCGATCTTCTTGGAAAACTGAGTATCTGCCTCGGTGTGTTTTCCAAATGACCCTCAAGCTTTCTTAAATAATCTTCTAGTTGACATTCAACGACCCTGATTAGAAGCTAATCAATGGATGATATCATTTTGACTTGATCCTCGTCTTCTTCTAGAAGTTACACCCACAGTTTAGATTAATACCCATTAATTACTTTAATTTCCTAAGTTTAAACTCATGGTCACATTAAAAATAATTAATTTATCAAGTAAAATTGTCTCTTGGTAGAATTTCCCAAAACAATTTTTGGATTATCTAGAATATGTGTCTAAGGCTCTCCACAAAATTTGAGACTTAGAGCACATCCGATGCTACCAAAAATCAACAAGAGCACCATGCAATCAGACCACATCTATGATGAACACATGCACCACATCACTAGCTGAATACGTAGTCTTCACTGGAATGAAGTGTGCTACCTTAGTCAATGTGTCCACCACAACCATGATGGAATCATGTTGTCTAGATGTCCTTGGAAAATTTGCAATGAAATCCATCGAATTGACCTCCCATTTCCACTCTAGAATCACAATTGACTGTAGTAGTCCACCTGGATGCCTACACTCTGCTTTTACCAACTAACAATCCAAATATCTAGCCACAAACTATGCCACATCCTTATTTAAATTCGGAAAATAATAAAACTTATTTACTGCCATTAGTGTCTTCTGGTAGTCTCGATGACCTGAATACGGTTTCGCATGAAACTCCCTCAAGATAATCTTCTTGAGCTCATTATTGTTTAGAACATACATCCTGTCCCTAGATATGATCAAGCCATCTACTGAGAGATGATAGTCCACATCCTAAGCACCTGTACTTGTACCCATGCCACTAACTGTACATGTACCTGTACTCTGATATAACTATGCATAAGCCCTATATACCTGTCATCGTTCTAAATTTCCTGTAAAATCTGATCATGGTAGTATGTCCCATAGGAACTCATAGTTCCAATGTGATTTACCTGTATCCGCCTGCTAAGAGCATCTGCAACCCTGTTCTCTTTTCCTTTGATGTATCTAATCTCAAAATTGAAGTCACGAATCATAGCCAACCATATAGCTTGTCTCACATTCATATTTGGTTGGTCAAATAGGTATCTCAACCCACTGCGATCACTCATCAATACAAATCTCATTCTTAAAAGATAGTGCCTCCGCATCTTCAATGCATGAATGATCGCCGCTAACTCAAGATCATGTGTCAGATAGTTTTGCTTTTGCTTATTTAATTTTCAAGACTCATAACATACTACCTGTCATTCTTGCATAAGGACTCCACCAAGCCCTCTCTTACAAGAATCTGTACACACTGCAAACTCTTTGTCCGGATCTGCAATTTTTAATGTTGGTGCATTTGTCAACAATTGTTTCCATTGTTCAATACTTGTTGCACATTCCTCTGTCCATTCAAATTTATTTCTTTTCCTCTGAAGTGACGTAATAGGGTATGAAATGCGAGAGAAGTTCCCAATGAACCTCCTTTAATAGCCTGCTAGCCCCATGAATGATCTTACCTCATCCACATTTTTAGGAGGTTCCCACTCCATGGTAGCCCTTATCTTCTCTAGATCCACTACTTATATGCCTTCCTTGGAGACCACATGCCCCAAGTAATGTACCTCTATCTGAAAGAAACTACATTTACTGAGCTTAGCATACAACTGATACTCAATCAACAATATCAACATTGATGCTAAATGCTCGAGATGTTCTTCCTCATTCTTAGAATATATCAAGATGTCATCAATGAATACAATAAAAAACTTGTCTAGATAAGGGTGGAACACACGATTCATCAAGCACATAAAATTAGTTAGAGCATTAGTCAAACCAAATGGAACTACAACAAACTCATAATGCCCATACCTGGTCCGGAAAGTTGTCTTGTAAATTTCCTCTTCCTTAATGCGTACATGATGATATCCAGATATCAAATAAATCTTCGAGAACATTGTTTCTCCCTTCAACTAATCAAATAAGTCATCAATCCTTGACAACATATACTTGTTCTTGATGGGCACCTTGTTCAACTGTTTGTAATCAATGCACAAAATGAGAGTACCATCCTTCTTCTTCACAAACAATACCGTTGCACCCCACGACAATACAATTGGCCTAATGTATCCCTTGTCAAGAATTTCTTTCAATTGCAACTTAAACTCTACTAACTCTGGAGTGCTCATCCTGTACGGTGCCTTTGATGCTGGTGTTGCCCCTAGTACCAACTCAATGGAGAAGTCTACTTCTTTGTGAGGTGGCAAGACTGAGATATCTGCTGGAAACACATCTTGAAACTGTTGTAAGATCAGGTACTTGCTCAATATATTTGCATCCTCATCCTCCTTACCTTTATCACTATAAATGTGCACTACAAATAACACACACCCTTTCTGTGACTGCGCGTTTCCTGCATAGTTGTCACCATCCCAACTGATGTCACTTTCTTCTTACCTTGTAAGGTTCTCTGCTATCCATTGTCATCCAAGAATTCAATGGCTTTGTCATAAAAATCCACTTTGGTCCTATGAATATACAACTAATCCATACCCAAAATCATACTATACAAACCCAACTACAATACATTCAAATGTGTTGAAGTAGGAATGCCATTCAACTCAAATGCATAAGCTCTTACCCGATGATGATATCTCTTCTCTATACCTATAGCCATCTGCACTAACTAATATTCTGTGTGCACTTATTTATTCAAACCACACTTATCCACCAAGTCAGGGTTAACATAACTATAATTTGATCCAGGGTCAATCAAAATAGAATGTTTGTACAAATTTGTTGAATAATGAAGATTTATCCACTGAGATTATCCTGGTCACACATTAATTCGAATTCATGCATAACACATAACCTCTTCTACAATTGATCAACAATTTGCGGAAATAGAAACAGTCGCATGCGCACATAAACACAATATGTAATGGGGAAAGCTTATAGCTGAAAACCCCCAGCTATTTTTTATATTATAATAGAAGAGAACATGTAACAATCTCAGTACAATACTCCTCACAAGTACTCAGTACTGTCTCCAAAAGTTACACGCAAACTAGCTCAGTTTTGAACAAGTCACAGGTTCAAAACTCATCCACTATTTGCCTGCCTCTACTGCGCAATCCAAGTTGGTGTAATGAGAGATCCAAGTTTGAATCTCCTTGGCTTCAACTGCGCAATCCTCATTGGCAATCTCCTCCAATGCTTGTGCAAATCTCATGCACAACTAATGTCACAACTAATAGCAAACTCACCCTTTCATCTACCTCTTCCACTGGTCTTCATTGAACTGTCCATGCACTGCAGTCAACTGATGTGTTCTTTAGTTGAATAATGAGTTAATATTTATTGAATTAAATAATATTTAATTCACCCCACTCATCTCTAGTGTATTATCCAGTTAAACTAAATACAACTAGTTCAACTAAGTTAACCCGAACACAACTCCACCAACTGTCTCATCAACTCCACCAAACTCCGCCACTTGAGTTCTAACTGAAGTCAACCATGCATGAGCTCACCAAACCCCTGGGAATAGCGTAATTCCTTCTGTCAGGTGCATGGGCCACATCCGTAGCTCCAACTGAAGTGCTGTAAGAGAATAAACTAAAGTTTAGAGTCCAAATATTATTAAGGGCTAATAATATTTGACTGACCTATTTTTAGACAGGCAATCTAAAAATAGACTTCGACCTGTATGTCTAAAAATAGAGGTCCATCTATTTTTACCAACTCGACCAATCATCCAAGAATAGCATACTGCAACTCCTATACCATGCTCCATATGTCTAAAAATAGACTTTGCGCCAAAAATAGCCTGCGGGCCCACTTAGTGAAGGCGACTTCATTTCACTAAGCTCCATCATCTTGTTGCATTTTCAACACTCCCTCTCAACAAGATATGGATTATCTGCAACCCCTATCCTGCCTCTGTGGAATTCGAACTTGCTCCTGGTGAGCGCCTTCGTCAAGATGTTAGCATCCTGATCCTCCGTGGGAACATATGAAAGTAACATGATTCTCCGCTGCACACAATCTCTGATATGATGGTACCTGATGTCGATGTGTTTGGATCTATCATGAAATACTGGATTAGCCGAGAGTTTAATGCAACTCTGGTTATCACAATAAATCAATGTAGGCTCCAAATGCAACCCGAACAATCCAACGAGGATCTTCCTCATCCAAATAGCCTCGCATGCAGCCAAGCTTGCTGCCATGTACTCGGCCTCTGTTGAACTGAGTGCCATGGATCTCTGCTTCCTGCTGTACCAGGAAACTGCTGTCGACCCAATGCTAAAAACTCCTCCAGATGTGCTCTTCCGGTCCGTTGGGCTCCCTGCCCAATCTGCATCAGTGAAGCCAGAAAGCTTTGCTCCATCCTCCTGTCTGTACCACGGACCATATCCCTATGTGCCACTAAGATAACGCAATACATGCTTGCCTACCTTCCAAAAGAGCTTGATAGGCTTAACCATAGCTTACGAAAGCTGGTTAACAGCATAGCATATATCGGGTCGTGTATTGACCAGATACATAAGCGACCCCACCAACTGTCGATAGACAGTGGCATCCACTACCTCCGCTGAAGTAGCATCCTCCTTCCTCCAACCACCGGGAAGAGGAGTGTCAACAGGCTTGCAGCCTTGCATGTTGAACCTCTCCAGAATCTCCCGGGCATACTTGCCCTGAGAAACAAACAGTCCTCCGCTGCGCTGCCAAATCTCCAATCCCAGGAAATAATGAAGGATGCCCCAGTCCTTCATCTCAAACTCTCGTGCAAGATCCTCCTTGCATGAAAGTATCAACTGCTCATCGCCAGTCAAAATCAGATCATCTACATACAGTACGATGATCAACAACTTCCCCTCCACCACAATCTGGTACAGGTTAGGATTCGCCTCACTCTTGGAGAATCCAAGCCCGGTGAAGTAGTTGTCTATCCGAGTGTACCAAGCACGAGGTGCTTGCTTCAGCCCGTACAGTGCTCTCTTGAGTCGGCACACATGCGACTCACTGCTGAAGATCTCAAAACCTTCAGGCTACTCTATGTACACCTCCTCCTCAATAACTCCATTGAGGAACGCAGTCTTTACATCCATCTGATGAATGTGCCACCCCATCTGCGCTGAGAGAGCAAGGATCGTCCGTATGGAAGAGTACCTTGGGACAGGTGCAAAAGTCTCCTCATAGTCAATCCCCTCGATCTGTGAGAAGCCACGGGCGACAAATCTCGCCTTGTACTTCTCCACACTCCCATCAGCCGCCTGCTTCACCTTGTAGATCCATCGCGAACCCACCACTGATTTCCCAACCGGTCTTGGGAAAATCTCCCATGCACTGTTCCTGATGATCGAATCATATTCTTCGATCATGGCATCAACCCATGCGGGTTCCTCCACGGCTTCCTCAAAAGAGGATGGCTCCGTCACAACACATTGACTCACAAGAGCCATGTATCCAGTGTACCGATCCGGTGACTGTCTCTGTCTGCGTTGTGCTGTAGGTGGTCCTACAACCGTCTCTGCATCCCGAGCCAGTCGCTCAGCTTCTGTAGTGCGCATGCGCCCTCTGATGGTTGGCGCTGCCTGGGTGGTTTCTTCCACCTCCTGAACCTCCTCTTGTGGCTGATCCACATCCGGAAGCTCCTCCTTAGGAACTAACAGCCCCTCATCTGCATGCAAGTGTAGCTCCCTCTCAAGCGAACACTGCATGGCTTTCTCCTCCTGAAATTTTATATCCCGTCGCACAACAGTCTTGCGACTGTCTGGCACATACACCCGATAGTTGTGAGGTGTATCAGCGTACCCCACAAATATTCCAACTTCAGCAGTTGGATCCAGCTTCCTTCTTGCATCCTTCGTCACATGCATGTAGACAGGAGATCCGAAAATCCGCAAATGGGAAATATCAGGCCTCTTGCCAGAATAAGCCTCCTCTGGTGTACTCATGCCAAGAACCTTGTGAGGACAACGATTCTGCACATACACTGCTGTATTGCATGCCTCAGCCCACAAGTGAAGGGGTAGGCCCTGATCATGCAACATCGCCCGTGCAGCACCCACGATCGTTCTGTTCTTCCGCTCAGCCACCCCGTTCTGCTGTGGGTTATGGGGTGTGATGAGCTCTCTCCGAATCCCTTCTGCGTTGCAAAAGTCTTTGAATTCAGTAGAGATGAATTCACCACCATTGTCGCTCTTGAGAGCCTTCACATGCTTCCCCGATTCCTTCTCAACCAGTGCCTTGAATTCATAGAACTTTGAAAATGTCTCGCTCTTCTTTTGCATGAAGAAGATCCAACACTTCCGAGAGAAATCATCAACAAAGATCACATAGTACTTGTGCTTTGCTGTCGAAGCTACAGAGAAAGGACCACACACGTCTGTGTGAACTCTCTCAAGGATCGTCGTGGCGCGACTATCCTTCTCGTGAAAGGTGGCTTTCACATACTTTCCCAAAGTACACCCCTTGCACTGATCTGACTGCGCAAGAGTGCCCTTAGGAAGCCCAGTAGAAATCTGCTGCAGGATCTTCAAAGCTCCATGGTGAAGGTGGCCCAATCTCCTGTGCCACAACTCGCCATCATCATCCCGGCTCACCACTTCTCCCGCCTTGCATGCCATTGTTGCGGCCATACGCACGGAATGATGAGGTTCCCGGCTCGGGCTACCTCTTAGGGTCTCTCCGGTTACATCATACCCCTTGTCTTCTGCTGTCGCCATACTGAAGATCAGATTCTTCATCAATCCTGGAACATGCAATACTTCCTTCAATATGAAGGGTTTACTAGACTCCCTCTCAAAGGAAATGGTACCGATATCGGTCGCACTGTATCTACCATCATCACCCATCTCGATGTGCACTCCAAGATATTTTTCCTCCAAATCTGAAAACAGATCCCGATCTCCTGTCATTTGAAATGATGCACCACTGTCCAAGAACCATATTGATCCCATCACACTTGAAACCAAGCATGTGATCAGTGAAAAATCCAATTCAAACTGGGAGGCCAATGCCTCTCCCACTGCAGATCCAGCAGCCTTCTTATTTTTTTTCTTCTGCGGACAATTTGTGGCATAGTGTCCGTGCTGGTGACAGTGAAAACACTTCACCTTGGACATGTCTTGCTTCTTGCCTTTCGCACCAGACTGAGAAGATTTCTTCCTCTTCCCCTTCTTTGCTTTGGCAGCCAAAGCGCAATTTTATTCATCAGATACCTTTGATGAAGATCCGTCCCTGGTAGTCCTCCTTATCTCCTCTTGCATGAGATCCGCCCAAATTCGCTCCCATCCCGACAACTTCTCTCGACCATTGACAGAGTCCTAATAGGAATGCCAAGCCTTCGGAAGACTAAGGAGAGCCAGGTCCACCAAGTCCTCTTCATCGACAGTCACCCCTACACTTCCCAGCTCATCTCTGCATTGAGTGAACTTCGTGAGGTACTTGGCGATATTGTCGCCTTTCTCCATCTTAATGTTTTTGAGTTTATCCTTGAGCGCCAGCTTCCTTTGGTCGCTCTTGCTCTGGAATAGATCTGTCAACGCTTTCCACATCAAATATGGAGAAGCTTTTCCATGCAGGCTGGATACAATGTGATCCTTTACGCCCTCCAACAGAATCCTTCGACATTTCACCATCTTCTTTTGCCAAGCCTCGACTTCAGCAGGATCAGTGGGCTTTTGGACATCCGTATCTACGAAATCCTTCAGTCCATTATCTTCTAATACTGCCTCCATCCGATCTTTCCATGCAACATAATTCGAACTGCCTTCAAGGGCATATTCGAGTCGCAAACCGTTGAAAGACATTTTCAACTCTGGCACCAAGAAAACAAACTACTGCAAAATTCGAATTCCAAACTCAAAAACTCAACTGCTTCTGGATCTGTGAGAACAAATTATTTCTAGCACAGAGATCAACTGTAAGGGCATTTACTGGATATATCACCTTTCAGAGAAAGGATGGATCCAGAGGCTACCTGGCCCGTTACAGACTCTGTCTACCGAAATAATATTGTAATCACTGCAATAGATCCTGATGATCAATTCACTCTGATACCATGTAGAAATTTGCTGAATAATGAAGATTTAGCCACTGAGATTATCCTGATCATACATTAATTCGAATTCATGTATAACACATAACCTCTTCTACAATCAATCATCAATTTGCGGAAATAGAAACAATCGCATGCGCACATAAACACAATATGTAATGGGGAAAGCTTATAGCTGAAAACCCCCAGCTATTTGTATATTATAATAGAAGAGAAACATGTAACAATCTCGGTACAATACTCCTCACAAGTACTCAGTACTGTCTCCAAAAGTTACACACAAACTAGCTTGGTTTTGAACAAGTCACAGGTTCAAAACTCATCCACTAATTGCCTGCCTCTATTGCGCAATCCAAGTTGGTTCAATGAGAGATCCAAGTTCGAATCTCCTTGGCTTCAACTGCGCAATCATCATTGGCAATCTCCTCCAATGCTTGTGCAAATCTCATGCACAACTGCTGTCACAACTAATAGCAAACTCACCCTTTCATCTACCTCTTCCACTGGTCTCCACTGAACTGTCCATGCACTGTAGTGAACTGATGTGTGCTTGAGTTGAATAATGAGTTAATAATTAGTGAATTAAATAATATTTAATTCACTCCACTCATTACTAGTGTATTAGCCAGTTAAACTAAACACAACTAGTTCAACTAAGTTAAACAGAACACAACTCCACCAACTGTCTCATCAACTCCACCAAACTCCGCCACTTGAGTTCTAACTGAAGTCAACCATGCATGAGCTCACCAAACCCCTAGAAATAGCGTAATTCATTCTATCAGGTGCATGGGCCACATCCGTAGCTCCAACTGAAGTGCTGCAAGAGGATAAACTGAAGTTTATAGTCCAAATATTATTAAGGGCTAATAATATTTGACTGACCTATTTTTAGACAGGCAGTCTAAAAATAGACTTCGACTTGTATGTCTAAAAATAGAGGTCCATATATTTTTACCAACTCGACCAATCATCCAAGAATAGCATACTGCAACTCCTAGACCATGCTCCATATGTCTAAAAATAGACATAGTCTAAAAATAGACTTTGCGCCAAAAATAGCCTGCGGGCCCACTTAGTGAAGGCGACTTCATTTCACTAAGCTCCATCATCTTGTTGCATTTCAAAAGAATCAACTTGATCACAAAGCAATTATAAGATCTCAACGATATATACCTACCCTGTTATCAACGGCTAACGAAGATATGAGGAATGCTTTCTGCTTCAAACATCCCCATCGGTATACGCCTCCTATGCCTTATAGATACGAGGCCTACAACCCTAACTCTGGAAAGTCCCTTTTAAGATGCTCCTTACCAAATTTCCAACACTCCAATTGTCTTGTACCATCACCTCTATTTTGTTGTTGTGACCCATGGCCCTATCTAGCTGCATTGAACTTCGTATATGGTGCAACATTCTCTTTCTCTTCTACATTCTGAGGCCTTTTTCTCTTTGGTTTCCATTTACCTTTACCTTTATATTTATCTTTTCCTTTCCATCCTTGCTAAGATTCATTCTTACTCTTTGACTGCTCATAACAATGCTTCAGTTTCCCAATAAATTCTTCAAGTTATTGAGGCTCATCATACTCAATTCAGTCTCTAATTGCTAATGGTAATCCACTGACAAATATTTTAACTTTGGCGTTTTCATCTTTAATATACGGTACATACCTCAATAGCTCCAAGAACTTAGGCATATACTCCTGATATGTCATCGATCCCATTTTAAGCTCATAGAATTCCTTGGCTTTGTTGTCGTAGTAACTTTCTGACAAGTACTTATTTCTAGAGAGTCTCTTGAATTCATGCCAACTCAACTCATTTGTCCTGGTGTCTCTGACCCATTTTACATCTTCCCACGGACTCTTGCTTTTCGTTTGAGAGTGAACACTTAACTATTCTAGCCTTTATTACACCAGTATACTCATGCAGTTAAAAGAACTTATTCATGCCAAGTAACCAAGCCTCTACATCCTCGGGCTTATTCAACTCTCCATCAAAAGTAGGTGGCTTCGCTTTCTTAAACTCATCCGACAAGTACCCCCTTTCACTACTCTTGTAAGGGTCATAACGATGACGATCATAGTGCCTGTTAGAACCAAAACTATAATAGTACCTATGCCCATCACTTCTCCTATCTGGAGTATCCAAAAATCTACCATCTCTGATCATGTCATCTATATATGACCCGTGACCATCATGATACCTACTTCCATATGCACCATTAGTCCCATCCTCCTGTCCATAGTTGATCTGCAGTGGTCCTTGTCTTTGCAATTTTGAAAAACTCTGAAGAATTACTACATTGACTTCTATTGGTTTTTCATGTCCCTGCATGATTATGTCATTATCTGTGATGTAACTACTTATTTATTCTTTCAAACTCCTCAATGTATTTGCTAAGTCATAAGAGTTCCCAACACCACGCTGCTCATCTGATTCATAGGGATAATATTTGTAGTCTACCATCTTGTTAGTCATCTTTATCTCTTCTTGCAAGGCTTACTATGTCAACTAATATAAATCATAAACAAACCAACGTACCTCAGTATAACTCGGGGAGGATATCTCGTTTGCAAGGCTGACCCGATTAGCACAATATATACATAATCAAGTCAACATATAATCATCATTTCAACCATTATCCAGTTACCATACATGATGCCACAACCATAACACCAAATAGACACAATGCATGCATAACAACATATGTATGACACACATGCATACACATTACATACAAACATTGACATGCATACCCATTGCATAGCCGACATACTTTCACAAAATTACATTCAACAACAGTACCATCAACTTTCACATGGTGAGACAACTAAAACCATAACCAACACCATACATACACAATTAGTATGTAGACCACAAACATAATAACACATATGCAACATACATGAATGAGTAACCTACACACTTCCCATCTAGTCCAATGGGTGAACCATGCTTTGATACCACTCTGTAAGACCCTTCTCCCACATTAACCCAAGTTAATCGGTTTGCTGGGGTAAACATGTGACGAGAGGCTACTATGATTTGATTCAACCTCCTAGGTCGCCTTAAGGAAGTGGAATTGAAAAAACAAAACCAAACTGATCATCCACACAACCAACATAACCTACAGGAGCTACCCCACCTTTCCAGGTGACCAACCCCTAAGGAAACTTAGTAATTCAAGCTCCCAGAGCCTTAGTCGCTCCCTTGCCAAGCCCTCCAAGCGGCTGTGGGTCGTAGTCGCTCCCATGAGCCTACCTGAGTGCATCCGTGGCCTTTTTCTACCAGTGCTATCCCAGCGAATGCGGGATTTAAGGCTGAATTCCAGGGATAGGACTCAGTCACTACCCAAAACTTCACGAAATTTACATAAATGAAATGGAACATAGAGACAATGATGCCAATGCAAATGATTGGACATAGACTTGACTGGAGCCCTACTAGCCATGAGAGGAATTTCATCAAACATGTCACAAAGATGCATTGAATAGTTCATAATAACATATATGAGCATAGCGTTCTTATACTTATCTAAGAATCGCTAAGAAGCACGGGTGCCTTATATCATTAGCTACATTACCACCTATTAGGTCATATATTCATTTCTCATTCATTTACAAATCAAAATATGATGAGAACCATACATTTTCACTGTCATAAACACATATTCATAACCAACATATAAACAACATAAATAACAAGGATATAGCATCCATAAATTCCACATATAATCAATCTGTTTACACTTAAGATATAAAGGAAATAACCTCTTATTAATGAATGCAAAATCCAACCCAGTATGGGACTACCACGTTCCACCCGACCATAATCTCTATTCATCCAATCACACCCATGCCTTATTCCAAGCATTAATGTGGGACTAAAACCAAAAGAACCGCCCAGGGCTTCCCAAGGCTAAACCACCTCACCCTCATCAGTAGAAAATGACTTTACCGCAATCCTCACTGGATCATCAGGCCATAAACAAGCATGGATGCCACCAGATTTCTCCACCTACACCGTGAGGAATTTTCTTGTCTCCTAGTCTCGGCTTTAGCGCAATCCATAATCCGATCCAGGGATTACTAGGCCATAATCGAGACACCACCCGCTAATATTTACCGTATATCCCACCATTCACCAGCAAGGATTCCTAGGCCTGACCAAGGGAAACCACCTCTAGGCTTTACCGTATATCCCTCCATTCACCAATCGAGGATTCCTAGGCCCATCGAGGCACACAATACCTAGCTTTATCACCACCCACAATTTGGTTCAAGGGTCACTAGGCCAGTGGCTTTACCGCCAGTCTAGTTCAAGGGTTACTAGGCCATGTGTTCTTTCATTCGGAAATCTGCCTCACTAAGTTTCAAATCCATCAGGAAATCCAACTCAACCAAAACATGAGAACCACATCATGCCATGGTTATTTGTAAATGGCAAGGCAAGGTTGAAGAACACTGTCACACCTGGAAAAACCCATGCTAATGACAACAAGAGAAACAATAACACACCATGCATGCCAAATATAGCAAGGAAATCACATATGCAAATCGATACCTGCAAGTAAACCATTGTAGTGCTTGATTCCGCTATCCTTGCTTGACCTTTACTTCCTCGTTTCTGTCTTTGCCTTTCTTGATCCAGTGTTGAGATGCTCCAATAAAACTCTAAGTTTCCAAGAGTGAGAGAGAGGGAGAATAGAGAGAGAGCTCCAAAACTGAACTGATAAAAGCCATGAACTGATCCTCAAAATCTTTTTTTTTAATGTGGCCTCTGTTTTCTTCATTTTCCATTATTTTCCTTCATTTTCCTCCTCACATGCAACATGTGACCTTTCACATTCCTTAGGAAATTGGCAAAGGAAATGGATAAGGCTTTGGAAAGGCAAGAGGCATTAATTTATATTTCATTTATGAAAATAAAGGAAAATAGGAGAAAAGGGAGGTGAAAGGTCACATGTTGCATGTGAGGAGGAAAATGAACGAAAATAATGGAAAGTGAAGAAAATAGAGGCCTCATTGATAAAAAGGCTTATGGGGATCAATTGGTGGGCTTTTGTCAGTGCATTTTATGAGCTCTCTCATTATTCTCTCTCTCTCTCTCTCTCTCTCTTGGACACTTAGAATTTTTTTTGAGATTCAACAAGATGACGAGCCTAGTGAAAATTAAGCACCTTCACTAGGTGGGGCCCACAGACTATTTTTAGGTGTATGTCTATTTTTAGAATGGTGAGCATATTCTAAAATTAGCAGGATGCTGATTCTAGATGGTTGAGAAAATTCTGTCTTTAGATGAGTTTCTATTTTTAGAAGATGGGCGAAGTCTATTTATAGATCACTAATTTAAAAATAGAATGCATGTCGATTATTATTAGCCCTTGATAATAATCAGACAATAAATAGTAACTTATTCTCTTGGAACACTTGATTTCAGTGAACAGATGTGGCACATTAGTGGGCTGAAGGAATTACGCAATTCCTAGGGTGGTTGGTGACTCATGCATGGAGAACTTCGTTACAACTGATTGTGGCAAGTTGTAACATAGGTGGAAGAGTAGTTACAGGAGTTGTTATTTAGTTTAACCCAGTTAAGTGAGTTAAACTCAGTTGTGCTAGTTGTAACTAAAGATACACTAGTGAAATATGAGTGAATTAATTATTTAATTAATTCACGAGTAGTGTCTTACTTGCAATTGAAGAAATACAACAGTTAACTACTTGCATGTCAGATCTAGTGGAGACCCAGTGGAGAGATAGGTGAAAGGGTTTGTTTGACTATCAGTTGTGACTATAGTGATGCATTCAATACATCTACATAGACACTGGAGATGCCAATGAGGATTGCACAGTACAAGCAAGGCAAGATCAAATTCATTTAGGGATATTCTTCAGCAGGGATTGTGCAGTGGAGGCAGACTGTCAGGAGGCAAGAAATTGGTGCATAAATATGCAAATTTCTGCATGACAGTGTGTGACGATTGTATATTGTACTGAGAGCTCTATGAGCTGAGCTTTGTATGAGAGTGTTACATGTTCCATTGATATACATAATATATGATAGTTGGGGTTTTTAGCTTTAAGCTTTCCTGGTAAAACATCTTGTTATGTGTGATTGATTTTTCTTCATATGTTTTGCAATTGGCGATTTAATTTCCGCAAAGAATTAAGTGGAAGGATTTTGTAACATAAGATTAAATTGTTAGATCAGGAGAATCCGGAAATACATTATTGTGTTTAAAATTTATACATGGTATCGGAGCAGTGTTAATCACTGAAGATTTCAATATTGAAGCGGTGTTGAGTTTTGTGCTGGTGGGATAATTCGAATTTGCTGCAAGAATTTCTTGGTGCGACAATTGAGTAAACATTGAAATGGCTTTCAATGGGTTGCGGTTGGAGTATGCACTCGAGGGAAACTTGAACTACATAGCCTGGAAGGATAGGATGGAGGCGGTGCTCGAAGATAATGGTCTGAAGGAGTTCATCGATGGCAATGTTCCTAATCCCACTTCGACGAATGCTGCATTACTTGACGCATGGAAAATGAAAGTAGCGAAGACAAGAAAAATTTTGTTGGAAGGTGTGAAAGACCATATTATGTCAAGCCTTCACGGGAAAGCCACTCCATTTGCAATGTGGAAGGCTTTGACAAATATTTTCCAATTCAATAACGGCCATAGGAAGTTGGCGCTGAAAGATAAACTCAGAAAAATCAAAATGGAGAAGGGTGACAGTATTCCAAAGTATCTCACAAAGTTTGTCCAATGTAGGGATGAGCTGGGGAGTGTGGGAATTACAGTTGTTGATGATGACTTGGTGAGCTTGGCTCTCCTTGGAATTGCAAAGAGTTGGCACAGTTATCAAGACTCTGTTAATGGGCGGCAGAAACTATCGGATTGGGAGCAACTGTGGTTGGATCTAGTGCAGGAGGAGATAAGGCAGAGTACTAGGGATGGCTCCTCATCAAAACATGATGATGAAGAGGATTGTGCTTTGGCTGCCAAAGTGAGGAAAGGGAAGGGGAAGAAATCCCATTCAAAATCCAAGGCTAAAGGCAAGAAGTTATATTTGTCCAAGGTGAAGTGTTTTCACTGTCACAAACATGGGCATCTCACCACGAACTGCCCACAGAAAAAGAATAACAAGAAGGCTGCTGGAGTTGCAGCTGGTGAGGCCCTTGCCTCGCAATTTGAACTTGATTTCTCTTTGATCGCATGCTTGGTTTCAAGCACAATGGGATCAGTGTGGTACCTTGATAGTGGTGCTTCCTTCCACATTACGGTAGATAAGGAGTTGTTCAACGGCTTGGAGGAGAAAGATATCCAAATGCATATAGAGATGGGAGACGATGGACGATACAGTGTGAACGGCATTGGTACCATTACCTTTGAGAGGGAGTCAGGTAAACCATTTTTGTTGAAAGATGTTATGCATGTTCCAGGTCTAAAGAAGAACTTGGTCTCAGTCGCGATGTTGGAGGACAGAGGTTATGACATTGTTTTCAGCGATGGAAAAGCCTTCCTGTGACATAAAACAATGGGTCAAACCAAGAGGATAGGGATTCGAGTTAAGAATCTCTACAAGATGGAGGTATATGGTTGCGCTGCAATGGTGGGAAAAGAATAAGAAGTGGTGAGCCAGGATGAGGGCGAATTATGGTACAGGATATTGGGCCATCTTCAACATGGCGCCCTGAAGATTTTGCAGCATAATTCTACTGGAATTCCCAAGGGTACACTTGCGCAGATAGATCAGTGCAATGGATGTACTATGGGTAAGTTTGTGAAGACCACCTTTCATGAAAAAGAGAACCATGATTCGATGATCCTGGAGAGAGTACACACAGACGTGTGTGGACCATTCTCGGTTGCTTCAACAAAAAAACACAGGTATTATATTATTTTTGTTGATGACTATTCTCATAGATGATGGATCTTCTTCATGCAGAAGAAGGATCAAACATTCTCAAAGTTCTGTGAGTTTAAAGCATTGGTGGAGAAGGAGTCAGGGAAGCAAGTGAAGGCTCTGTGGAGTGATAATGGTGGTGAATATATCCTGAATGAATTCAAAGACTTTTGTAGCAAAGAAGGAATTCGAAGAGAACTCATAGTGCCTCATAACCCACAGCGGAATGGGGTCACAGAGAGGAAGAACAGAATGATCATGGGTGCTGCATGACCAGGGCCTACCAATTCACTTGGGGGTAGAAGCATGTAACACTGCGGTTTATGTGCAAAACCGTTGTCCTCATAGAATACTTGGCATAAGTACACTTGAAGAAGCTTTTACTAGTAAGAAGCCGGATGTTTCCCATTTAAAGATTTTTGGCTCACCTGTTTATGTTCATGTGACCAAGAATGCCAGGAAGAAGCTGGAGCCGACTGCAGAAGTTGGGATATTTGTGGGGTGCACAGAAACACCCCATAATTATCGTGTGTATTTTCCAAATAGTCGAATGACTGTGGGGCGACGGGATATAAAATTCAATGAGGAGAAAGCCATGAAGTTGTTGCTTGAGAGGGAGCTACACTTGCATGCAAAGGAGGAACTTCTGGTTCCCAAAGATGATCCTCTAGATGTGGATCAGCCACAGAAGGAGATTCATCGAGTGAAGGAGTCCACTCATGGAGAACCAAACATCAGAATAGGCAGAAAGCGTACCACATAAGCTGAGAGGCTGAAGCTTGATGCACAGAGAATGTAGGAGTCCCTACTTCACAGCGGAGACAAAGACAGTCTCCTGACCGATATACTAGATACATGTCTCTCATGAGCAAATGTATCGTGACAGAGCTATCTTACTTTGAGGAAGAAACATAGGAGCCCACATGGGTAGATGCCATAGTGGAGGAGTATGACTCCATTGTCAGAAACAGTGCTTGGGAGATTGGTCCAAGGTTGGTTGGTAAGTCAGTGGTAGGTTCAAGATGTATCTACAAGTTAAAGCAAGTTGCTGATGGGAGTGTCGAGAAGTATGAGGCAATATTTTTTTCCCGGGGCTTCTCACAAATCGAGGGGATTGAATATGAAGAAACCTTTGCACCTGTCGCACGGTATTCTTCGATAAGGACCATCCTTGCTCTCTTAGCGCAGATGGGTTGGCACATTCATCAGATGGATGTGAAGAATGCGTTCCTTAATGGGATCATTGAGGAAGAAGTGTACATTGAGTAGCCTGAAGGATTTGAGATCTTTAGCAGCGAGTCGCATGTGTGTAGACTCAAAAGAGCGGTGTATGGGCTGAAGCAAGCACCCCGTGCTTGGTACACTCGGATCGACAACTATTTCACTGGACTTGGCTTCACCAAGAGTGAGGCAGATGCAAACCTATACCAGATTGTTGTGGAGGGTAAGATTTTAATCATTGTTCTTTATGTTGATGATTTAATACTGACTAGTGATGAGCAGCTGATACGCTCATGCAAGGAGGACCTTGCAAAGGAGTTCAAGATGAAGGATATGGGTCTCCTTCATTATTTCCTTGGATTGGAAATATGGCAGCGAGAAGGTGAACTTCTTGTGTCTCAAGGAAAGTATGCACAGGAGATACTTGGTAAGTTTCACATGGAGGACTGCAAACCCATGGATACTCCTCTTCCAGGAAACTAGAGGAACGAGGATGCTACATCAGCAGAGGTAGTGGATGCTACTGTCTATTGACAGTTGGTGGGTTCACTCATGTATTTAGTTAATCCAAGACCGGACATATGCTATGCGGTGAACCAGCTTAGTCAAGCGATGGTTAAGCCTGCCAAGCTCTTTTGGAAGGCGGTCAAGCATGTCCTGAGATATCTCAGGGGCACATCTGAGTATGGCTGATGGTATAGACAGACAGATGAGGTGAAGTTGCATGGCTTCACGGATGCAGATTGGGCAGGTAGCCCAATAGACATAAAGAGCACATCAGGAGGGGTTTTCAGTATCGGATCTACAACTGTTTCTTGGTACAACAGGAAACAAAGACCTGTGGCACTCAGTTCAGCGAAATTGGAATACATGGCAGCAAGTCTAGCTGCATGTGAGGCTATCTGGATGAGGAAGATCCTGGTCGGTTTATTTGGTTCTCATTTAGATCCTATAATGATTCATTGTGATAATCAGAGTTGCATTAAAATCTCGATTAATCCCGTGTTTCATGATAGATCTAAACATATAGATATCCGATATCATCATATCAGAGATTGTGTGCAACGGAAGATCATGTTGCTTCAGTACATTCCTACGGAAGATCGGGATGCAGATATTCTGACGAAGGCACTCACCAAGTGAAAATTCGAATACCATAGAGACAGGATCGGGGTGAAGGATAATCCCTATCTTGTTGAGAGGGAGTGTTGAGATTCAACAAGATGATGAGCCTAGTGAAAATTAAGCACCTTCACTAGGTGGGGCTCGCATGCTATTTTTAGGTGTATGTCTATTTTTAGAATGGTGAACATATTCTAAAATTAATAGGATGTTGATTCTAGATGGTTGAGCAAATTATATCTTTAGATGAGTTTCTATTTTTAGAATATGGGCGAAGTCTATTTATAGATCGATAATCTAAAAATAGAATGCATGTCAATTATTATTAGCCCTTGATAATAATCACACAATAAATAACAACTTATTCTCTTGGAGCACTTGATTTTAGTGAACAGATGTGGCACATCACTGGGCTGAAGGAATTACACAATTCCTAGGGTGGTTGGTGATTCATGCATGGAGAACTTCGTTATAACTAATTGTGGCAAGTTGTAACAGAGTTGGAGGAGTAGTTATGTGAGTTGTTATTTAGTTTAACTCAGTTAAGTGAGTTAAACTCAGTTATGCTAGTTGTAACTAGAGATACACTAGTGAAATATGAGTGAATTAATTATTTAATTAATTCACAAGTAGTGTCTTACTTGCAACTGAAGAAATACAACAGTTAACTACTTGCATGTTAGATCCAGTGGAGACCTAGTGGAGAGATAGGTGAAAGGGTGTGTTTGACTATCAATTGTGACTATAGTGATGCACTCAATGCATCTACATAGGCATTGGAGATGCCAATGAGGATTGTGCAGTACAATCAAGGAAATATCGAATTCAGTCAGGGATCTTCTTCAGTAGGGATTGTGCAGTGGAGGCAGGCTGTCAGGAGGCAAGAAATTGGTGCATAGATATGAAAATTTCTGCATGACAGTGTGTGACGGTTGCATATTGTACGAAAATATCTATGAGTTGAACTTTGTATGAGATTGTTACATGTTCCATTGATATACATAATATATGATAGTTGGGGTTTTTAACTTTAAGCTTTCTCGTGTAAAACATCTTGTTATGTGCAACTGATTTTTCTTCATATGTTTTGCAATTGGAAATTTAATTTCTGCAAAGAATAAAGTGGAAGGATTTTGTATTTAACATAAGATTAAATTGTTAGATCAGGAGAATCCAGAAATACATTATTGTGTTTATAAATTTCTATGGTTTTCTTGGAGCACTTTGGCATTGGGCCAAGAAAGGTAAGAAAGCAAGAAGAAGGAGGAAGCAAACAAGGAGGGGCAAGAATCAAGCAACTACAACAAGATTCTTTGAAGGTATTGATTTTCATGTGTGATTTCCTTGCTAGATCTGGCATGCATGGTATTGCATGTGGTTCTTTTCTGTCTTGGCATGGGTTTTTCCAAGCATGACGGTGTTATCAACCTAGCCTTGCCATTTTCCAGATAGCCATGGTGTTGTGGAGTTCTCATACTTCGATTGAGATGGATTGTCTGATGGATTCAATGTCGAGTGAGGTGGATCTATGAAATGAAAAAAACATGCCCTAGTGGTCCCTGAATCGGAGTGTGGATCATGGTAAAGCCATTGGCCAAGCAACCCATAAACCAGACTGTGGGTTGCGGTAAAGCCAGATTGTGTGCCTCGGCGGGCCTAGGAATCCTTGTCGGTGAATGGAGAGATATATGGTAAATCCAAGAGGTGTATTACTCTCTATTGGGCCTAGTAATCCTGGGATGGGATCTACATCAAATCCTGGGGAGTGGGTCTTGGTGTAGGGCCTAGTGATCCCTAAATCAGACTGTGGATTATGGTAAAGCCTGAGAGACTAAGAGGCACTCAAATTCCTCACAATGTAGGCAGAGAACCCCTATAGAATTCATGCTTTTTTGGTTCTTTTTGGCTGGTTATGAGTCTCACATTCATGCTTGTAATATGGAATGGGGGTGATTAGCTAAAGATAGATTTGGCTCAGCTAATCTATGGTCGGGTGGAACGACGAAGTCCCATCTTCGGTTGGTTTTTACATTCAGAAATGAAGAGCTCATTCCTTTGGTATTTGGTATTCAAATGTACTGATCATTATGTGGATTTTATTGTTGTTGTATCGACTGTATTTCTGTTGTTATTATGCAAGTTATAAGCATGTATTTTATCAGTGATGATGTATGGCTCTATCCCTGTTTTTACTTGTAAATGAATGCACAATGTATCTATGGTCAAATAGATTTTATTGCAACTAATGATGTAAGGGAGTAATGTGTCTTAGCGATTCTCATATAAGTATGAGACCCCTATGCTTAAATCTATTGTTTACACCTATACATTCAATGTTTGTGACATGTTTGACAAAATGTCTGTCATGGCTAGGAGGGGTCCATATGAGTTATTGTTGATGTGATTGCTTCTATACAATTGTCCTATTGTTATTTATCATCCATTAAGTTTTCATGAATTTTTGGGTAGTGACATAGGCTTTGGGCCTTAAAAGGTGGCTCAAATCTTGGAGATGTTGGCACAAAACTGCAGATTTGGGGCCCTAGCTATAGGCATGCATTGTTATGCATGGGGATATAGCCTCCTAGTCGTTGGAATGCAGTGTTATGCTTGCAGATATGGCTAAAAGAGGTCAAAATGTTAGTGTGACCCAGAGGTAAGAGGCCTGAAAGGTTGGGTTAGCTCCTGGGGGTGTCATTGATGATGAACAAGGTATGTATGTTGTGTTTCTGTCGGTTCCACATTTTTAAGGTCACCTAGGAGGTTAAATCCCATATAGCCGCCTCTCGTCACATGTTTACCCTAGTTGGCCGGTTACTTGGTTAGATGTGGGAAGAGAGTGTTACAGAGTGGTATGAGACCGATTCAACCCTCAGACTGGATGGGCAGTGTGTTGATCATGCATTTATGTTGGTTGTATATGTGTTTAGTATGATTGTGGTATATATGTGTTTGTTGCATCCGTGTTTTGTTGGCCATGGTGGCAGTGGTGTCGCCATGGAATTGTTGATGGTGTTGCTGTCAACATGTTGTCGTGACTATATGAATGGTTATGTGTTGCTCATGCTTTTGTATTATTCATGCACACTTGCTTACATATTGTACATGCATTTCTTTTATCCCAGGGTTACATATTGGTCATGCTTTAGTGTTATCCGTGTATGATTTCTTGTGTGATGTCATATGTTTAACATGCATTGGTCATTCATGATAGATTATACATGTAAAGTGGGTGCATATGGTCAAGTTTGCATTGGTTTTATTGAGGTTGCTGTGCATGAGGTCATTGTATGCAATTAGGTCATCATGATGATATTGATATGTTATGATGCTAATGTGTTGGCTGAGTTAGAGTAAGAGATGCACATCATTAAAGTGAAGTTGCAGCAATGGACTTTGGGATAAGAGTAGATCGTCATACAAATTTTCATGCTTAACATGCATGTATGTGATTCATGGTTGTTGTAGGCATTAGGGTTACTTATATGTTTGTAGTTCTATTGTTATGGTTACATATGTTATAAATTCTAGTCGATTAGTGTAGTTATATGCATTATGGTTATGTGCATGCCTTTCATTCTATTGATTTTATGATTACAAACATGATAGATGTTAGTTAATTTGTGTGATCATATGTACATGTGTTGGTTAGTCAAGCATGGTATTAACTTGATGACTAGGTTACATGTTGTTTATGAATATGTTACATGTTAACTTGTAGTTAACTCGATGATTATGTAATATGTTGTTGATGATCATATTATATGTTAACTTGTTGCTGTTATATGTTATTTAAATTGATGATTAGGGTTATAACATTAATATCTTGATGTTTTATGTATCATGATAAATTGGATTGACCTATGCATATGGTCAGGGTTATGACACTTAGGTATGAGTTGAATTATTTGTGACATTGTGTTGTACTAAGCTAGACTGACTGTGCATATGTGATTATTATGCATGAATGAAAAATGTTTATGAGTTTATGATGTGAACATATTAGATAGTTATTGTTATGGATATCGCGACCTTATTTATGATTGAGTTGATATGTTGTGAAGTTATGTCATGCTAATCTAGATTGGCTGTGCAGATAATATAGCCTTTCCTAAGATACATTAAGGCATGAGTTTGCTTATGTCGTATACTTGGTGCTTGATTGTTTGATTATGTCAGCTATCTGGTGTTGAGTGTTTGATGTCCATTATTTTTTCTAGTTGACTTATCTAATATGGTACGTTTTGTTTGAATGATTGATCAATCATATGATATGAGTATGTGTTTGTAAGTTTCCATGAAGTATATGTTTATGTTTATGTTATGGCAAGTAATGCTAAGGGGTACATCAACGAAGTGAAAGTAGTGTGATCTGCGGCATGCTAGGATAAGCAGGGATGATGGAAAGACACTAGAAGCAAGGTTGCTTGTGGGGTCAATGTGTGGTCTATGTATGTGCAATAATACTATTGTGTATATGTTGTGCATGTTGTATATTCAGTGATTAGTACCTAAGGTGACGTGTACATGTAACATATGTAGTATTGTGTACCTATGATGTTGTATGTCTGTTTCATATATGATGTTGTGTGTATATTGCATATGCAGTGCTAGATATAGATGGTGCTATGTACATGTTGTATATGCAGTGCTATGTACATATGGTGTTGTGTGCATGATTGTACATGCGGTGATGTGCACATATGATGCTTTGTACATGTTGTACATGTGGTGTTGTGTGCAGGTGTTGATGTGTACATGTCGTGTACATGTTGTGCATGTGATGTTGTGTACATGTAGTTTCGTGTACATGTCGTGCATGTGGCAATGTGTACATGTGGTATTGTGTACACATTATATAGGTGTTGCGGTGTACATTTGGCGTTGTGTACACATTGTGCAGGTGGTGTCATGTACATGTGATGTTGTGCACACTTTGTGTAGATAGCGTTGTGTAAAGGTGGTACTGTGTACATGTTGAGCATATGTTATTGATATACATGTGGTATCGTATGCATGTCGTACATGTTGTGCTGAGGGCATACGGTACTATGTATGTGCATGGTGTAGTTGTGGTATCGTGACATGTGTATTCGTTGTGTGGTGCTATGTATATGCATATGTGATGTGTTGCATTGTATTGTACACCAAGTTTAGGTGTATGTGTTGTATGTCAGTGTAGGCATATGTATTGAGTTATATTGTACATCGGGTGTATGTGTCGTATGTCAGTGTGGGTGTATGTATTGTATGGTGTTGTACACCTTATGTGGATGTACATGTTGTACACTATGTGTATGTGTACGTATTTGAAGAGAAGCAAGGGCACTGGGTGCTTGCCAGGTGTGGCAACCAATCTAGTGTGTGTACAAAAAGAACAAAGGCAGAAGTAAGGACTGATGAAGGATAAGTATTGATATTTTATTTCAGTTCTACTATGCATATGATCCACGATTCTAATTTATCATGTTTACATGTGATTTATGATTATGGTTTATGGTGATTTCATGCGATTCATGATTTTAATTTATGATGGGTATGTTTTGAGCTAACCAAATGTGATGTGTTTATACATGATGATTTGATCAAACAACTGGTTTGACAACTTGTTGTGACCGGAAGTGAACATAATTGCAAGTGTACCTTATTGACGAACTACCAATGAGGTATGATGTGAATTTATTTCAATTTATTTTGAATTTAATGGTGGTTAATATATGCTTGGTACAGGAAGCACATAAATGCCCGGTTGGGTGGTTGAAATTGATTTCTAGCATTAATAACAACATAAAAAGGAATTGAAACAAGAATAAGTATGTTGGTAAAGCACTCCAGGAGCAGGACCATTATGGGACACTGGTACCTAATAGTGTCCATTGATTTCCATAAGCATGCTATGACCGGTATGATTGTTTTGAGGCAAGTATATGCCTTGTTCATTTGAACTTCCGATGCAAGAGAGCCTTGCCAAGGGATGGATTTTCCAAGATAGGGAGGAACTTAGAAGGTGAGTGACTGCACGAAAGGGATGACCAGATTGCCTGAGGGACTGTGTAGCAAAGAAGGGAAGGTCAGGAATGGATTTGTTTTGGTCATTAGCATTGCTAGATGGAATAAGATGCACATTAGGAGTGTGCCTCCGCATAATGAGCTGGTAACTATTCACTGAGGGTACAATAGCGCATGATTGTAGTGCTGGACATTAGATGCGGATTTGACTTTGGTAGTGGATTCTGGACTTCCTGGGAAGGAGGTGAATCCTGGTATTATTTTGAGGGTGGAGGTATGAGCCTCTGGATTCCCTTGTTGTTGATACATAAATTGTATCCTTTTATTCGTTGGTTGAGAAAATCTATATGTTTATATGTGTATACTATTGTAAATACCGTAATGAGCTGCGTTATAAAGGTCCAGTACACGGAATGATTGTCGTGATGATTTTTTGCTTTTGAGAAGTTTATTCATTGTAAATACTACAATGAGCTGTGTTATAAAGGTCCATGGGCAGTATGTTTGCTTTTCAGTGGTTTTGTTGAGGTATAGGTGTGATTGAACACCGAGGATAGTGTCCCCCAAGGGGGAGGGTTTTGTAACAACCCTGGTGAAAATTCCATGTAATAAAATTTAATAAAGGAAAAATTAATAACCACGGTTGATGGGACACTTAATCTAAGGTGAATGTTGGGCAAAACATCCCAGTGGGTGTTCATTTCGATTATTATGGTTAAAGAAAATTGGAAAAGGAAATGGCTAATGCTTTGGAAAGGCAAGATGCATTAATCAACATTTTATTTATGAAAATAAAGTTAAATAGGAGAAAAGGAAGGTGAAAGGTCACAGGTTGCATGTGCGGAGAAAAATGAAGGAAAATAATGGAAAATGGAGAAAATAGAGGCCTCGTTGATAAAAAGGCTTATAAGGATCAGTGGGTGGGATTTTGTCATTGCATTTTTGGAGCTCTCTCATTTTTCTCTCTCTCTCTCTCACTCTTGGACACTTAGAGAGTTTTCTTGGAGCACTTTGGAATTGGGCCAAGAAAGGCAAGAAAGCAAGAAGAAGGAGGATCAGGAATCAAGTAGCCATGACATGATTCTTTGCAGGTATTGATTTGCATGTGTGATTTCCTTGCTAGATCTGGCATGCATGGTATTGCATGTGGTTATTTTCTATCTTGGCATGGGTTTTTCCAGGCATGACAGTGTTATCAACCTAACCTTGCCATTTCTGTATATCCATGGTGTTGTGGAGTTCTCATACTTTGGTTGAGCTGGATTATCAGATGGATTCGAAGATGAGTGAGGTGGATCTACGAAATGACAAACACATGGACGAGTGGTCCCTAAACCAGACTGCAGTTCACGGTAAAGCCACTGACCTAGTAACCCCTGAACCAGACTGTGGGTTGCGATAAAGCCAGATTGTGTGCCTCGGTGGGCCTAAAAATCATTTCCAATGAATGGTAGGATATACGATAAAGCCAAGAGGTGAATTTCTCTCCCTTTAGCCTAGTAGTCCCGATATTGGATGTACGGTAAAACCTGGAGAGTGGGTCTCGATGTAGGGCCTAGTGATACCTGGATCAAAATATGGATTACGATAAATCCTGAGAAACTAGGAGGCTCTCAAATTACTCACGGTGTAGGCGGAGAACCCCAATATCATTCATGCTTGTTTGGTTATTTTTGGTTGCTTATGAGTCTCACTTTCATGCTTAGAATATGACACGGGGGTGATTGGCTGAAGAGAGATTTGGCTCAACCAATCTATGGTCAAGTGGAACGTGGAAGTCCCATCTCAGGTTGGTTTTTACATTCAATAATGAAGAGCTCATTCCTTTGGTATTTGGTATGAAAATGTACTTGTCATTATGTGGATTCTATTGTTGTTGTATCCCCTATATTTCTGTTGTTATTATATTGGTTATAAGCATGTATTTTATCAGTGATGATGTATGGCTCTATCCATGTTTTTACTTGTAAACGAATGCACCATGTATCTATGGTCAAATAGATGCAATGCTTCTTAGCGATTATGAGATAAGTATGAAACCCCTATGCTTAAATATGTTGTTTACACCTGCAGATTCAATGTTTGTGACATGTTTGAAAAAATGCATGTCATGACTAGGAGGGGTCCAAATGTTTTCTTGTTGGTGTGATTGCTTCTGTATCATTGTCTTATTACTATTTATCATCCCTCAGGTTTCATGAAGTTTTGGGAAGTGAACTGGGCTATGGGCCTTAAAAGGTGGCTCAAATCCCGAAGCCGCAAGAACAAAATTGAGGTTTTGGGGTCCTAGACGCATGCATGCACTGTTATGCCTGGGGATATAGCCTCTTAGCCACATATATGCAGTGTTATGCCTGCGGATATCGCTCAAATAGGCCAAAATGTCAGTGTGACCCAGGGATAAGAGGCCTGAAAGATTGGGTTGGCTCCTTGGGGCATGATTGATGATGTACAAGGTTCGTACATTGTGTTTCTGTTGGTTCCACTTCCTTAAGGTCACCTAGGAGGTTGAATCCCATATAGTAGCCTCTCGTCACATGTTTACCTTGGTTTTCCAGTTACTGTTGGAAATGTTGTCTTTGATGGCAAAGGAGATGGCAAAGGAGGAGCACTTGAAACATCAACAAGGCAAAGAGAGCATGAGACATGAAGCAGAGGCAGTTTTAGAAGGGTTAGTTGATTGGAGATCTAGAGAGGTAGAAGAGGCAGCAGATGAAACAGAGGAATTAGAGACAGAGCAGTGGAGTTGAATTAGGGGTTTAATACAGTTTGCAAAGGAGATGGCAAAAGGGAGAGCTGTTAGGGAGAGACAAGGTAATAAATTGAAGGACTAATTGAATATTTGGCCAAGACTAGGAGGGTTTTGTAGTTGATTTCATTTGTATATGTTGATGAAGAGCTGTGAAATTGTGTTAAGTATGGTTGAGTAAATCCGAGTAAAGGGCTGATAGATTCGATTTCTGTAAAACCACGAGACAACAAATCAGTAAAGGATGTAATTATGTATGGTGGATTCGATAGGGTTAATAGAGATTCTATACATGTATATAAGAAATATTTGAGTGCATAGTAGGTTTGAAGATTTGATTGGAAGTGTGAGTCTCGAAGCATCGACGCTCTCAAAGCAGAGAACTCAGTTCAAACCCATAAATTTCCATTCCACAGTTGAAAAACCGAGGAAATGTTTAGTTAACTGTGTGCAGGTGTGTTAGACGCACGTTATGAGCAATTTGGTGAAATCACGGTTAGTGTAACCCATAAATTTAGCAAATATTGAAGGTGAACGTAATTGAAGCAGTGAGGGGAAATGGATTCCCCGTTGGCTCGGTCGAAGGAACAGAACACTGGTACTTAAGAATCAAACCTGTGAAGGTATTTAAGTGAGGAATGAATCTGGAGTGATTCCATTAAATAAGGTGACACAGGGTCAGGAAAAAGGTTTAAAGCAGGACTGTGTGTAAAAGGGAGTGGAACCTTGTACTAAGCGGAACGCGGAAGAACTACGTTAATAGAATGGTGCGAGAAGGAGAACCCTTTTAAAATAATAAGGGACGACGGAACGCGAAGGTAGGCGGAACCCCGATCCAAAAAGGGCGGAACCAAGAAGAGTGAACAGTAAAGGTGGTTTATGGTTTTCATCGCACCACCTTTACACGGTGGGCAGTATTTGAGGAGTTGGGAGCGATTCCATAGATCATTCGACACGTGGCGAGGTGGACCCACGGAAAACCGCCTCCCACTGCGCACCATCGCGCGTTAACCATCGACCAAAGACGCGGTGCGATATTGATACATACCGTTGATCTGGGAAGATGCCATCGAACGGTGGCTGTGTTCGGAAGGTGCGTGAAGGTTAGCCAAAGTACGACGCACCATCACGCATTATTGCTCGTGCAAGTTGCCCGAGCGATATCCGTTCGATCAGATGTTACGACGCGATGGAATACGAGCCCTCCGATCGAGTCATTCGTTAGCGCTAGGCCCCAGTTTAAATTACATTGCTCATTGTTAAGGTCTGTGGATTTAATGAAGGTACGTGGCTGGCGGGACCCGAAAGGATTATATATGTTGTCACTGTAGGCGCTATTTATTATGAAGCTTAATGCTTAGGGGGAGATTCTAAATACATCATAAACTGCTGTGATATATAGTGGCATATTCGAATGGGTCACAAGGTTGCGCGCTACAATCATATGCGAAGAGAATTTGAATGTATGATATGATATTTAACCATATTTATATGTGCATTCCCGAGACTTATACCATAGGGTTAATTATAAGTTGAGGGATGATTCGAAAATGCTAAGTGGGGCCATATGAATTGTGATCCAGGCATGTAGTTCAAAGACCGAGGGTAGATATATGTATTGATATTGAGAGCATGACATAAGGGCTTGGAATTAATATCTCAAATCTCAGAGATTTGAGATATTAACACTCTCAGATTTAAGTGTTGAATTTTCCAGCATAGAAGAAAGAGAGGTTGTGAGATTGCCCGGACTAGGGAAAGTTTCCGCATTAATTCAATTTTGCCCAGATTTAAAATCAGTCGTTATATTAAAAGACAGTTATATGTGCAACAGTTATAAAACTGCAATGAAAGAGAGAGAGACAGTTGCAGAAAAATGTACAGTGATCCAAAAGGTCTGAAGGGGGTTGATTTGGAAGAATATTATATGGACAGAGAGTGTGTAAGCAGGTAGCCCGAGCACAGAGATTAATAATGAACAGACATTGCCTAGATTTATATTTATTTGAGGATAAACTTGGAAAAGCAGTTATATATGCAGCAGGTGCACAAAGGTACAGTGAACAGGTGAATAAACACAGGGATGAAAATGTGGGTCTAATAGAGGTAAACAAAGAATGTAGGAACTGAAAAAGTCAGAGGGAATTTTGCAGGCATGATGAACAGAAGTATGCAGATGAGTTACTTAACAGTAGCAGAAAAGACAAATCCAGTAAAGCCAAAATCCAGAAAAGGAGCTGAGTAAAATTGAAATGTGTAACTGAAAATGTGAATGTAAATGTTGTAATTAATTTTTTGTTGTTTGTGATGCATTGGCAAGTCTCTAG
The DNA here is from genome assembly GCA_034641835.2 of Pinus albicaulis. NCBI lineage: Eukaryota > Viridiplantae > Streptophyta > Pinopsida > Pinales > Pinaceae > Pinus > Pinus albicaulis. The sequence goes on from CM076575.1 coordinate 80,865,813, forward strand.
TAGGAAAACAAAACTCCCACTGTAATATTGAAATTAATGCATATTGTTATATTTTTCTGAATGAGCGAGTAAAAGAAATGAGAAGGCAGAAGGAAAAAAGTCAGGACTACTCACTTCAAATTCCCTGAGGAATGTAAAGAGTCATGTGATGAACTCTATATATAATATCACATTGATATGCACAAAGAGGTTAGAAGGTTAGAGAGTGAGTGAAGAGAATGCAGAAATGAAGCAGTGAGGCAGAGAAGAAAGAGGAGCTGAGCAGAGAAGAAGGAGGAGCTAAGCAGAGAAGAAGGAGAAGCTGATAGAGAATCTGAGAAGATGCAGAGATAATACAGGGCAGATATGAGAATAGATGAACATTAGAGCAGATGGAACAGAACAGAGCTGATATCCAAGGTAAATCAGCAAGTGTTTTTCTTTTGAAAGAGTAAGGAAGTTGGAGCTTCCCTTTCAAGTTGTAGCTTGATAGATGCCAATTGGAGCTGACTAAGGTAGGAGCCTCCTGTAGGTTCGTGCCTGCAGAAAATAGATGGGAGTTGGTGCTTCCACATCAAGTTGTAGCTTGATAAAATGTCAGTTGTAGCTGACTAAGGTTGGAGCCTCCTGTAGGTTGGTGCCTGCATAAAATTAATGGGAGTTGGAGCTTCCTTGCAAGTTGTAGCTTGTAGAATTGAGGTAGGAGCCTCCTGTAGGTTGGTGCCTACAGAAAATCAGTGGTGAGATGGATTTGGAGCTTGCCTTTGCATCACAACAATAATAAGATGTGGTTTTATCCCTTCATGGGTTTCCACTTATATCTGGTGTCTCTGTGCATGATGTCTATGTGTTGATGTGGTTTATCTAATCTGCTTAATACTTGTTGCTCACATATTAATACTGTTGTTACATTAACAAATTTGTTTGATACTTGCTGCTCACTAATAAAGAATGCTTACATATTAAGTTGATCATGAAGTGAAGGTGTAAATAAGTTTTAAGAGAAAAGTTTTAAAAGTCCATGTATGTGTTAAACTGATTCACCCCCCCCCCCCTCTCAGTTTAACTAAGGGTTCAAAAATTGGTATCAGAGAAGGTTCCTTTGGTGTAAGCCTAATAGCTTGAAGGAGACCTGGTTGAGTCATGGACTATCAAAATGTACCTGTGTTAAATACAACAAACTTTCCTGAATGGAGAGATAAGGTTAAGACAGGATTATTGGCTTATGAATCTGAGGTGTGGAAGCTTGTATGTGATGGTTACTGCACAAACTCCCCCACGGTGAAAGAACAACAGAGGAATGCCAAGGCAAAATGTGTGATATATAATAGTCTTCATAACAAGGACCTTGAGTTGATAATGGATTTAACCTCTGCAAAAGAAATATGGGATAGACTGCATTTCATGCATGGAGTAGACACTAAGGATTGCATTGTCAAGAAGGAGAAGAGAATTAAGAAAAAGAAAAATTCATGTCAAAAGGAAAATGTTCAAACACATGAGGTACCTGCTAGTGTGAATGGTAGTAAGAACCATGAAGAAATTGCAGCTGAAGAAAAAGCCAAACTAGACATAGCCTTGAATGAAATAGAAAAACTAAAGAATGAAAACAAAGACCTTAAGACATTGGTGCAAATATGTGATGAGAGAGAATATGAAGATAAGAAAGAAATTATTGGCCTGAAGACACAACTTAAAGAAGCAAAGAAAGTAGAAGACACTCTGCTGCAACAAATGAGAGAGAAAAGTCAGGAATGTGAAAGATTGGAAGAAGAAGTAGTGAGTCTGAGAAAGAATTTAGAAAAAGCCCAAAGAGACTTATTAATGAATACTCCTCAGATGAAAAGCTCTGGACAGTTGGACCAGATTCTAAAAGCTCAAAGATCTCCTCTCATAAGGTTGGAATAGGATATGAAGGAGAAAACAGTAAGCCCAAGGTAGAAGATAACAAGAAAATCATCTTTGTAAAAGCTGTAAAGGAAAATGAAGCAGCTCAGAAGATTCCCACAGAAGAAGAAGCCAGCAAGAACAAGATTTTTAAAGAAACAAACAAAATCAAGCAGCAACATGAAAGAACAGAGAACGAGAGGATGAAACAATCAGCTGCTAAAGGCTCACATGCTCCTAAAGATGAAATGAACAAATTTGGAAGATGTCAAAGGAGGTTCCTCCCTCCTATGAAAAATAGCACATGTTTCTCTTGTCATAAACCAGGACATAATGCAGCATATTGTAAGACAAAGCCAAACTAGTCCAACCAGCAAAGGATGCAGCAAAATAGAGGAATCCCTCAAGCAAGAAAATGGACAAGACAATCTTTCACCAGGTACACAAATCATTTCCATGGCTATTGTTATGCATGCAATAATTTTGGACATAAAATTGTTGATTGTAAAATGTATCCAAGAAGAGGAACAAAATATTATACATCAGCCCAAATGCACCTTGGTCAAATAAGATGTTATGTATGCCTCAAACTTGGTCACAAAGCAAAAGATTGTAATCTGCCATATACATTAAAGAAATCTAGACAGATGATGGGATCAAAGCAAATCAAACAAAACTATGAATTTAAAAGAAGTGGAGACATTATGAAGAACCCCAATAAAGTATGGAAGGAAAAGAGAAAGGGGGAGCCTATTATCTCAATAACATAATGAGTCCTCCATATTCTCAGGGGGAGCTGCTCTAGGAAGCAAAGAAAAAATCCAACCAGTGACAAATATGAAGCAACATCCCAGGGGGAGAGAAGTTCATATATAGACCCCATGAAAGTAGTCTAAGAAGAGCCCCATGTAATGAGAACAGCTATGAGATCAGGTAGAAAAAGGAAATTCCTCTAAAAGATAACTATAGAGAAAGAAGATCATCTAAAGTATTAAGTAGCTGACAGATTGATGGAAGAAGAGAAGAGAGCAAGAAGCCATGATGATAGAGGAAACCTTAGCAATGAACATATAAGCTAAGAAGACTTTAGCACATTAAAGTGATGATCACACTATACCTCCTACTGCTAGAATTAACAATGTATCACATTAAGAAGGATGAGTAAGAAAAGTGCCTATCATCAGTTCATTACATCTTTCAAAAGGTCCACTTGGAAAAATGCAGTTAAGTGAGTAATAAATCTTTGAGTAATCAGCCCATGAAGATACATAGAAAATAAATTGAAGATGTCTTCTTGAAAGTATTTATGTTAGAACAATTGAATAGTATGTAAAGCAGTAATGGTTCTGGAGCAATCCTAGAAAAGAAAACGCTGTGACTTCCTTTGAACAAAATGACAGAAAAAGCAAAAGATTAATGAGGCCAAGATCAGATTCAGTATATTGATGATTGTTGTTGAAAACAGTGGAGAGCTCAATAATAGAATTTATGAAGGATGTCTTAATTATGGGTAAATGTGCAAGTTGAAGTGAAACCTCTGCATGGTTTTTCAAAGTAATATCAATTGGTGTTTAGGAACAAGCAACATGCTTATCAACAGATTACTAAGCATTATCAGTGGAGCAGCAGTATGATGCAGGTCCACAGGATCAAAGAACTATGGCAAAAGAACCTCAAGGTAATATTCCCAGTATTATCTGCATTCAGCATGAAAAGGGAAGTAGCAGTGCTAAAGGATCAATATCTGATTTACACTTGAAGTAATAGCACCGAAGCAATATCTTTTTCTATATATAATTTCATGCCTTCCTGAAGTTGGTACATGTATATCTTCAAGGCCTCTTTCTTAAGATCAGTTACAAAACTGTGTGAAGTCTGTTTGCTGAGTTTTCAATTAAACATATTGAATATGCTTTTGTGGAAGTTCATTTTGATAAAACAGTCAAAGTATCTGAAGAATAAAGGACTAGCTGTGATTACCATCTGAAGCTCAAAAGTTTTTAAAAATCATCTAAATCCTACTTCAGCACAAAGGATTTACTGGTAATCCACCTTTAAAGAGAGATTGATTATTGACATACATACCATTATGTCATAAATAAAACTGCATAGTTGATAAGTGAAACTGACCAATACATTGAAGGGTTTGTTTTGAAAGCACATTGTATAAGAAGGAAAGTCAGTTGGCCTCTAATATTGAAAGATATTGCCTATTCTTATAATAAGCTGTAAGCTCTGGTTTGATTCATGGTTCACAACAACAACAAGAAACTCTCAGTCTTTAAATGTAATATCCTTGTCAGCATCCTAGCTCATATCATCACCAACAAGCAGGAAAGGTGTACCATAGCAATAAAAGATATATTGGCATCATTATCATAATTGAACAGGTGTGGTATTGCAGATGAGTATTGCAGGAGAAGACATGTTCCATCTACAATCTTCCTCAACAGAAATATATTAGCTCACTACATCAGACAGAGATAGAAGCATATATGAAGCCTTCTCAATATTTTAGTTTTTGATCCAATCATACATCTCTGATTAGATAAAGCTGGTACAATGTGTTCTATGAAGTGTCATTATCTTCACTTTTAGCTCTATACAAGTGAAAGAAGTCTATGCGTTTGAATTGTATCAATTTACACTGTATATTCAAGTTCAATAATCCTCAAAGTGTTCTCTCAACAAGTCTTGTACATCAGTCTGGAGCAGCATGGTACAAAGTCAGCAGAAGAGGGCCTAAACATAACTCAGAGAGAGGAAATGCAGAAAGCAAACTAGGAAATGAGAAACCCTTTGCCATTGATGTCAAAGGGGGAGGAAAAGCAAAAAGGGGCTTCTAAAAGGAAAGCAGAGGAAGTGTATTGCCATCAATGCGAAAGGGGGAGACTGTTGGAAATGTTGTCATTGATGGCAAAGGAGATGGCAAAGGAGGAGCACTTGAAACAACAACAAGGAAAAGAGAGCATGAGACATGAAGCAGAGGCAGTTTTAGAAGGGTTAGTTGATTGGAGATCTAGAGAGGTAGAAGAGGCAGCAGATGAAACAGAGGGATTGAAGCAGAAGCAACAGAGGAATTAGAGACAGAGCAGTGGAGTTGAATTAGGGGTTTAATACAGTTTGCAAAGGAGATGGCAAAAGGGAGAGCTGCTAGGGAGAGACAAGGTAATAAATTGAAGGACTAATTGAATATCTGGCCAAGACCAGGAGGGTTTTGTAGTTGATTTCATTTGTATATGTTGATGAAGAACTGTGAAATTGTGCTAAGTATGGTTGAGTAAATCTGAGTAAAGGGCTGAGAGATTCGATTTCTGTAAAAGCACGAGACAACAAATCAGTAAAGGATGTAATTCTGTATGGTGGATTCGATAGGGTTAATAGAGATTCTATACATGTATATAAGAAATATTTGAGTGCATAGTAGGGTTGAAGATTTGATTGGAAGTGTGAGTCTCGAAGCATCGATGCTCTCAAAGCAGAGAACTCAGTTCAAACCCAGAAATTTCCATTCCACAGTTGAAAAACCGAGGAACTGTTTAGTTAACTGTGTGCAGGTGCGTTAGACACACATTATGAGAAATTTGGTGAAATCACGGTTAGTGTAACCCATCAATGCAACAAATATTGAAGGTGAACGTAATTGAAGCAGTGAGGGGCAATGGATTCCCCGCTGGCTCGGTCGAAGGAACAGAACACTGGTACTTAAGAATCAAACCTGTGAAGGTATTTAAGTGAGGAATGAACCTGGAGCGATTCCATTAAATAAGGTGACACAGGGTCAGGAAAAAGGTTTAAAGCAGGACTGTGTGTAAAAGGGAGCGAAACCCTGTACTAAGCGAAACGCGGAAGAACTACGTTAATAGAACGGTGCGAGAAGGAGAACCCTTTTAAAATAATAAAGGACGACGGAACACGAAGGTAGGCGGAACCCCGAGCCAAAAAGGGCGGAACCAAGAAGAGTGAACAATAAAGGTAGTTTATGGTTTTCATCGCACCACCTTTACACAGTGGGCGGTATTTGAGGAGTTGGGAGCAATTCCATAGATCATTCGACACGTGGCGAGGTGGACCCACGGAAAACCGCCTCCCACTGTGCGCCATTGCGCGTTAACCATCGACCAAAGACGCGGTGCAATATTGATACATACCGTTGATCTGGGAAGATGCCATCGGACGGTGGCTGTGTTCGAAAGGTGCGCGAAGGTTAGCCAAAGTACGGCGCGCCATCGCGCATTATTGCTTGTGCAAGTTGCCCGAGCGATATCCGTTCGATCAGATGTTGCGGTGCGATGGAATACGAGCCCTCCGATCGGGTCGTTCGTTAGCGCTGGGCCCCAGTTTAAATTATATTGCTCGTTGTTAAGGTCTGTGGATTTAACGAAGGTACGTGGCTGGCGAGACCTAAAAGGATTGTATATGTTGTCACTGTAGGCACTATTTATTATGAAGCTTAATGCTTAGGGGGAGATTCTAAATGCATCATAAACCGCTGTGATATATGGTGGCATATTCGAATGGGTCACAAGGTTGCGCGCTACAATCATACGCGAAGAGAATTTGAATGTATGATATGATATTTAACCATATTTATATGTGCATTCCCGAGACTTATACCATGGGGTTAATTATAAGTTGAGGGATGATTCGAATATGTTAAGTGGGGCCATATGAATTGTGATCCAGGCGCGTATTTAAAAGACCGAGGGTAGATATATGTATTGATATTGAGAGCATGACATAAGGGCTTGGAATTAATATCTCAAATCTCAAAGATTTGAGATATTAACACTCTCAGATTTAAGTGTTGAATTTGCCAGCATAGAAGAAAGGGAGGTTGTTAGATTGCCCAGACTAGGGAAAGTTTCAACATTAATTCAAGTTTGCCCAGATTTAAAATCATTCGTTATATTAAATGACAGTTATATGTGTAGCAGTTATAAAACTGCAACGAAAGAGAGAGAGACAGTTGCAGAAAAATGTACAGTGATCCAAAAGGTCTGAAGGGGGCTGATTTGGAAGAATATTATATGGACAGAGAGTGTGTAAGCAGGTAGCCCGAGCACAGAGATTAATAATGAACAAAAATTGCCTAGATTTATATTTATTTGAGGATAAACTTGGAAAAGCAGTTATATATGCAGCAGGTGCACAAAGGTACAGTGAACAGGTGAATAAACACAGGGATGAAAATGTGGGTCTAACAAAGGTAAACAAAGAATGTAGGAACTGAAAAAGTCAGAGGGAATTTTGCAGGCATGATGAACAGAAGTATGCAGATCAGTTACTTAACAGCAGCAGAAAAGACAAATCCAGTAAAGCCAAAATCCAGAAAAGGAGCTGAGTAAAATTGAAATGTGTAACTGAAAATGTGAATGTAAATGTTGTAATTAATTTTTTGTTGTTTGTGATGCATTGGAAAGTATCCAATAGGAAAACACAACTCCCACTGTAATATTGAAATTAATGCATATTGTTATATTTTTCTGAATGAGCGGGTAAAAGAAATGAGAAGGCAGAAGGAAAAAAGTCAGGACTACTCACTTCAAATTCCCTGAGGAATGTAAAGAGTTATGTGATGAACTCTATATATAATATCACATTGATATGCACAAAGAGGTTAGAAGGTTAGAGAGTGAGTGAAGAGAATGCAGAAATGAAGCAGTGAGGCAGAGAAGAAAGAGGAGCTGAGCAGAGAAGAAGGAGGAGCTAAGTAGAGAAGAAGGAGAAGCTTATAGAGAATCTGAGAAGATGCAGAGATAATACAGGGCAAATATGAGAATAGATGAACAGTAGAGCAGATGGAACAGAACAGAGCTGATATCCAAGGTAAATCAGCAAGTGTTTTTCTTTTGAAAGAGTAAGGAAGTTGGAGCTTCCCTATCAAGTTGTAGCTTGATAGATGTCAGTTGGAGCTGACTGAGGTTGGAGCCTCCTGTAGGTTGGTGCCTGCAGAAAATAGATGGGAGTTGGTGCTTCCACATCAAGTTGTAGCTTGATAAAATGTCAGTTGTAGCTGACTGAGGTTGGAGCCTCCTGTAGGTTGGGGGTGCCCGTGCAAAATTAATGGGAGTTTGTTCCTTGTGTGCTGTAGCCTTCGCATCTGAGGTAGAGCCCCGTAGGTTGGAGCCTACAAAAATTAGTGGTGAGAGGTTGAGCTTGCCTTTGCATCACAACAATAATAAGACGTGGTTTTCTCCCTTTATGGGTTTCCACTTATATCTGGTGTCTTTGTGCATGTGTTGATGTGATTTATCTAATCTACTTAATACTTGTTGCTCACATATTAATATTGTTGTTACATTAACAAATCTGTTTGATACTTTTTTCTCACTAATAAAGATTGCTCACATATTAAGTTGATCATGAAGTGAAGGTGTAAATAAGTTTTAAGAGAAAAGTTTTAAAAGTCCATGTATGTGTTAAACTGATTCACCCCCCATCTCAGTTTAACTAAGGGTTCAACAGTTACTTGGGTAGATATGGGAAGAGTGTGAGGCCAATGGCTTTACCATGATCCACAGTTTGGTTCAAAGACCACTAGGCCATGTTTTTGTCATTTAGGAGATCCAGCACACTCAACTTTGAATCCATCCGGCAATCCATCTCAACCGAAGTATGAGAAACCCATCTCATCAAAGCTATATGGAAATGGCAGTTCCCTGTTTCCAAATGCCTTTTCCAAATTCCTTATCTATAATTAACCAAATGAACACCCACACTAGGATGATTTTGCCCAACATTCAACTTGGAATAAGTCTCCCATAACCGTGGTTATTATTTTTCCTTTATTAAATTTTATTCCATGGAATTTTCACCAAGGCTATTACAGTGGTGTTGTGTGCAAGCGGTACTGTGTACATGTTGTACATGTGGTATTGTGTGCATGTCGCACATGCTGTGTTGTGCACATGTGGTATTGTGTGCATGTTGTTTTGTGTACGTGTGGTACTGTGTATGTGCGTTGTATAGCCATGGTATTGTGACATGTGTATTCGTTGTATTGTACTATGTATATGTATATGTATTGTGTTTTACACCAGGTGTAGGTGTATGTGTGTTGTGTTGTACACCGAGTGTAGGTGTATGTGTTGTGTCGTACATCAGGTGCAACTATATGTGTTGTGTTATACGCCGGGTGCAGGTGTATATGTTTTATGTCATGTAGGCGCATGTATTGTATGGTGTTGTATGTCGTGTGTGGTTGTATGTGTGTGATGCAAACTATGCGTACATGTACGTGGTTTAAGAGAAGGCATTGGGTGTTTATCAGGTGTGGAAACTGATTCGGTGTGTGTACCGAAAGGACAAAGGATAAAGGTAGAAGCTAAGGATCGAATAAAGGATAAATATCAATATTTTATTTCAGTTTTAATTATGCATGTGATCTATGATTTTGGTTTATGATGGTTACACGTGATCTATGATTTTGATTATGATGGTTGTTTGGAGCTAACCAAATGTGATATGTTTATACCTGATGATTTGATCAAATAACTAGTTTGACTTGTTGTGACATGAAGTGAACATAATTGCATGTGTACCTTATTGACAAGGCACCGATGAGGGATGATGTGAATTTATTTTGAATCTAATGGAAATTACGTGCTTGGTACAGGAAACCATGAAAATACCCGGTTTGGGAGGTTAAAATTGATTGCAATAATGTCAGCAACAACAGTGGAAGGAATTGGAACAAGAAACACTATGATGGTAAAGCACTTCAGGAGCATGGATATTATGGGAAACTGGTACCCAATAGTGTCCATTGACTTCCATGAGCATGCTATGACTGGTATGATGGTTTTCAGGCAGGTATATGCCTTGGTTGTTTGACCTTCCGATGTGAGGAAGGCTTGCCAAGGGATGGATCGCCTGGGAAAGGGGGATGTCAGGGAACTTGGAAGGTGAGTGACTGCGTGGAAGAGGGTTATCAGATTGCTTGAGGGACTGTGTACCAAAGAAGGAAAGGATTTATTTTGGTCATTAGCATTGCCAGATGGAATTAGATGCACATTGGGAATGTTCCTTGGAACAGTGAGTCGGTAAATGTTTACTGAGAGGACAAGTGGCATAGGATTGTAGCACTGGACATTGGATGCAAGTTTTACTTTGGCAGTGGATTCTAGACTTTCTGGGAAGGAGGTGAATCCTGGTACTACTTTTGAGGGTGGAGGTGTGAGCCTCTGGATTCCCTTGTTGCGGATTCAGGCACCGTATCCTTTTATTTGCGTGTTAGATCAAATATGCATATGTGTATATTATTGTAAATATTGTATCAAGTTGGATTTATAAAGCTCCATACACAATTTGGTTATTTGTTGGTTGAAGAAAATGTGCATAAGTATATGTATTTGTTATTGTAAATACCGTAAATATATATGTTATAAATCTCCAGTAAACGATATGATTGTCATGTTTTCAACATGACGTCATTGTAATGCTGCAATGAGCTCTGTTATAAATCTTCATGGGCAATATGTTTTGGTTTTCAACGGTTTTTCTGGTTGTAGGTGCCATTGAACACCGAGGACGGTGTTCCCCCAAAGGGGAGGGTTCTGTAATAGCCCCGGTTAAAAAGCCATGTAATAAAGTTAATAAAGGAAAAATAATACCAAGGTCATGGAACACATATTCCAAGATGAATGTTGGGAAATACATCCTAGTGGGTGTTTATTTGGTTTATTATGGCTAAGGGAAATTAATAAAAACAATGGTAAAGGATTTGGAAGGCGAGAGGCATTAATTGACATATTATTTATGAAAATAAAGGAAATAGGAGAAAATGAAGGTGAAAGGTCACAAGTTGCATGTGAGGAGGAAATTGAAGGAAAATAGGGGAAAATGAAGAAAATAGAGGCCTCATTGATAAAAAGGCTTATGAGAATTAGTTGGTAGATTTTTTTAGTGTTAAGCTTTTGTTAGTTCAGTTTTGAGCTGTCTCTTTATTCTCTCTACTCTCACATACTCTTTCACACTTAGAGAATTGTTGGAGCACTCTAGCATTGGAATAAGGAAGGCACATGAAGGACAAAGAAGGAAAAGGAAAGCAAGGCAGAGTTGGATCAAGCTACTACAATGGGATTATTTGCAGGTATCGAGTTGCATGTATGTTTTACTTGCTAGTTTTGGCATGCAAGGTATATGCATGTGTGTATTTGGTTCCCTTGTTGTCATTGACATGGGTTTTTCCAGGTGTGACAATGGTTTTCAGCCTTGCCTTGCCATTTCCATATAACCATGGTATGATGGGGCTCTCTTTTATTTGGTTGAGCTATATTTCCGGATGATTTCGGAATTAAGTGGGGTGGTCCCAGAAAAATCACAAGGCCTAGGAATCCCTTGACCGGTAATGGCAGGATACACGGTAAACCTTGGTTGTGAACACCTCATTGGGCTTAGGAATCCCTTGATTGATAATGGTGGGATACACAGTAAATCCTAAAGGTGAATACCCTCATTGGGCCTAGGAATCCCTTGACCGGTAATGGTGAGATACACGGTAAATATTTGAGGTGTGTGCTTTTGTTAGGCCTAGGAATCCCTTGACTAATTATGGCGGGATACACGATAAAGCGTAGAGGGTGAAGTCTCGTTGGGCCTAGGAATACTCGATCGGTGAATGACGGGATATACGGTAAATCCTAGAGATTGGAGATAGAAAAATTCCTCACGGTTTAGGTGGAGAGATCTGGATGCATCCATGCTTGTTTAGGGCCCAATGATCCATTTAACGGTATATGACAGGACTACGATAAACCCTGTATTGTATGTTTCTTGTTTGGACCTAGGAATCCCTTGGTGGATTGTGGTAGAGCCTAAGGAAGCCTTGACTGGTTTTGTTGTGAGTCCCACATTCATGCTTGGAAGATGGCACGGGGGTGATTGGTTGAAAGAAATATTTAGTTCAACCCACTCTATGGTTGGGTGCTTTGTGGAAGTCCCTGACTTGGTCTACTTTTGTGTATGTTAATAAGAGATATTTTGTTCTGGTATTTTATGTGTAAATGTGATTGTTATCATGTGATTTTAATGGTTGTTCTATCATTGCTATTATGCTGGTAAGCATGGGTTTATGACAAATCTTAGTCATGGATCTCATCATGTTTTGTTTAGTACATGAATGAACAATGAATACACGACCTAATAGATGATATTGAAACTATTATGAGAGACCATCAAACCTTCTTGATGATTCTCATATAAGTATGAAGTCCTTATGTTCACATGCGTTTATATGATTTGTAGATTACATGTTCATGATGTGTTTGACAAAATGACTGTCATGGTTGGGCTTAGTTAGGCCAATTCCTTGATCAAGTTTTGTGTTAGAAGCTTTGTCTTTGTGCAATTTATTGGTTTGGAAAGTCTCCTCAAGTTCTTGGCAGCGACCTGGAGTCTAGCCCTGTAAAAATTTCACGATCTTAGGCACAAAACTAGTTGAAAAAGACTGCAGTCTCACCTTTGGAGTGATTATGCATGCAAATAAAGGCCTACAGTCACATGGATGCAGGCTTGTGCATGCGACTAGGAGTCCAGATCAGTGAAAAGGTAAGTTAACTCAAGGTTTAGACACTTAGAAGGGTCCTGTAATGCCTGAGCAAGGTCAGTAAGGTTTTGTTTTGTCTATTCCACTTCCTTAAGGTGATCTACGAGGTTGAATCATATCATAGTAACTCTTTGTCACATATTTACTCCAGTGGATCGATAAACTTGGGTAAGTGTGGGAAAAGTGTGTTATAGAATGAATACAATCTGAAATGTATATATTGTTTTCAATTTCATATAATATTATATATATAATTATACTTTTTAATAAATAAATAAATATATATTTTAACTTTAAATAATACATATATAATATATGAATTTTAATAGAATACATGTATTATATATAAGAATTTTAATTACGCCGAAGACGTTCTATTGTGGGGTTTATGTTCGGGACACTATTCAAATTCTTCGTTCCTCGCTGAATCTGAATAAGTGTAAAGCCTCAGATACACTCGACATGCAAACTCACCTTCTCATGCTCTTGGCAGCGGAGATCATGACAACGATTCCCGATTCTCTTCCCGATTGACCGAATGGACCAACTTCACAGCGTGACATATATTACTTTAAGGCATGGCTGGTTATTTTCTTATTGAGGAGGATCCAATGGCATTCCTGGAAGCTTATCAAGGGAAGACAGACCCTGAGGAACCAATCGCTAAATTAAGAAGTGACAGAAAGAAAGATAGCCTAAGCGATACCCTCAACGTTCTTTTGTAGTGTCATGTGAAAAATGCTACTATATGTACATATGTATTAAATTTCATTTTTTCTTTAACATTTAATAACTCTCTTGGATCCGTTGGAAGAGAGGGGTATAGAACACGGAGGCCCGAAGCCATCCTAGCCGTTAAAATGCTTTCAATCAAGAATTTAGAAGAACATCGGTTGTAAACAGTAGTTAATGCGTGGAGATTAACAATAGTTAATGTGAAAGGCCCAATGGATCGGTATCATCCACACGTGGGATAGAGTGCAAGGCATTCATTTCGCTGGAGTGAAGCTTTAAAATTTATTGCCACTAATATTTACTCATGTTAATGGGATTTTAATGATAAGTTTCATGTTGTAAGGACTTATACCATTCACCTTTTTCTATCAGTGGTTGAGTGGAGTGAATAAGAGGTGACATAAGATGGGTAAGTGAGTGAATTAATTTTTTAATTTATTTAATTTTGTTACTTTATTATTTAATTTTAATTTTTAAAATTTTAATAATGTTTTGTTTAATTTTTAATCTATTATAATAATAATTGTAACTTATAATTATAATTATTAATTCAAAATTAAGATTTTAAATTTTTATTTGATATAATAGTGATTTTCTTACAAGTTACAATGGTTATTATAATGATGTACTGGATCCAGGGTAAACTTGAAAATTCAACGGAGTGATTTTTCATTACGAGAATATGAGAGGAAGTCACATAGTGAGGGAGGTACAAGGTGAAACAGACAGAAGGAGCCAAGATCTAATTGGGGTCAAATTGACCGCAACATTTAGCTCCAACTAGGGATGATGCTCCCCTGCGGAGAATCAAGAACGCATACCAGATGCCTTTGTATTGGTCATGGAGTCGACTTATGAGGACAAGGAAACTCAAGGACAAAACGTAAAGCAAAATAAGGAAAGTATTTACATCTCAAAGTTTTGATTAATCAACAACAATAATGAAAAAAGAGTGAGACATATGAGATCCATAGTATGCAACAAAGCAAAGAGTTTAGTGAATATTCATAAATTATTTGTTCATAATTTTCAGTTTATCGAGAAATTATAACAGTGAGTTAGTGCACTCGTTAATATAGTTCATACTAAGGATTCATAGATGTGTATTCCATTCTACTATGATAGTGTTAGCCCCCCTATGAAATTATTGACAAGCAAGCTGGGGGGCTATGTCATTTTGGAGACCTTCAAGGAATGCATCTCCCTTGAAGACACATCATCCTTGAGGTCTCTATGTGCTTTGCCTTATACAATTTCCCTCTGCTGATTTCCTATCTCTGAGCCTTTATTGCCCCTCATGCTCATTCAAAACACCACCTTTTTACTTCCTGCCCCCCCTTTGACAAAGTCCCCCTCTTCCTTTCTTACTTTCCCTTGTTTACCCCTGAAAATTCCCTCTTAAAACCCCTATACCCTTCGTTCTCTCAAATCTCCCTTTCACCTCCCTATCGCTACCTCCATAGGGCCCCAGAGTGCATTAAAAATAAGTTAAAATGGTGTATTTTATGAATCTGGGTCCTAGCCCCTTCCCCGTTAAGCCCCCGCACCTCTGTCCTTCCTTGCGACCCAGCGCCGTGACCAAAGCACTAACCCCGAAGGCGCTAGTCCCATGGGTTTTTCGGGCGATTTTCCATCCGTCGATCCTGTTCAATCGGACGGCTGTCGTTTAATCCGCTACCTTTCGTGTTTTCCCCTGTTCAAACCTTCGATGCCACCATCGCCGTCCATTCTTGTTGATCCGACGGTGTGGAGTCCGCTCGATTAGTGGTCCCCACTCCCGTCCCTGTGCACTGTTCAAAACTGCCTGTTTATTTCGCATCGCCTTTGGGCGGGTGGTGGTTTTCCCCCGTTGCCCAGCAATTCCACTAGCCGTCCGCCGCATGTCCTTTGTACGACTCCAAAACCACTTTCTCCCCGCGCATTATCTCTCGACCAAAATCACGCTGCGAAATCATCGTGAGTCGTTGGATTTTTCACGCCCCATTCGATGGTCACCCATCAACCGAACTGCGTACGGGTTAAATCACCTCTGCCATGCTCGATGGCCCACCGTATGTCACCCTCGCTGTTGATCTCCTCCACGATCAACGGTCCAGATCTGTCCACCCTCCAATGACCAAGTCCACCCACCACGTTGTAATTCCACGTGTCTCACCATACGCTTGCCCACCCGTTCATATATGTTCGTTCCAATGGTCAAAGGTTATTGTTGTTTCGTGTAAAATTTTTGCCACGACGTTTTCCCATACATTCTCCACAGTGTCATATCTTCCTTTGTCGTTTCCTCTGCGGTCCTCGCCCCCGTCCACGTCTAACATATGATCATCATCATCGTTTTCGTCGTGCCCACCACCTCTGTTCATTGTTTTCTCCGCAACTTTCGTTTTTTGCAGGGTTGCAATGGATAAAGGACCGCCATAATGCGCCACTTCTGTTATAGTGACAGAAAAATCAAGGAAGATTATTCACAGCGGCTGGAATTTATGGAAAATGACCTTGGAAGGTGAACACAGGACATGCATTAAAGAGAACAGGGTTTGATACTCTATAAAAAGCCTCCTGTGCCATCAAAGCTCGAGCTAACCTGTCAGAAGCATCAATGGAGCGACAAAGGATTTCAGTACAAAGTAGAAGAGATTAAGGCACGTTAATGAAGATCTTAAGCCTGAAATCAAGGTTTTAGGAGGCAAAGCATCAGTTTGTAGATCCCGAGGATCGATCAGGAGATCCTGTGCAAAGCAAAAGGTAACATCTGGGTTTATTCGTCAGCAGAAATTTTTTCTCCATCAAGTATAGGGCGTCCATACAACTTTTATTATGTACCATGTCCCTGAAGGAATTCCCACCCTAATATCAGTTCAAAATCGCCAGAGCATTTATATGACAGACCTCTTAGTAGTTTATTTCTTTTTGTTTAAAGCACCTGGAGTACTACAGCCAAAAGATGTCAAAGTCATATCCAGAGAAGATCACTCCTACATGAAGTGGTGACAGAGATTAAATACACGGCAGTCAAACAGAATGGGCTTCGGCCCTGCATTCATTTCTATGTTTAATATGGCATTTAGTTCCTCACCTACCCTCTCAGTCAATCTTCTGTTCATCCTCTGCTATAAAACACAGAAGGAAAATCGTGTAATGTTTGTTGGTTGGTTGTTGATGAGATATCAGAGAAATGCAAGAATTTTCCCCTTGAGACAAGTTCTCTGTGTAATATTGTAAGATAGGTTGAGATTTGATGTATTCAGACTGAATGTTCAAGCTGTGGGCAATGATGTACCTGATTGGTGTTGTTTTTAATATAACAAGCATGTTTCTTTGGATCCTGATATAAAGCAGCTGGTGATGTTTTCCTATCTCCGAGTTTGATTTCATTTCATTCCATTTCTACTGGCTCGCATCAGAAGTTTGGCATAATATTTACCCTTGATAGGTACCTTATGTTGCTGCTCTCCCAGCCTTTTATGTTTTCTGCTTACATGTGTATCTGAATATTGATTTCAATTGATTTAACCAGTGTAGTGGATGTTATTTCCTGCTCTCTGATGTATGAATTAATGAAGTCTATGTTTAGATGTTCTTGTTAGAATTCAGTTGAATGAGTTGAGAACACTGGGAGGTTTAGAATTTTGTCTCTGCCTCACTAGGATCTTTTCATCTCAATTAAGCCTTTCCAAGATCCCTTGTATTGCCCCTGATTTTGTCCAAGCAGGTCTGGAGTTAAATGACCTCTGGCCTGATCTATAGACAGAATTGGATGGTTCCCCTCCTCTCATTTTCAGTCTTTAATGTCCCATTCCAAATATCATCTTTAAGACCCAAATGCTTTAGATGACTAGCCCAACTGAAAGCTTGCACATTGAACACAAGTAAATCCTTTCTTGACTCCATTGCCCAATGGCCTTGATGTTCCCTGAGTTATCTGTCTTAGCCTAATTCCCTCTATGCTCATCCTTGTCTTACATTGGACCTTCCTTTCCTGATGCCCAACAACCAAACACAAACAATCAAACAAACAACCCCGAGCCTATAACTAGCCTAAAATCATAGCTTAGAGCTTCAAAGACATATCCTTTGACTCATTTAGAGAGATCCCTCTCTGGACCTAGGAAGGCTAGATCCTAAGGTCTGAAAGTGGTTCTATGTTGTCTCATCTTTTGGTCTTGCCAACCTGGCCGAAACATGGGAACCCCAACATAATGGCGACTCCACTGGGGAACTATTGAGTGCATTACAATTTAAACATCCCTAGGCATTCAAGACCCACAATCTCTGGTTAGGTTGGCAGTTAGTCACACCTTTTCTCGGACAACCTCAGTGCCATCTTTTGTGTTCTATTGCACTCTTGGACAGAGCCTGGACAGGGCCAGGTAGCCTCTGGATCTCATCCTCTTAGGGAGGTGACATATCTGGTAAATGCCCTCCCAGTCGATCTCTGGTTAGAGTTTGTTGTGTTCTGAGGTTATCCTTGAAAGGTGATAGTGCCTGAGCACTGTGGTGGACAGTGAGACCCCTTAGATATACCCTAAAACCCTCCACCTGGCGACTCCATTGTTCCTAAACGAAAAGACTCCATTGGTGATCAGTAGGCCTGCTGATTATCTTGGTTTCACAATCAGACTCCACTGGGAGACCAGCCTTTGAGACAATATCAACCACAGTAGCAGCAACAAGTAGGGTTAAGCTGCTTGGCTAAGAAACAACATTCTGGCTTTCGGGACCATCCACACAAGAGCTTATCCCAACCCTGACCCACCTGAAATAGTTGACAATCCGGAGAGTATCCTCAAAGGAGTTCCTACACCCAAAAGAACAACTATTTCCAGTCACATTCATAGAGCTAATTCTGCACCAGAAGACCTAACAGATCTATCACATTTTCTCCTTGACCTAGACCCCCCAAACAGTGTACCAAGAACTAGGTCATTCAATCACCTAGACCAGCAAGACCTTGAGCCTCACAGTACACCATCTCATAGTGTTCAACACACTAGGGATAGAGGAACCCCTCCATCTACACCACCTGATATCCACTTCATTCAAAACTTGGGGCTCTCCCACCCTAGATCTGCTCAAAAAACTTCTGCTGGTCCTAATATCCCTGTCATCCAAATACCAGCTGCTCAAGCCAACCCTTTACCTCATCAGAACACCATCATGGCAGCTTGGTACGCACCTTTAGTTTTACCTCAACCCTTGTTACCCTTACCCAATGATTATCAATAAAAAATCCCACACTTCACTACTAAATAATCCATCTCAGCCCAACAACATGTAGATAAGATGGAGGATTCTTTTGACTATATGGAAATTGATGATGAAACAATCAAAATGAGAATATTTTCCCAAAGCTTAAGGGGTGATGTAAAGAAATGGTTTAAAAGTTTACCTACTGGTAGTATCCAAGATCTCCCTGCGTTATATCGGAATTTCATAGACAAATGGGAGGTTAGAGCAAACCCTCGCCAGCTCCTAGCAGAATACATGTCCCTTAAGAGGAACGTAGGAGAGAGTGTCCATGAGTACACTACTAGATTCAACAGCATATACAATGCTCTCCCTCCACACATGAAACCTCCTCAAGGTATGGCCGTAGCCAAATATCCTGATGGATTTGATGCTGACATGGCCTATGAGCTTAGAGATGAAGAGTATAACACATTGGAAGACATGCAAAAAGGAGCCATAACAATAGAAGCAAACTTGATGGAAAAAAGGGCAAGATTAAAAGATGAGAAAAGGGTAACATATAGGGATGACACTGTAGCTTCCACTTCAGACTCAAATTATGATAGATTATCTAAAAATGTGGATAAGCTGCAACAAATGATGGAAAAAATGGTTGTCACAGTTAGCAATCAGAACAGAAACCAGAACCAAAACTTTAGAAGAAACAACAATGCTCCCAACAGACAAAAAGAATCAGATCAACAAGTTATTCCCCCTTTCCAAAACTTTTTAGATGAAGATGAGGGAATCATAGAAGAGTCTGAAGGGAATACAATAAACATGTTTGAAACAGAAGACTCAGTCCTTAACTGTGATACAGGGGAAGATCAGCCCTCACCTTCATATTGGGATGAGGAATGGTTAGAAACTGAGGGTTACAGGTTAGGATTTGAGGATGCCATGTTACAGGTCAGAGAACAGTATGAACTTAGGAGTAAAAAGAGCCAAGAAAATCCCAAAACAAAGACTCCTGAGGTAACCATCAAGAAAAGACCTGATAAGACTTCTAAAGAATCCGCTGCAAATAACAAAACAACAGCTAAAAGTTCTGGTAAACACAAGGAAAAGGACAACCAAGACATTGAGAAACAAAGCCAACCAACCAGTAGCGCTAGCACAGCAGTTAGTGCTCCTGATAAAATGATTTCTGGCCTTGTACATAATGAGAAATCACAAACTGATTTAGCTACTAAGGCAGTAACAAATAAAACAGAGTCAAGCATTTCCAAGACCCAGTCCACTTTCAATTTGGAGAGTGAGATTGCAAAAATCAAGATTTCTGTACCCTTATCTGAACTGGCCACTCAGAATGTATATAAAGGCCAAATTTTGAAAGCATTAAATCTGGGGGAAAACAATGACACTGTAAATTTGAATGATGATCAACCTACCCTCCTGTTTGGTCCAAAGATTGAGGGAAAGTTCCAAGAAGGGGTAGTTCCACCTTTTTATTTCAGTCTCAACATTCATGATAAAATACTCCGCAATGCCATGCATGATTCTGGAGCGTCACACAATTTAATGCCTAAGGTAGTGATGGAAAAGCTAGGCCTAGAGATAACACGACCCTACAAAGATTTATATTCATTTGACTCTAGCAGAGTAAAATGCCTAGGCCTAATCAAAGACTTATGTGTGAGCTTGACCCAGATTCCCGCCAAGAGTATGGTCATGGATGTTGTGGTGGCAGATGTGCCACCTAAGTATGGCATACTGCTATCTAGATCATGGGGAGCCAAGCTGCAAGGAACAATGCAGATGGATGGCTCATATGCCACTATCCCGATATTTGGCCAACTCAGAAGACTGTATAGAGAGTCCCAGATGAAATTCCTAGTCAGTAGCCCCGAGAAGCCTGAAAATTCACCATTATACTTTGTACACACAGATTTGGATTCTTTCATCCTTTGTAATGACCAATCCTTAGGAGAGCTAGAATCAGAATGTAAAAATTCAAGCAAGGACGCAGAACCTATGGACTTTAGCATAATGGCTACCCTAGAAGAATACGATGATGAAAACCATGGGCAGGATACAAAAAACGAAACTCAGAATGAACCAGAAACACAACGTAGTCAGCCTATTAGTCACACCCTGCAAACTAACACACCACGTGAAGGACAAGGCAATCCACAACCTAGTACATACCCCACAACGCAACATAATGGCGAACCCCTATGGGAAATGAACTTCGATGGGTCCTGTACCAGGAAAAATGCTGGAGCAGGGGTGTGGCTACGTAACACAGAAAATGACCAGGCAGAGAGCCATGATGTGAATCTGCATTTTAAATGCACAAATAATATTGCAGAATATGAGGCTCTGATCCTGGGTCTGAACTTATTGAAGAAATTAGGGGCCCATATGATAGCTGTGAGAGGAGACTCTGAGTTAGTAATCAAACAAATGACTGGTGAATATACGGCAAAACACCCCAGGTTGAGAGCATACAGGAATGACGCAGTAGACTTATTGAAGACCTTCGTGGAATATGAATTAGTGTTTGTTCCTAGGAGTCAAAATGTCATTGCAAATGGACTAGCTTGCCTAGCTAGTTCATATCATAAGACTCCCCCTGACCAACAAATCGTCATTCAGACCAAGTTCAGACCTGCAGTGCCAGACAATGAAAAATATTGGCAGGTCTTTGAAGGAGATAAACAGATTGAGGATTTCCTGATAGGCAGAAATGAGTTTGAACTTTCTGATTCAGACTTTGGATATGACAGTAGCTGCCTAAGTGAAGAATCCACTGATGAAGAAACCCCACCTTGTAACATAGAAATAAACACATCTTCTAAAGAAACTGGACATTCGACTGAAAAATGTGAAAATGCAGATAACAAAGAGATGGAGGTGTTGCAGGCCAAAGATAAGAACATACCCAGAGGCCTGGAACCCCCAGAGGACCTTTTTGACTTTGATGACGTAGCAAAAAAGCCCACTATAGAACATGCAGACTCAGATGTAGAAGAATGCAACATAGGCACTGAAGACAAGCCCAAAATGATAAGACTGGCTAGGTCTATACCTGCAGACATGAAGAAAAAATACATTGACCTGTTTAAGGAATTTGTGGATGTGTTTGCATGGAGCTATGAAGACTTAAAGGCCTATGACACCAACATCATACAACACAAGATACCCCTAAAGGAAAATCAGAAGCCTTTCAGACAAAAACTTCGTAGGATCAATCCAAAACAATTGCTCGCAGTGGAAAAGGAAATTAAGAAGATGTATGATGCAGGCATTATAGTCCCGGTAAGGTTTTCCGATTGGGTGTCAAACTTAGTGGCTGTGAGAAAGAAAATAGGAGAGATCAGGCTATGCATAGACTTCAGAAACCTCAACAGAGCCTCCCTAAAAGACAACTACCCTTTTCCTAGAATGGAGCATATCCTCCAGAAGGTAGTGGGCTCTAAGAGAATCTCCCTGCTTGATGGTTTTTCAGGATACAACCAAGTTCTGGTACTCCCAGAAGATCAACTCAAGACAACTTTTACCACTCCTTGGGGCACCTTCATGTACGTGAAAATGCCCTTTGGATTGATGAATGCTGGAGCTACCTTCCAGAGAGCGATGGATATTTCTTTCTCAGATGAGATAGGGCACTTCACAGTTATCTACTTAGATGACTTGACTGTCTTTTCTAAAACTGAAGAAGAACACTTGAAACATCTGAGAAGAGTCTTTGAAAAATGTAGAAGGTATGGCCTGTCCTTAAATCCTAAGAAAACTATTTTTGGGCTGCAAGAAGGTAAACTTCTCGGCCACATTATATCTGAGAAAGGGATTAGGATAGACCCTCAGAGGGTTGAGGGAATACTTCAAATCACACATCCGAGAAACATCAAGGAGTTACAGTCCTTCATAGGGAAGATCAATTTCCTTAGGAGATTCATTCCTAATCTTGCTGAGCAACCAAGAAAGATAGATACAGGAAAATGACCAACATGCTAAAGAAAGATACAGGAATTAGGTGGACTTTCGAAACCAAGAAATCTTTTGAGTCAGTAAAAATTGCACTCACACAGGCCCCTGTACTTATCAGCCCAGACTTCTCAAAATATTTTCTGATCTTTTCCTTTGCCTTCGAACACACAATAGCTGCAGTCTTGCTGCAGAAAAGTTCAGAAGGTAATGAACAACCAATTTCCTTCTTCAGCAAAGCCTTGAGGGATGCGCCCTTAAAGTACAACATTATGGAAAAGCAGGCCTATGCCCTGGTAAAGGCCTTAAAATACTTTAGGGTGTACATTCTACATTCTCACACCATAGCATATGTTCCAAATTTAGTGGTTAAAGATATCTTGTCCTAGGACCCTGATGGGAAAAGGAGAAAATGGATTGCTACAATCTTGGAATACGACCTTGAAATAAAACCCACCAAGCTGATCAAAGGTCAAGTCCTGGCCCAATTAATGGCTGAATCAAACTTGCAGGCCCTTGACATTAACATGATAAACGCCTTAGATGAGCAGGAAGGATTGCCCCATCCAACTGTTGAGGAGCAGTTTCAGAACTCTCTTTGGTACACCGATATCCTTTATGTGCTCACTAATCTCAATGCCCCTCTAGAACTGTCCAAAACCAAGGCCAGATTCATAAAACTCAAAGCTAGAAATTACTGCATTTTGAATGAGAATCTATACTGGAAAAATCCAAATGGCCTATTACTGAAATGTTTGTCTGAAACTGAAGTTGAAAAAATCAAACAAGAATTCCATGCTGGGGAGTGTGGAGGCCACCTGAGCTGGAAAGCCACTGCAAATAAAATACTCAGGGCTGGTTACTATTGGCCTACACTTTTTAGTGATGTCCATAGAATGATAACTTCCTGCCATAAATGTCAGATCTTCGAAGGCAGAAAAAAGCTCCTTCCCCTCCCTTTACAAACTATCACCATAGAAGGTCCCTTCATGCAATGGGGCCTAGATTTTATTGGGGAAATTCACCCTTCTTCTTCAGGACAACACAAATGGATCCTAACTGCTACAGATTACTTCACCAAATGGATAGAAGCCATACCCACTAGGAATGCCACTGATTCTGTCATCATTAGGTTCCTAGAAGACTTCATCTTATCTCGGTTTGGCTGTCCAAGGAAAATAATCACTGATAATGCTGCTGCTTTCGGATCCAAGAGAATGGTTGATTTCTGTCACAGGTACGAAATAGCACTTGGTCATTCAACTACCTACTACCCCCAGGGTAATGGATTTGCTGAATCATCTAACAAAAGCCTGGTCACAATAATCAAGAAGCTGCTGGAAGAGAACAAAAAGTCATGGCATAAAAATTTGGTACATGCTTTGTGGGCTGACAGGCTCACTACAAAGAGATCTATTGGCATGTCACCATTCCAGCTGGTTTATGGGACAGAAGCAATTTTTCCTACAAGCCTTGGATTTCCAGTAATAACACTTGTCTAGGAGATCCAATCAGAGGAAGACAGCATGATAAGAAGGATAAATCAGACAATCCATCTTCAGCAAACAAGGGAGCAGGTTTATGACAGAGCTGTCAAAATGCAGGAAAGCATAAAAAGGTAATTTGACAAAAGAGCCAAAGCTTTAGATTTCAAAGTTGGAGACAAAGTTCTGAAATGGGATTCAAGGAGAGAGGACAAAGGTAAGCATGGAAAGTTTGACAGCTTGTGGCAAGGTCCTTATGTTATTCAAGCCACTGTGGGTCCTAATGAATTTTTCTTACAAGAACCTAATCGTACAGAGCTGTTTGGGGGTCCTGTCAATGGCAGGATGCTCAAGCATTACTTTTGTTAATTTTCATCTCCAGTTTCATTTCCATTGTACGTACCATTGCAGTCTTCATTTCAAAAAAAAAAAAAAAAGGTGTGGCTCAAACATGATTAAAATCTGAGCCAAAGGAAGCAGAATAGCTGGTCCTAATACGCTCAAAACCTGGACCAGCAAAGGAAAAAGAAGAATCAACTCTAACATGCCTAAAACCAGAGCTGAAATGAACGAAGGAAGTGACTCTAATTTGCTCGAAACCTGAGTCACAGAGAAAGAGGGACATTTCCAGATTGCAGATTTCATGCCTTCACAGTTTTGTTTTAAAGTCTTCATTCCAGCAAGTCAGACAGTCTAATCCTGGCTTGGCTGTTTTTCAATTTCCTGTTTTAGAATGTAGGAGAAGAAATCTATTGGACAGTTTAATCCCAACAGGTAGTAGATTAGGTAGAGAAGCATATGAGGCCAACAGTCTAATCTGGCCTCGTGGAGCAATAAGGGTAGAAATAGAATAGGTTTGTTTTCTGTTTTAAAAATAAAATTAAGGGTTTGCTAGCTCAAACGCACCCAAAGGGAAAATTGTTAGGACTATAGTTTGGGTAGGTAGATTGGTTGGGAAATATTTCTGCTGATGTTTCTATCATATTATGGCAGCTAAAAATTGAAGAAAGGAGAGATGTGCCAAGCAGCAGGCATCTGGCCTACTCCAAAGATCATTTTTGGTTTCTTGACTCCTTCAAGAAGAAGCCATCCCCATGTGGAGCCACTGTTAGCCCCCCTATGAAATTCTTGACAAGCAAGCTGGGGGGCTATGTCATTCTGGAGACCTTGAAGGAATGCATCTCCCTTGAAGACACATCATCCTTGAGGTCTCTATGTGCTTTGCCTTATACAAATTCCCTCTGCTGATTTCCTATCTCTGAGCCTTTATTGCCCCTCATGCTCATGCAAAACACCACCTTTTTACTTCCTGCCCCCCCTTTGACAAAGTCCCCCTCTTCCTTTCTTACTTTCCCTTGTTTACCCCTGAAAATTCCCTCTAAAAACCCCTATACCCTTCGTTCTCTCAAATCTCCCTTTCACCTCCCTATCGCTACCTCCATAAGGCCCCAGAGTGCATTCAAAATAAGTTAAAATGGTGTATTTTATGAATCTGGGTCCTAGCCCCTTTCCCGTTAAGCCCCCGCACCTCTGTCCTTCCTTGCGACCCAACGCCGTGACCAAAGCACTAACCCCAAAGGCGCTAGTCCCATGGGTTTTTTGGGCGATTTTCCATCCGTCGATCCTGTTCAATCAGACGACTGTCATTTAATCCGCTACCTTTCGTGTTTTCCCTCGTTCAAACCTTCGATGCCACCATCGCCATCCATTCTTGTTGATCCGACGGTGCGGAGTCCGCTCGATTAGTGGTCCCCACTCCCGTCCCCGCGCACTGTTCAAAACCGCCTGTTTATTTCGCACCGCCTTTGGGCGGGTGGTGGTTTTCCCCCGTTGCCCAGCGATTCCACTAGCCGTCCGCCGCATGTCCTTTGTACGACTCCAAAACCACTTTCTCCCCGCGCATTATCTCTCGACCAAAATCACGCAGCGAAATTGTCGTGAGTCGTTGGATTTTGCGCGCCCCATCTGACGGTCACCCATCAACCGAACTGCGTACGGGTTAAATCACCTCCACCGTGCCCGATGGCCCACCGTATGTCACCCTTGCCGTTGATCTCCTCCGCGATCAACGGTCCAGAACTGTCCACCCTCCGATGACCGAGTCCACCCGCCACGTTGTAATTCCACGTGTGTCACCGTACGCTTGCCCACCCGTTCATATATGTTCGTTCCAATGGTCAAAGGTTATTGTTGTTTCGTGTAAATGTTTGCCGCGACGTTTTCCCATACATTCTCCACAGTGTCATATATTCCTCCGTCATCACCTCCGCAGTCCTCGCCCCCGTCTACGTCTAACATATGATCATGATCATCGTTTTCATCGTGCCCACCACCTCTGTTCATTGTTTTCTCCGCAGCTTTCATTTTTTGCGGGGTTGCAATGGATAAAGGACCACCATAATGCGCCACTTCTATTATAGTGACAGAAAAATCAAGGAAGATTATTTGCAGCGGCTGGAATTTATGGAAAATGACCTAGGAAGGTGAACACAGGACATGCATTAAAGAGAACAGGGTTTGATACTTTGTAAAAAGCCTCCTGTGCCATCAAAGCTCAAGCTAACCTGTCAGAAGCATCAATGGAGCGACAAAGGATTTCAGTACAAAGCAGAAGAGATCAAGGCATGTTAATGAAGATCTTAAGCCTGAAATCAAGGTTTTAGGAGGCAAAGCATCAGTTTGTAGATCCCGAGGATCGATCAGGAGATCCTGTTCAAAGCAAAAGGTAACATCTGGGTTTATTCGTGAGCATAATGTTTTTCTCCATCAAGTACAGGGCATCCATACAACTTTTATTATGTACCATGTCCCTGAAGGAACTCCCACCCTAACATCAGTTCAAAATCGCCAGAGCATTTATATGACAGACCTCTTAGTAGTTTATTTCTTTTTGTTTAAAGCACCTGGAGTACTACAGTCAAAAGATGTCAAAGTCATATCCAGAGAAGATCACTCCTACATGAAGTGGTGACAGAGATTAAATATACGGCAGTCAAACAGAATGGGCTTCGGCCCTGCATTCATTTCTATGTTTAATATGGCATTTAGTTCCTCACCTACCCTCTCAGTCGATCTTCTGTTCATCCTCTGCCATAAAACACAGAAGGAAAATCGTGTAATGTTTGTTGGTTGGTTGTTGATGAGATATCAGAGAAATGCAAGAATTTTCCCCTTGAGACAAGTTCTTTGTGTAATATTGTAAGATAGGTTGAGATTTGATGTATTCAGACTGAATGTTCAAGCTGTGGGCAATGATGTACCTGATTGGTGTTGTTTTTAATATAACAAGCATGTTTCTTTGGATTCTGATCTAAAGCAGCTGGTGATGTTTTCCTATCTCTGAGTTTGATTTCATTTCATTCCATTTCTACTGGCTCGCATCAGAAGTTTGGCATAAGATTTACCCTTGATAGGTACCTTATGTTGCTGCTCTCCCAGCCTTTTATGTTTTCTGCTTACATGCGTATCTGAATATTGATTTCAATTGATTTAACCAGTGTAGTGGATGTTATTGCCTGCTCTCTGATGTATGAATTAATGAATTCTATGTTTAGATGTTGTTGTTAGGATTCAATTGAATGAGTTGAGAACACTGGGAGGTTTAGAATTTTGTCTCTGCCTCACTAGGATCTTTACATCTCAATTAAGCCTTTCCAAGATCCCTTGTATTGCCCCTGATTTTGTCCAAGTAGGTCTGGAGTTAAATGACCTCTGGCCTGATCTATAGACAGAATTGGATGGTTCCCCTCCTCTCATTTTCAGTCTTTAATGTCCCATTCCAAATATCATCTTTAAGACCCAAATGCTCTAGATGACTAGCCCAACTGAAAGCTTGCACATTGAACACAAGTAAATCCTTTGTTGACTCCATTGCCCAATGGCCTTGATGTTCCCTGAGTTATCTGTCTTAGCCTAATTCCGTCTATGCTCATCCTTGTCTTACATTGGACCTTCCTTTCCTGATGCCCAACAACCAAACACAAACAATCAAACAAACAACCCCGAGCCTATAACTAGCCTAAAATCATAACTTAGAGCGTCAAAGACATATCCTTTGAATCATTTAGAGAGATCCCTCTCTGGACCTAGGAAGGCTAGATCCTAAGGTCTGAAAGTGGTTCTATGTTGTCT
This sequence comes from Pinus albicaulis, assembly GCA_034641835.2. Classification (NCBI taxonomy): domain Eukaryota; kingdom Viridiplantae; phylum Streptophyta; class Pinopsida; order Pinales; family Pinaceae; genus Pinus; species Pinus albicaulis. The sequence continues at coordinate 80,893,737 of CM076575.1, forward strand.
CATCTTTTGGTCTTGCCAACCTGGCCGAAACATGGGAACCCCAATAGACAGCATAAAGACTCTTCAAGATGCAAAAACCTTCATCTTTATTCATTCTAAACCTAGGAAGCATAAAATATTTATTTATGTACATGATTTATATACAACATGTTTAAATGACAATATCTATCAAAGAAATAAAAAATCGAGTGTAGTCAAACATAAATTTTGTCAATGGAAAACTTCCTAATACTGGGCTCGACTCTTAACCAAAACAATAATATAGGAAGCAAAGAGTAAGTTTCGTCAACTAACATGCATCCTAGAAAAGAGTAAATGTACAAGCAACATGAGATTGATGTTCTTTTAAAAACTTGATTCATTCATTCCTCCACAAATTCATAATATCCCATTTGAAAATTTAATTGATCAATGTTTTCTAACATATAGATTTCAACCATCATTTCATAGGGTGTTCTTTTATCACTTTCTAATATGGAGATAAAGTTAGTCCCATGAAATTCTTCTAAATCATGATTAAAAACAGGTAAAGGATATTCTCCAAAATAGTCAGAGTATTCCAATTTAAATCTTGTAGTATTATGATCCAATTCTTTAGTAAATTGCGAAAGAGATTGTAAATGGAAAGCATGTTTGTCATTATATGATGCAACAACCTCAAAATTTTGATTGAAAGTGTCATCATTAGAAAGAGGAGAAACTGCATTTTCCTCATTATAAGACTTATGTTCTAAAAAATGTGATTTTAAATCATGATTATCTTTTAGGCTATTACATAGGTTATAACTATAATAGCTAGGAGGAGATGAAATGAAATAATTGATATGTTTAATTTCATTTTCATTTATAAATTCAGTTTCCTCATAGTTATTGTAGACAAGATACGAATGTGTTGATTCAATTAAGTTATCATAGCCCTCATTCTGACAAGTATTAGAAATATCTAAAGTATGTTCAAAACAAGAACTAAACTCGTGATAAGATTGTAAGCCTACTTCATGATTCAATTCATGGTCATATTGATCATAAATAGGGGGTTGGGAAAAGTCAACATGAGCACCAGGTGAAGTTGCTTCAAAATAGTCAAAGATAAGTTCATGTAATAGCTTCCCTGTTGGATCACAAAAAGGTTTAAAAATGAGATCAATTGGGAGAAGAATATATTTGTTGACGAGTTGTTGTTGAGGAACTTTAGGAATATGTAACATAATGTCTGATTGGTAGGACGTTGTTAAGTCCCTATATTAATAGTGTAGCCCCCCTTATTGTTATTGTTGTACCCCTGTAACCCCCATATTTTTATTATTGTGCCCTTACATTATTATTGTTAGGTTGTCTATGATTACATTGTGGCCCCATGGACTCCTATATATAGAAAAGAGGTTTTGTCATTTGTATCATCCAAGAATTGTTCATTCAAGTAATGTATTGGAGGTTTCCCCCTCGAAGTAGCTTATTTCTAAGGTGTTGACATCTCTTTTCTTCTATTTTTGAAGCTGGTTTCACAACATTTGGTATCAGAGGTTTGGATTCTAGGTTTCGCTGCACCAAACAGGTCATCGTGGAATTTTTGCTATAAATTTTTTTCTGCGAAGGTTCAGAAGCTGAAATTGTTAGAGCGCGAAGCTGAAATCCTGAGGAACATCGTCGCAAAATTTCAGAGCTTGGTTCGCAATATTTTCAAAGATATGATCTGTGGAAGTTAGTTCTTTTTCAGGCTCCCGAATTTCATCTCAAAGTGATCGTGGGAAAATATTCATAACTCTCTCTCTGAGCATCGAATTGGAATTCTGTAAAAAGTGGCTAGAAGTAAACAAACTCTAGTTTCTTTTCTATCAATTTCAGAGCTGAAGGAGGAAATAGTGACACGTGGCAAGTCCTTCAAGTTAACTCTACTGAATTAGTCCATAATTAGGTCATTGTAGGATATTGGGCATAACTTTGTCTTCAAGGATCCAAATCAGGTCAGAACTGTGGCATTCAAAAGAGGATGCAAAGGACTACTTTAGGGTAAAATTTTAGTTATTGAGGATACCAAATCACATAGATAATTCAGTTTCAATATCGAGCTTCTCAAAAGCAAGAAAAAAGTGTGTATTTGGTTTTTAAAATTGCATAACGTTTGTTTGAAAAAGCAGTTTGAAGTGATTCCAAGGGCATATTTTAGAATTTTTATCAGTATTGGGTTCTATAATGCCTCCAAAAAATAATTCCATACCCATTAAGCCCTAAAAAACCTATACTATGACGCATGAAGAGGAAGAATTGCAGTATGAGATATCAAAATTACAGTACCAAGTGCAACAAATTTTGATCTTACGAAGAGCAACCAAAGATTACATAGATGGTTTAAAAGAAGAAATGGTGGCTAAGTTGGATGGTTTGAAGGATCAAATAATAGCTAATATGGATGATAAATTAGTGGAAGATCACATCGAGCATTAACAACAAGTTCTCCAACTCCCAAAGGATAACCTAACTTTGGTGCAGAATCTAATGAAACAACAAGAAGATTCACATCACATTGAAAGAAGTTCTGAAGTAGTCACAGAAACAAGAACTTGACAAGTACGATCAATTTCAGAGTATCTCAGCAAGTGGAAGAACCTTCCTGTAGAATATTCCACGTGGGAGGATGAGAATTTTATATAGAAGCAACAAGAAATAATCAAGCGTTGAGGGCAACACTTGTTTGAAGGATAAGGGCATGTTAAGTCTCTATATTAATAGTGTAGTCCCTTATTATGTTAGTGTAGCACCTCTTATTGTTATTGTTGTACCCGTGTAACCCCCATATTGTTATTATTGTGTCCTTACATTATTATTGTTAGGTCGGCTAGGATTACATTGTGGCCCCATGGACTCCTATATATAGAAAGGAGGTTTTGTCATTTGTATCATCTAAGAATTGTTCATTCATGTAATGTATTGGAGGTTGCCCCCTCGAAGTGGCTTATTTCTAAGGCGTTGATATCTATTTTCTTCTATTTTTGGAGCTGGTTTCACAACGGATGTAGAATCAAACATTTCATATGTAACGTCTCCTTTATTAGTATGATTATTATCTTATTTTAAACATGAAATCAAAGAAAAATTAGAACCATCGGGAGTTATAGAATCCAAAGGTTTTCCTAAACACAAATGTGTTGTATAATATTCTGTTAAAAAAAGAGAAGTGTCTTGTTCGTGACCTTCAAGATTTGACAACACATCTTGTTCATTTACATATATGATAGAAGATGATTTTCCAAGGTTTTATCATTAATGTTGCTTTCTATTTTAGACCCATTATCCATTTTGAGTTCTTCATTGTTGTTATCATATTGGTTTTCAAGGTTATTATGATTATGATGTTCACAATAGTCAAATTCAAGTAACCCTATAGGATACATACATCTATGATAGTCACGAAAAATTGTATGAACATCTTTTAGAGAGGAAATTGTACGAGTGGGGAGACTTCTGTACCACTTCCAAGTGTCGCCTTCTACGGACATCACGAATAACTTCATTAGAACGTCTTCATGGTGTACTCCGATCCTTGGAATGCAGTTGTGAAAGTCTCTGAGGTGTTGCGTTGGATTATCACCATCCTCATTTAAAAAATGGGGTAGGTAAGCATTCCATATGTCTATATCTGGTAGCTCATCTGGAGAACCTGCAATATCAGAAAAATTCAAAGGAGAAAAATGTGAAGAAATCCATGAAACCGTCATTGAAACGAAACTGAACAAGTTAAATAACTAAGGAGCCACCAGGTGAACAAGAAATATATACCTTAAACCCTATAAGACGCCTACAACTGTAATGTTGTACACTAATGGGTCACGAATTTAACCAATTAATCAGTTACAAGAGGAAATGTAACCTTGATAATTCGTTCCACAACAACGACGCCAAAAATTGTTGGTTCCCATGTTGTCCCAGTAATTGTGGACAACCTGAGACAAATTCAGTGAGTATCTGAGATCCTCCCACTTTAGGTGACAAGGGTTGACCTCCCTTTCACCGCAAGGGTTGTTCCCTCATGATAATCAAAATTGAAAAGTCGTTGTAAAATAGTGTGAATTAAATAGATTTTATAATTAAACAAATAAATAGGTCATATTATTGAATAAAGAGTGTTTTAAATAAAATAATGTTTTTGGGAAAAAAATAATGGTAGGCACATAACTCGTGAAAAATTATTAAATTAAAACTTCATTAATGACAAACGAGGTAAATTAATATATATCATAATTCACAAGCCCCAAGGGTTAGCTCAAGTGGTAGTGAGCCAATACGTGGTCCTTTCCGTTGTGGGAGGTCACGGGTTCGATCCTTGAGTCTTTGGGGTCAGGCGCCGCTTATTGCGCCGAACGGTTTACCGCGCGTACCATCTAGAAATTCTGGGGAAGTACGCCCGGGTTTCCCGTGAACTTTGTTCGTGAAAAAAAATCATAATTCACAAAGTTTAGTGAGAAATAAAATTAAAATTAAAGAAAAGAAAAAAATTAAAGCACACTTGTGTAAACTACATCTAATTGAACTATGTGGTTTAAATAACATAACATCAAATATTACTATTATTTAACAGACATAACAATTATAATAAATCAATTTAATGATTTCTAGTAATAAATATTGGAGACTTATTAAACTAAATGTAATGTGTGAAACATTGGACACTTTGAACAAGTCAAGTAATAACTAATAATTTCACGTTTTCCAGTGAGGGAAAATAGTGAAAACAAGAATAAAATAAAAAAGGAAATAAACTGGTTTTTAGGCCTTTGGAATTTACAATGCACATAACCCTAAATACCATGCATTCATTGAATTAAACTTGCAACGAATAAACTCAAAATATGATTCTAAAACTTTAGATATCAAGTATTTCAAAGTATTTAAAATCATTTAATATATTCGAGAATATTGCATAATCAAGTTAAGTCCCTGTTCAGGAACAATGGACCCATGCATCAAATTGAAATTAAAATAGAACACAATGTAAGAAAATAAAATAAATAAATTATAATATTGTTAATAAAATCTCCATGTCACAATGAAGAAGACCATTTTCAACATGTACGAGATGATTGTAATAGTTAAAGTCTTCTTCCTCACATCTATCATCTTCCAACGTGCCAAAAAGCCCCTTGAAACAATCTTCTACGTCTTCTTTTAAATGCCTGGAAGTTTGTTTCATTTTTAGTTCTCATAACTTCCCCATTGAAATTATATTAATGGTAATTTTTTTGACTACATGTAATACATATTCCATTATTTAAATGAATTCTCGTTCAAATCCTTCTCGTTAAAAATCCTTTAATAATATCTCCTGCATTAACATAAAATATATAAATTAATTCTCAAACATATAAAATTATATAATAAATGAAACTAAACCACAAACTTATCTTTCATAACGTTCTCCTCATTATTTGAGGTGCAATACTAATGAAATTCATTTTTTGCCTTAGGTGAGGCCGTGTGAAAAAATTCCACTATATAAAACATTAAGTCATAAATTATATATTTAATGTGAACATATTTTCCAAAAACACAAGATGGAATCCAAAATATTAAATTTATTATGGTTTTCCTTTTCAAATGTTGAACACTTTCATTTCTAAAAAAAATTGCCATGAAATTTCAACACTCCTCCGATTCGATGGCTGCACAATTTCTCCACAAAACTATTAGAAACAAAAATTTAAAATTTAAATTAATGAAAGCTAAAAAAATATATATTATTTTCACTTTCAAATTTAAAATAAATTTCGATTATAAATTCCAAGTTCTATTTTAATATAAATTTCTAATAATATTTTAAACAACTTAGACAATATAATCTTGTATAAAATCTCAATAATATATAAATTTAAATTTCAAATAAAATTATATATATATATATATATATATATATATATTTAAATTTTAAATAATAATATATAATATATATGAATTTTAATATAATACATGTATTATATATAAGGATTTTAATATATGTACACTTGTACTAAATTTCATTTATTTATTTTTATATTTAACATTTAATATCTCTGTTGGATCTGTTTGAAAAGAGAGGGGCATAGAACACGGAGGCTCGAAGCCATCCTAGTCGTTAAAATGTTTTCAATTAAGAGTTTAGAATAGCATGTGGTGAAAACCCGCGGATATGAAAGGCATGGATCGGTATATATATATATATATATATATATATATATATATATATATATATATATATATGTGGCACTGGGATTGGGATATGTGGAGTCGTCGATTTTTCTGACACCATATTTGGGCAGTTTTTACTATCAACAAGCGGCAATAGTATTTTAGTATGTTCCATATAACTTGTAATCTCTATCAACAAGCGGCAATAGTATTTTAGTATGTTCCATATAACTTGTAACTTAATAGAGTGATTTAGTCAAATTACATAAAAATAAAATAAAAATTAAGATTGAAACTAAATAAAATAAAATTATAAACTAAAATGAAATTAAAATAAAATAGTCAATTTACCATAGATAGTTTATTTACTCTGCATTTTGAATATAATATTTTAAAATGTAATATTTTTATTTTAAAAAATAATATAGCATTTTAAATAAAATTAATTATTTTTTAACTTGGTGAAAATAAAATGAAATTAAAGATAGCTTTATGTGAAAAAAAATTATTTGGTCAATGTAAAATTAAATTAATAAAAAAAATAATGTTAAAAGAAATATAACTTCATGGTATTGAGCCTTGGTATGACAACCATTGGTATTCATATCGAATATAACATATTTAAAAGGGGGAATTAAAACATCTTAGATCCATCTTAACTCCGAATCTACAAGATCAAATCTCCTTTCACTCTAAAGAGGTTTATATCTCAACAGATTTGATCCCTCTGGGCCCTTGATGGCTCCATATTTAAGATGGATCTAGGTTGGTTGCAATGTAATGTAATGTGTTTTTTATCACTAAAAATAAAAATCACACTATGTGAAAACATTTTTATTTGATCAAAATAAAATAAAAATAAATAAAAAAATAATATTAAAATAAAAATATTTTCTTTGTATTCACCTATGGTATTGACACATGGTATGAGAACCCATGGTATTCATGTGAAATATAACATATATAAAGGGTAAAATTATCAGGATCTTCCAAGCGCATAGAGAGATATCAAATATCTTGTGACGCAAACCTCTTTTCACTTGGTGAAAAGAAATTTGAACCGTTTCATACTTGGTGGATCCAAAGATAAAATGGATTTACCCTGGTTACATTTTGTAAGCCTAGATGATGCTTTAGAAGTGGGTATGTTTTTGATGTTATACATTCCTAGATGAGGCTTTAGAATTTGGTATATTTTTTATGTTATACATTTTATTTAAAATATTGTTAGGAGTGGTAAATAATTCATTTCCATATATATATATATATATATATATATATATATATATATATATATATATATATATATATATATATATATATATATATATATATATATATATATATTTGAATAAGACTGATTCTATTAAAATCATATAGTACAATAATGGAGTTACAAACAAAAGAGGCTAAATAGTGGGGTAGTCGGAAATGATCGGATATCAACCTCGGTCACATTACGTGGCCAAGGGATAACATAGAGTTCCAAGAAGAGAAACATGGGGACCAAGAGAGACATACACAAGAATCTATCCAGAATGGATAGAATCCTCAATACGACATTTATTTCCTTTCTTATTTGTAAATGTAACCCAACCGTTATGGAGCGGGTGGGCTAAAACCACTTGAAGGTTATTGTTGACCAAAGGATGAGTCTCCTTATCAGAGTCGAAGGAGGCGGACTTATGTGTTTGTTTCTGAGTATTCAAGGTAACATTGGGTTCCCTAGGGTCTACCGAGGTCGTATCCTTCTCCGACATTGCTACCTCCTGATCTACTTCAATCTCCTCCTCATCCAAGATGAAGGAATCGATGTCATCCATGGGAGGCGGATCACAGGGCTTCCAGCTTTTAGATTTCGATTTGCGATTGCTTCTATTATTTTGGGTGAGGAATATAGTGCACGAGTTCTGAAGATGCCCTCTTTGATGGCAGTGATGACATTGGAATGCAATGTTCTCATAATCCAAGGTCTGAGTCCAAAGGAAGTCACCGACTTTGAGATTGATTTGATCGGGAAAACCTTTACTTATGTTAATTTCCACACAAATTCTGCCATAGGTGTATATGCCTTGCTCTCCCTTAGAGGGATCCGTTGCCAGAAAACGACCCAGAGAGTTTCCAATTGCTTGGAAGACATATAATGACTGTCTTGGTAATGATTGTCGTGGAAGGGTCGAAAATCTGGGAACCAAGGGATGAGGAATAGCCCTACTTTTCCCCAAAACCATGGACCATCTGTTAAGGCTTTTTGATAGTCATCATTGAAAGAAAACAGACTATGAAGAAGCCCTTCAAGCATAAGATAACCTTGTTGTTATTGGTCCAAGTGGAGTGAATCCATTGGTATATATCTACTGTGCGAGGCCATAGTCCATTGAATTGACAAATAATGGTAGATTCAACATACATTTGATGTTGGTTTTCAAGATCTGGGTGGGAAATTTCAACCGAAGGCACAACCTACGATTTTTCCACCAAGAAAGGCTTGGGAGCCTCCATAGGTTGAGCAGCTTTCTCCATGGGTTGTGCTGCTCTCTTGGGAGGCTGTGCATGGACACCATCCTTGTAAGAGAAGGCTTGAACGGAGGATGGTTTCCTGACTGCCCCTCCTCTTAGACGGAGGGTTAAAACCACCAAGGCATCTTTTTCAATATTATAGAAAGAAAGCGGAAGAGAACCCTCAAGTTGTTTAAATCCATAGAGAAGTCGTTGAGAGGCGGAAGGAATCCTCAACTTGTGTTTAAGGGCCTGCGAGAGGGATTTCACCCTCGTTGCCAAATCTCATGCAAGAGGCCAGTGTATGAAACTCTGATGGCTCGTTGCTACATCTGGCCACCACTTTGCGTTTATCATTCCCCTTTGAGAGATGGTCGCCTTGGCAAAGAAGCCCTGGGATCACGTGGTGATTCAAGGAGCTATTGGAATGCATGGGCTGACTGTAGCGGACGATGCTTTTCTTACTGACAAACAGCATGCTGCAGTCCCTCGGCGTCATATTGAGGTTGATATCTGTACAAATCCGACCTATAGGGGCACTACCGACCTGCGTATAGGGGATAACCTCAGCCGTGTCTGCAGTGAAAGGTACAATTTTTTTTTTGGACCAAGCGCATGATTTCTGCACCCTATCTCCAAGACTGCTGCTCTCAAGGAATGGCTCGTGGAGAGTCGATAGCTCAAATGGACCTTGGCTGCCATGAGCTTCAAGGTTGAACAGTCGCTCGGTGGCGGCGGAGGGGAGAGAGATGCGAGCTGAAACCCTAGGGTTCATATTTCTGTCTTTACAACATTCGTGGGTAGCTAGGGATTTAAATATAATAGGGCAATTGACATTATGGATTATGTGAGTTTCAAGATGATGTTTATAGAAATAGTTGTTTTCTTTGTGCGAGTGAGTTATAGCTTAGCGAGAGTCTTTATATTCCAATTTCTTCATCAATATGTATTTGGTGAGTGAACAGGCATACACCTAATTTAATAAAGTCTTGATTAATATTTTTCTATTACATTTGATCAATGCTTCAAATTAAAAATCAGTTGGACTATCGTTCCAACCCTATCACGTCCGAGTCACGAGTACTAGACTTTCCTTAAGCGGAGACTTCACCTAAACTCGGGTAAGTTTGAGTAGATTTTAATATATTTGAATAATTTATACAAGCAAATTCTAATATCTTGAGCGTACACATTTTTTTAACAAAAGCTTCTTGTAATTTGAATCTTTTCCCTCCTCCTGTAGGACGAGGCTCCTCCTTAACTGAGCCTCATGATTAGCAAACTCTTCTCTAGGAAAAGGTTCATCTTAACTTCAGTAAGTTCAACTAGACTTTGCTTTCATTTGAAGACCTTTATTGAAAATATATAATATCTCTAGGTTAGACATCATTTTAGCAATATCTTATTGAAATTTAAACTAAAATGTTAGATTTTTTGAAAATAGGTCTAATTAAAAATGAAACTTTAGAAATTTATTTTTAGCAATGGCACGCTATTTTTCCCCCTAATCTCTTCAAATTTTAATTGCATTCCATTCAATATTTGCAGGTATACATTGTGTTTTTTGCTTTTAATTTAGATGAAACTCGTAAAAGGAAATATTAAAAGTAATATGAAGGGCCGTTTAAAATTAAGATTATCATAAAAAAAAATCTATGATGGATAGGGGGACTCGTCAAATTTAATCCATGATCGGTATCATCCACACGTGGGAGAGAGTGCAAGGCATTCATTTCGTTGGAGTCATTAAAGTTATGAGGGGAGCTTTAAAATTTATTGTCACAAATATTTATTCGTGTTAATAGGTTTTTAATGATACGTTTCATGTGGTAAGGACTTATACCATTGACCTTTTTTATTAATCGTGTATAAATTTTAATACAATTATGTATTGCCAGATTCTCCTGATCTAACAATTATATACCAGTATTGTTGGAACACCTAATCCTACATGGGTAGGTGTGGAATGCGAAAAGTCACAATGGAATCCAAGTGACCTTGGAATGTGAAACCAAGAGTCACACCATTGTACTATAAATGTACATCTTTGTATAATGGAAAATAAGAAAGCCTCACGCTTATCTTTCATTGTGTGTTGTTTCTCTTGTGTGTGCATTCTTCTTCTCATACACCATGTGTGTGCTTCAACATGGTGTTTAACATGGTATCAGAGCGGGCGATTGCTGGCCCTGCTCCAAATTGAGTGAGCCATTTGTGTTTATGGCCTGTGCATATCTGCATTTTTGCAACATTTAGAGAGTTTTTGCAGCAGTGATTTTGCAGTATTTTGGCATTGGTTTTAAGAAAGAGCAGCATTCAAAATCCGTGGCAGCACTCAGACATTGACTTTGAAGAAGAGCATCAGTGTTGTTGAAGAAGCACATCTGAAGGTTTTCATTCAAATTTTTCTCTGCTTATTTAATTCTGCTCTGGAAGAGCTGCTGGAATACTGTTCAAAGTGAGGTTTTGAAGAAAAGTTTTGGGTTTTCAAGCAAAATTTCTGAGTTTTTCATTGAAAAATTTCTTCAAGTTTCTGGGTTTTTAATGGAAGAGATTTCTGAGCATTGTTAAATTCTGCATTTTTCTGCTGCTAGAAAAATCATTTTTTCAAGTTTACAAGTTCCTGCAAATAATTCTGCTATATATTTGGAAGAAAAATTCTGCTGCTAGATTTCCTACTCTCTACTCTGCTGTTTTAAAAAATAAAAAATAAAAAATAAAAATAAAAAATAAAAATTCTGCAACATTTTTGGCCTTTCGGCCCCCCCTCTATTCCAAACCCCGCTCCATTCTTCCTGCACGGCCCTCTCACCGTGGCCTACGCCCTAACTGCCCCCTCCCTACAACTACGCACTCGCTTCTATCCGCATACGCTCCTCACCATTCGACTCCCCTCTGCAATAGTGCCATCCCTCCGCGCCATACCTTATCACTCCGCCCCTTCCCTACGCTCCTCCTGCCCCTATGCAACAGCTCAGCTCCCCCTTTCTCAACGCTCTCACTAACACGCGCTCTCTTCCCATTCTGCGGCTCCTACACAGACTTCAATCCACCTTAAATTTCAGTCTTTTGATCTGCATCCAAACTCTCCTCACATTCGCCCAAATCACCCCCTCCCATCGCTCAACCTGCCCCTCCCTTATCTGCAACTACGCCGCACAGCTCATACTCTCACCCTCGCTCTGCGGCCTCCCTACGCCATCTCCCCGCGCTCTCTGCAAACTCCCCACACCCACGGCATAACTCCACTACCCGACTGCACTACCCTCCCACGCTCATTACACTGCACATCCCCCTCGCTCCCTCCCACGCGGCCATATCCCACACTCCAACTCTCCGCCATCCCTCCCACGCGGCCCTTTTATCTCCCCCTCGACTACATCGCTCCCTCTCCCGCTCGACTGCTCACAAATTTCAACAAATACCGCCCACATCATTAATATCGTTTCCCTTTTTTAAATTCGTTTTTAATTTTTTTTTAATAAATTTATACGCCCCTTCTCATACAATAGTACCCTTCTCTTTTCCCTTTTTCGACTTTTAAAATTTTTATTTTTTTAATTTCCTTCCCTTTTAATTCCCCTATCCTTTTAAATTTTTTAATTCCCTCCCCCACATTTTTCATTAAAATTACTCCCATCCCTTTTTTAATAACCTCTTTTTAACATTTCCTTTAAATTTCCTTCCATTTCTATTATTTTCATTTTTTTTAAATTAATTAAAAAAAAAAAAAAAACAGCAGAAAGAGAGAGGAAAAAGAGAGTTATGAACAACAGAAAATGGAAAATGGCATATGAGGAGCACATGGACTGAAATTTGCAGATTTACATTGTGATTTGTGGCATTGATTTGAAGGATGATTTTTTTTGAAGAATTTCACATTTGAAGACAAGTTTGCCATAATTGAAAACAGCTATTTGAAGAAGAAAATTTAGCTGCCATAAAAAAATTCTTGCACAAGTGTTTTCAGCTACACGTTTACAAATATTTTGCAGAGATATGTATTGAGCTGACATTGTATTTTGAGTGGAATTTGTAGCTCATTCATAGTTGCAATCAGTGAATTTGAGTTGTTGGATTGTTGATTGCCCTCCATCATTTGAGGAGCAAATTTTGTACTTTCCATAGTTGGAAGTCCTCTTGAGTCATTTGTATTTGTTGCATCACATTGTAAACGGGTGCATTTTCGGTTGAAGCTGACACCCTTTCATTTTTTGAGCCTAAGTTGTTGAAATGGCCAAAATCAATGAGGCATTAGTGTTGTTGAATAACCTCATTCATTCCAATGTTGATGACATGATAAAAATGAGCAAGGATGCTCTTTGTAACATTCAAATTATTGTTATAGCATAGCAGATTGTTTTTACATAATTCAGTCAGCTAAGACATCTAACTTAGAAGAAAGAGTCACCATTCTAACATGTTTATTTATCATCGTGAATATTCTATCAAACCGAAGAAGATAAAAGTTGCAAATGATTCACATTCAGTCACTGCGCTATGAAGATATGCAGAATGCAGAGGCTATAGCTTCACCTCTGGCACTTTAAGCCTGACTATGCCAGTTCTCTGGGGAAGAGCTTGTCCATTAACAAGTGGTGTAAACTGGTCTTGATATGACAAGGATGTGTCCTTTCACATTCCAGACTACACCAAGCCCATAAAATTTCAAAGTGCTGGATTCATGTATGACATTTCACCTACAGCTGTTCCAGATCCTGTTCCATAACAACATTAGATTGAGAAATGCCAACACTGTGATCGAGTTGGCCATATGAAAGATCATTGTTTTTATCTTCATCCATGCAAGCACTGTGGTCGGCACACCCATTCTTCAAACAGATGCTTCAGACACAAGCCTCCTGCAAGAACCAAGATTCATCTTGGATGGATCGCTTCTTGGCAATGGGCATCAGCAGCCAAGAAGATGTTTACGACACATGTTAGAACTTGTTCACGGATATTGAACAAACTTGTAGCTGAGTTTTCGCCATCATCTCACCTTGTCCCTGACAGGGGGGGAAATGGTGGTCATGTACAAGCTTCGACATCAGATCAAGTGAGCCTGAGCCACAATCTCTCATTCCATGTTCAGAGTTGTAGCCAGCAGTTCAAGCGAGCCTGAGCCACAATTCGTCATTCCGGATTCAGAGATGTAGCCAGAGATACGAATGCCCATGAGCATACCTTCGGTTGGTGGATAACCTAAAACCATCATTTTCGGTTGGTGGATAACCTAAAACCATCATCTTTGGTTGGTGGATAACCTAAAACCATCATTTTCGGTTGGTGGATAACCTAAAACCATCATCTTTGGTTGGTGGACAACCTAAAACCACTACAGGTAGTAGACCTCCCTTCTTTTAGGTTGAAGGTCTCCCTTTTTTATGAGGGACAATTCCTCTAGCAGAAGCCTTCAGCTTCTTGCCAGTTTTGGAAGAGTTCCGGGAACTGCAACAAGTTTTGCGTTCCAGTGTTTGTGGTCATCCTAAAACCACCTCCTTTTTCCAACATTTCAGAGAGTTGATTCAGCCCAAGTGCTGCCATGCATACTTTTCAGATTTGTATTACAACTCTTTTCTTGGACTCACACATACCCCTTCGGATTAAGGGGGGATGTTGGAACACCTAATCCTACATGGGTAGGTGTGGAATGCGAAAAGTCACGATGGAGTCCAAGTGACCTTGGAATGTGAAACCAAGAGTCACACCATTGTACTATAAATGTACATCTTTGTATAATGGAAAATAAGAAAGCCTCACGCTTATCTTTCATTGTGTGTTGAGTCTTGTGTGTGTGCATTCTTCTCCTCATACACCATGTGTGTGCTTCAACATGGTGTTTAACAAGTATTAAATACAAAATCCTTTTACTTAAATTCTTGCGGAAATTTAATCACCAATTGCAAACACATGAAGGAATATCAATCACACATAACATAGATGTTTTTACCGAGAAAGCATAAAGCTAAAAACCCCACTATCATATATTATGTATATATCATGGATCATGAAACAATCTCATACAAACTTCTACTCCAAGAGCTTTCAGTACAATATTCAATCGTCTCACACAGTCATACAAAAATTGGCATAAACATGCACCAATTCACTGCCTCCTAACAGCCTGCCTCCACTACACAATCCCTGTTGATGAAGATCCCTATATGAATTCGATCTTGCCTTTCCTTCACTGCGTAATCCTCATTGGCATCTCCAATGTGTGTTTGGTTGCACTTGTGCACCCACTATAGTCACAACTGATAATCAAACAAACCCTTTCACCTATCTCTCAACTGGGTCTCCACTAGATCTGACATGCATGTAGTTAACAATAGTATTTCTTCAGTTGCACGTGAGACCACTGCTTGTGAATTAATTAAATAATTAATTCACTGATCTCTCCCTACTGTATCTTTAGTTACAACTAGTTACAACTAGCACAACTGAGTTTAACTCACTTAACTGAGTTAAACTAAATAACAACTCACATAACTACACATCTAACTCTATTACAACTTTGTATCACTCAGTTACAATGAAGTCCACTCTGCATTTCCCACCAACCAACCTTAGAACTCGTAATTCCTTCAGTCAACTGGTTTGCCACATCAGTTAACTGAAATCAAGTGCTTCAAGAGAATAGGTTATTATTTATTGTCTAATTATTATTAAGGGCTAATAATCACTGACATGCGATCTATAAATAGACTTCACCCATGCATCTAAAAATAGAATCTCATCTATAAATAGAATTTGCTCAACCATCTATAAATAGACTCTCGCTATAAATAGAATATGCTCAAAATTCTAAAAATAGACATACACCTAAAAATAGCCTGCGGGACCCACCTAGTGTAGGTGCTTAATTTTCACTAGGATCGTCATCTTGTTGAATCTCAACAAATCATTGAGTGAAGTGAATAAGATGTGACATAAAATGGGTAGGTTAGTTAATTTATTTATTTAATTTTGTTATTTTATTATTTAATTTTAATTTTTTAATTAATATTTGATTAATTTTTAATTTATTATAAAATTTATTGTAACTTATAATTATAATTATTAATTTAAAATTAAGTTTTTAAGTTTTATTTATTTATTTAATATAATAGTGATTTTCTTACAAGTTACTATGATTATTATAACAATATATTTGATGCAGGGTAAATATGAAAATTTAAGGGAGCAATTTTTTATCATGAGAATATGAGAGGAAGTCATATAGTGAGGAAGGCACAAGGCGAAATAGACAGAAGGATCTAAGATCTAATTGGGGTCAAAGTGGCGAAAACATCATGTTATCTTATGAATATGGCAGGTTACCTCTCTCGTGATGGTCTCTACTAGTAGCTTCATCCTTTTGGCTCCTTAATTGATCTTCCTCGTCTACCTGGCCAACCTAATAAGTTACTTTTTCAATCTTATTTTCTGAAGAAAAATTAGGAAGGCATTATTCTTAGGGATCCGTTGAGAAGGTTCCTATTACGAAGCTATGCCCAATGGAGATTTTATGGCTTTTGTGTCTTCTTGCCCATTTTTTTCCTCTTGCATATCCTTTGCCTGCTCATGGGGTTCGTTTCCCTTATAAAATATATCGTATTCTCTTTGAGTGCCTACCCACCATTTGGGTCTCTGACTGCTTTTATGAGTTGTTTGCATATTACTTGTTTTCATGGCTATGGGGAAATTTTTAACTGTATGCCCTGTCTCATAACATTCTCGACATTGAAAGGATATATTCTTGTAATCAAGCTTTTGAACGCACATGTAAGCTATGTTGGTCAAATTCAGTTTTTTTGGAAAACCCTCATTGAAATCCATCTCCACGTAGATCTAGGCATATGTGGGGTTGAGATAATCTTTTGTTTATGGGGTTTGACAATGGAAGACTCCAATTTCATCCCCAATTGTCTTAAGCGAAGAGATATTCCAGAGATGGAAGGATAAATGTGGGAGTCTAACCCAGAATGAAGCAAAAGAAACTTAATTTTAAGAGGATTGAAGGAGGGGGACCATGACTGCATAAAAAGCACCATGCTTCCCCAAAACTAGGGACCGATATTAAAATTAGTGTTTTTTTCTTCCAACACTTCGAAAATCACTACAAAAAACACAAGCCAAATGGTAAATATTAAGATCATTTGAAAAAAGAGGTTTCCAATTTTGTGAGATCCACTCATGAAGATCAAATACAAGGCCAGAGGCCATTGAATCTAAAAACTAAACCGCTTTTCAAAAATCACATTACTTCATTGATGGCTTCAACCCCCAATGGAACTGTGATTACATAGGCTTCATGTGCTACTTGAACGGGAGGAAGAGAAAAATATCTAGAGTAAACCACATCTTTAAAAGAGAGAATACCTTTACCCGAAGCATAAGACGCTTTTGGATTGCTTTCCGCCATGGGAATCCAAACCCAGAATCATAAATAATTGGGAGATCCAACCCTGTAGAAAGAGGCGGTGTCGCCATCGATGAAGGAGGCTGACTCAGGAGGACAAAAGAACAAAAACAACCAACTAGCACTGAACCCTAGCCACCACAATGGAGAGATGTCGCAAAGCTCCATCCATTCTCTACTATCCCAAACTCATGTAAAACTAAATTAAATTTTATTCACATTTATTACTAAAATTTTAAAAGTAAATTTCAATCATAAATAATAGTAAAATATTATTGAATTAGGTAATTTTTGTGGAACAATAATTTAATTTATATTAAAAAATAACAACAAGAAGAAAAAATATATAAATAAATAAAAATTAAATATTGTTTAAGAAGTTTTGAATAGATAATGAATAGGTATATTGTTAAAGCATTTTTTTTTGCAAAAACTCACCCATTCAAATCCTCTCATAAACTAACCATTCAAAAAATAAAAATAAAAAAGAAATCAAGCATCAAATAAAAAACAAATAACTAATTATTAATGTAGATTTAAATAAATAATATAAAACTAATTTAATAAATTATATATATATATATATAGATAAAGAAATCAAGCATCAAATAAAAAACAAATAACTAATTATTAATGTAGCTTTAAATAAATAATATAAAACTAATTTAATAAATTATATATATACTTTTAATTTTTTGTTTGTTTGGAATTAAAAAAATTTGTAGAAAAAGAAACATTTCATGTTCATAAAAATATCGATAATATAAAGACATTTGACACTTAATAAAAAATTAAATAGAATTTAATATCCCAAAATTTAAATTCTTTAATAAACTTATTATGTGTAACAAAAGATTAATACAAACATTTTTCCTTTATAAAAGCAAAGGGAAAGTATCACTTATCATTAGTTATAATTTAAATTTGGCAAAATAAATAAGGCTAAGAAATGGTAAAGAGGATACAATTAAAAATATATTTTAAATAATTGATAATGATGATGATGGTCACAATTTGTTAAGACTGATGCGGTTTATTAGACTTTTTAAGAGAGGAGAAACAATCTAAGTTTGATATTTCAAATTCTTGTTTCTATGGTCAAAGAGAAGGGAAATAAGTGCTCCAAGATCACTATAGGTGGGTTGTCTTAATAGGTCAAGAAGATTGGAAGTGTGATAGAGGGTAGGGAAATGAGAGTGAATGCGAGTAAGAATTGGACAATCTAAAAGGAAGTGTTTTTCATCTTCCACCTGCTTTGAATCGCAGATCTGACAAATTCTATTGTTCTAAGGGATCTTGGGAATAGACCACGTCCCGATCTCACTCCGAAGCTCATGGGAATTAGTTCTTATCTTAGAG
Organism: Pinus albicaulis; assembly: GCA_034641835.2. Classification (NCBI taxonomy): domain Eukaryota; kingdom Viridiplantae; phylum Streptophyta; class Pinopsida; order Pinales; family Pinaceae; genus Pinus; species Pinus albicaulis. Next base: position 80,912,161 of record CM076575.1, read on the forward strand.
ATGTTCATTTTTTTCTTATTGCTGGACAACACAAAGAGATAAGTCTAATTATCAAAAGTGAGGTTGATCACTTCCTTATAGTATCTTAGCTTGCTTTTACCCTCGAGCTCCTGATCCTCCCACAACTTGTCCTTAAACTTGGAGGTAATAGTATTTTTGATATTATCTTTGCTTCCCATATTGGCTCCTCCTTAATTCCCCAGTGGTTAAGCTAGGACTGGGCATCCTTATGTAACCCATTTTTGTATTGAAGGTGAAGATTTTGACTACAGTTAAAAGCAATTTTAGAAAGTCCTTTTTATTCCATATTATCAACCATAATTTTTTAGTCCATATTATCAACCATAGAAATTTTTTTTTTTTTTTTTTTTTAACCATAAAATACAAAAGTATTAACAAAAACAATTGAAAGTCTCACCTCTGATCTAATTATAATTATAATTTAAATCTGGTAAAATAAATCATACCCAGAAATGGTAAAGAGGACACAATTAAAAATATATTTAAAATAATAAAAAAACAATGAAAATTATTGAACATATTATGTCATGAAAAGAGAGTGTATAAGATTTTCAAGCATAAAATATAAAGGTGGGACATGCTTCTTAACAAAAGCAATTTAAAGTGGGGTAGAAGAAACATCATGAAAATTATAGTAAACGAATTTATTCGAAGAAATTATAATGAGGCTAAAAGGAAGGAAGTGATAATATGCCAAGAAAATTATATAAATGATAAAGTTAGTGGATGACGGGAAAGTGCGTTAAGTTGATTTTTCAATTTCTAAAGTGTATCTAAAGATATAAGTAGAATACTTTGCAATAATTTATATGTAATAATTAATATAACAAATGAACTATAAAAAAATATTATTTATATAATAATTTAATTAATATAAAGAAAAATATAAATATTTAATAAAATATAAAATCAATTTATTTTAATAAATTTAAATTTTTATCATTAAAAAATAATTATATATAAAAATTATAAATAAGATTTAATTGATCTTAAAACTAAAATTCAATATTTATAATTCATATCATTTTATTAATTCTTACTTTTATAATAGTTATATAAGTACCTAATTATTAGACAAAGTAATATTAACATAGCAAATGAAACTTTTTCAAATAATAATAATAATAATTTAATTTTAAGGTTACTGCTAAGTCAAACATTAAATTGTTGTATGAGATCTTTTTGTTTGTAAAATAAGAGACCCAGCTATTTGACTATTAAGTTTACAAAAACATACATACTCTATCCATCTAATTTTAAACATACGACCTTTTAAAAAAACAAATACCTTTAACCATTAAATCCACTCATACTCCTTTATCAATATTCTTTGTTAGGATTCCCCACCCTACAACGTTGAAATACTAACGTTGTACTTGCCTTGACTCAACAATATTTGTCCACATCTTTATCATAATGAGTGGAAACGACATAAAAATCACATCTTTATCCTAATGAGTGGAAACAACATAACAATCTGAAACCTAATAGATAAGCATGAAGTTACGTATCCCTTTAAATCTCATTGGGCAGGATTCTCTGTCTTTATCAATTCTTTGTATGGTAATAAGAAAATGTTTTAAGTTGGAATATGTCTTAATGAGGATTTTTTTTTTTAATATAACAAATATAATGTTTATATTCAAACTAGTTTGGGTAATAAGAAATTTTTTTAGTACTTTCATATAAAATGAATGAATGTGAATTTCATTTCTTTATTTTATATATTAAAATAATATTAAATTGATGAATCAAAGATATTTATATATGTTTAGCATAAATAGTAGTTATAATTAACAATTGTTTCTAAATGTGTAAAGATAGACTGAAGGAATAGAAGATTTAGAAAGATCATTGAGAAAAACTAAATCGCTAAATATAAAAACTTTTATTTTTAATAAAATAATATCAAGATTATTTGGAAAAAAAATGAGGAAACTCTATTAAGAAGAACAACTTTCTGCTTCAGTGACTACTTCCTGATGGAAATTTGTCGTTGCAACATTTGGTTATGCTTGGAGTAAGATAACTGGTGGGAAATTATGCAGATAAATAGTTAAATGACCACATAATTGATATAGAATGTCAATATTTGGACTGCCAGTAACTCAACAAAGGAGAAAGAAAATAGGTAGTTCGCTAGCTAAAGATGCATAACTTCAATTCTTTTAAATGTTTGTGCAAGAATGTATTGCTTATGGAGTACATCAATAAAACCACTTATCTAGACTGATCTACATCTCGACCTCTCTTTGTCTAATTTACAAAACTTCCATTTATCTTACAACTGCAAGAATGAAGAGCAGAGTTGATCTCTGCACTGGTAGTATCAAATCTATGAACTCCATATATTAAATAAGAATGGATTCAATTCTTTTGGATGGATGTGGAAGAAAATATTACTTATAGTGTAGATTAATTCACTTTATCTAGCAAACCAAGATAATCTTCTCAACCTCTTTTTGTCAAATTAAAAAAACTTGCACTCCTTTTCACTTTGCAAGAGTGAAGAGGATAGTTATAACAAGTTATGTGAGATATCAAGAGATTAAAAAAACATCCAAAAAAGAAATTAGCCATAAATTTATGTAACCTTGATCCCACCCAATATTTTTGAAGATAATGTTGATCCCACCTAATATTCTAGAAGTTTTGTTTAACAATCATAGTACACATCTCCAGTGAAGCCAAGGTCCTGCATATAATTGGCCATGTGGTCTGCATCTAATAAAATGGAAAACAAGCATTATAAAGAATAGTGGAAAAACATATATGAAATAAAATGTGCAACAAGAGCTAGGAAATTACTAATTTTCATTTTGTTGCTTATCAGCTTCCTTTGGACTACAATTTGTAATGATTTTTTAGTTTGCCAAGAGAAGTTTGCAAATAAATCCGCATATGTTCATGAATAAAGTTGAAAGTATATTAAAAATATATAAATGTCACCCAGTGGAGATCTTTTTTATACTCAATACTTACAACACTTTTGAGCCTATGATTTTTCACAATGCTTTCTCATTATTTTTATTGTATGGAGAGAAATGCTTGACATGTGAATGAAAGAAGGAAAATTCTAACTACAACGAGGCAAAAAAATGGACATAGATTGAGAACAAACTTTCCCTCTATGTACAAAAATAAAATTTTGTACATGCTAAACTGTAGTTGCATCATTTGATAAGATACATAAGCAAAAATAATCTGCATGCTAAAGTGCAGTTGTAATTTTTAAGTGTTTAATGTGAAATTTCAGAAAAGTTGTGCAACTATAAATTTGATTGGTTGTCATATGTTAAGCTCTTCTCTTCTAAAACAATTAATTATTTCTAGAATTCTTTTACTCCACGAGTCTGCAAGAAAAACTATGTTGAATTATTACACTCGAGATAATTATAAATACAAAATGAGGAATTTTGAAAATTTAATTTTATCTCGAGGGCATAGATAATAAACAATATTGAAGAGCTTTAAAATCTGGAAACTTTTTTTACCTCCCCAAAAAGTTTTACTTAAAGTCATGAATTGATGATTTCTTTTCCATGAAGGAGATCACATGTTTGAAATGAATACACATCGCATGCATGGAATGCGAACATGTTGCGTCTTCTCATCTTTAGGCATGGAGTGCATATAATGAAATCATGGATCATAATTTCATAGAAGCAATGAAGATTAAAAAATATTCATCCCAAACAAGAATACGACTCAACACAAACAAAGTAAAGATGGTATGAGTGTTGGGAAAATGATTGTCAACGAATCGATTGACATTAAAATTGGACTGCCCATTTTCCCTAAATTGTTTTTGCAAAGCCCCCTTCACCAAATATACCCATGCAGAGTGTTGTACACAGGACCTACCTTGAACTATCTATTCAAACCTCAAAACCCCTAAGTTTGGGACTAGTTTCATTTCAAATAGATATATATAGTTTCGAGTGCATAGAATGAAATCATGGATCATAATTTAAAATAATTATAAAATCATAGACTTTATAGACACTATTACCCAAATAAATCCCACTTGCGGACAAGAGTGATCTCCCTAGTATCCAACAGACAACTAGAAGCAAATAGACATAAAAATATGTCTTTTCCTAAGCAATTGGCATTCAGATTATAAAAACTAGAAAAAACAAAGTGATGCTCTTACCTTTCAACGAGATGCTTGGTGAAGACCTTGCCTTTTGTCCCAAAGAAGTTCTTTAATGCTGAGAAGAAACCTGCAACCATAAACATGCAAAGAATCAAAAGCATCTGCAGTATAATGATAATATAACTACCAACTTAACTTAATGATCAAGGAGATTAAGAAATGTAATTGATTTAATGAGTATGGAAAACAACACAATGAGAAAAAATATCCAAATGTATTATTCAGGAATAAAGAAGAAATCTTACAACCAAGCCTTGATGTTGCATAGGTTCCTCGCGTATGCCTCCCAATCTTCCTCCTTGGTTCAACAAGTTTTCCACTCTAAAAATGACCAACATAAGATTTCCATAAGTGAATTCCCCTAATCCTGAAGTCTCAGTTCAATTTATAGGAGAAAATGAGGAGGTTTCAGATCCACCAAAGAGAGGTGAGATCCACAGAGGAGGGGATTAGGATTCCATGATCCAAGGGAATTAGTTCCATGATTGAAGGGATTTGGCTCGAACTGATATAACTCAGAGGCTTCTAGTCGAGGAATATGCATCCAAATATGCTTCTAGATGTTACTTTTATCTTTTAATTTTGGTGAAGTAGGGTGCACAAGTTTTAGTGGAAAACAAAGCACAAAATTCCGCAGGGAATATTTATAATATCTGCGCATGCACTGAAAATGATGGCGAAAGGTGTGCAAGTCACTTTTCAAGAGTTTTAAAGTCATTTTCCCAAAATTCAGGACTTAGTCAAGGAATATGAATGTTTGACTTGCCAGAAAGCATCAGTATGGATTGTGATAAATACATTTTGACCGTCAAATATCATGGTGACAAAATGACAAGTAACATATTTCCCCCTAAAGTGTGAAGTCTAAGAAAATATTTTAAAAGAGTGAAGTGATTTATCATACCAAGGATTGGATCAGAGACAACAGTCGAAAATATGTAACAATCATTCAATGCAGATATATAATCATCACTGAGGTAGGCATTCCAATACTCAGAGCAAAACTAAATCTATGTGCTAGTACAAAAAATGACCTAGAATTACATCAATAGTAGACACAGTATGGAAACAACCATCTGTCATGAATCGGTCTACTCAAACATGAATACATAATTCCTCGCAACCTGCATGAATGAAACTAGATCCAAGGTCTTGATCTCTGTCTCTTTAACTAGTACAAATCTACCCATGCGATTGAATGAGTCGAAGTCGAACATGGTAGAGACCACTTGATTACCGACCAATAATGAAAAACTGTGAACAAGTGTGAGAGAAACCATCAATAATTATAATAGATCTCAAAGTAATTCAATATAATCTATGAAATGTGAATGAATGATCTGCAGTCGAACACTCATAAAGTTGTTCGATCAAAGGCCAATAATGAAAACATGTCATCGAAGGCGAGAAACCTACCATTAAGACATGCAAATTTCAAGGTACAGATAAAGTTTTTGGATCAAATTCTTAGATTATGAGTTGAAGTCGATAGGAAACAATCTGTCGCAGGAGGGCCTACTACATGAAAATCATTGTTGTAGGAATTTACAGGGTAATTAAGTTCCTTATATTAAACACCAAAGGTCATCTCTCACAAACAGATCACATATTAGTACACCAGTATTTGACATGGTTAAAACCATCAAAGAGGGAAACAGTCCACGGCCTGAGCCAACGTAACCACTTCAGGAAATCTATTAACATAAAGAAATAAAATTTACATAAGCTTCTCTCATAAATGGTCACCGGACAAATGATCCTCCATGCTCTTTAAATAGAGATCATGTACCAATTGAGCGTTAACCCACAGATCGAGTGTCAGTAATACCAAGGAGAGAATGAATCGTCGGATCACTACATATCATGACCGTCAGATTATAAGTTAAAAATATACATAGTAAAGAAACACATTTTACCTAACTCTACGCAAGACCAAGTTATACTTAACTATTTCCTATGTATCAGAATATCCTAACATCCCCCCTTAAGAACAACTTGGGATAGGATTGAAGGATTTACAAAGGTGAAACAATAGGAGAAGGAAGGAGGCATTAAAGCCTATCCCCCATTAATGATAACTTTCTTGAACTCCAAGAATAGATCGAAGTTTGGTAAGCTTCGCTTCTGTGAGAGCCTTTGTAAAGATAGCAACAACTTGATCATTGGTTGAAAAATACTGCACTTCAAGAACATGATCATGAATGAGATTTCTGATGAAGTGTATGTGTAGCTAAATGTGTTTCGTGGGCTGATGTTGAAATGGATCTTTGCATAGCTGAATGGCACTCTGATTTTATTTTTTCATTAGTTGGATCTTCAGAACCCAGTGGGGCAGGCCGCCACGGGGCTTCAACTGCATCATGATACTCTGCTTCTACCAAAGAAAGGGAGATGACACTTTGTTTCTTACAAGACCATGTAATAGGTCCCGAACCAAGAGTGAATACATAACCTGTAGTAGACTTTTGATCATCAGGGTCACCAACCCAATCAAAATCAGTGAAACTAATCAACAATGGAGATGCTTTTGCACTGTAATGAATCCTAAAATGAACTATACCTCAAATATATCGAAGTATTCTTTTAGTTGCTTTCCAGTGACTTTCATGAGGTTTGTGCATAAACCGAGAAACAAGACCAACGACAAAGGAAAGGTCATGATGGGTATGGGTTAGATACATAATTTTACTAACAAGTTGACGATATAAAGTAGGATCAAATTCAGGGGAAGTACAAGTGACTAAAATCTTGACTCCAAACTCAAAGGGAGAAAGGGCTAACTTACAGTCTTCCATGTGAAAGTGGCGTAGAAGATCACATGCATACTTGGACTGAGAAAGGGTAATACCTTATTTGGATTGCAAGATTTGAAGACCAAGGAAATAATGCAAGTGTCCTAAGTTTGTCATTTCAAACTTCTTTTTGAGGCTATAATTCACATGGTTTATATGGTTGGGATCACTGCCAGTAAGGATAAGATCATAAACACAAAGAACAAGGATGATTAAGGACTTACCCACTTTATTGATATAGACAGTGTTGTCGGAATGACATATAGAAAAGATATTATCTAGGAGAAAGCTATCTATTTTGGCAAACCAAGCCCGAGGGGATTGCTTGATACCACAAAGAGACTTCCTAAGGCAAAAAACAAGGCTATTTTTTTTTGGATAAAGCCAAGGGGTTGTTCCATGTAGATTTATTCATGCAAATCCCCCTGTAAGAAGGTGGATTTAACATCCATCTGATGGAATTCCCATTAAAAGGAGGCAACAAGGGAAAGAACAAGGCAGATAGAATTCATTTTGGCAACAGGGGAGAAGGTTTTAGTATAGTCAATGCCTTCAACTTGTGAAAATACTTTAGCAACAAGACAAACTTTATGTTTATCCACTTTTCCATCTGGTCCAAACTTTGTTTTATAAACCCATTTTCATTTGACAAGTTTTATTCCCTTTGGAAGAGGAACAAGATCCCAAGTATCGTTTTCCAATAAGGAACGATATTCTTCATTCATAGTTGCATCCCAATCTGGATGACCTGAAGCTTCTTCAAAGGAGTCTAAATCAGGATTTTTTGGAACTTGAGCCAATAAGGAAGAGGCTCTGTCGAACTAAGAACGTGTATGACGTTGATCTGTAGGGTCAACTGTAAGAGAACCCACTGCATCCTAAGTAGAGCAGACCCATTATAGAAGCTGTGGAGCTGAAGGAAGATATTGAGGAGGTCAAGGAGGATTGTCATCCTCATTGTCATCATCTGAACTATAAGGAATTCTGTCAAAAGTAGAAGAGATAGAGAGAGGTGGCACATATGTTGAATTAGGCTTGCAGGTCAAAGGTGGCACACCCGCCGAACTAGGCTCCCAAGCCAATATATTTTCATCAAATTTTACATATATTCTAATGATTACATTTTTTGATTTGGGTTGAAGAAGTCTATATCCTTTGACATCTTCAAAATATCCAACAAAAATGCAATTTTCGCTCTTAGGTTCTAAGGCTTTATGTTTCTCATATGGAATATGGGCCCAAGCTTCACTTCCAAAAACACGAAAGTGACTTACATCTGGTTTGATTGAGCTCTAGGCTTCTTATGGAGTTATATTCCTTAAAACCTTAGTAGGAGTGCGATTTACTATGTAATTTGCACAGTTAATTGCTTCTGCCCAAAAATAAAGACCAAGTCCTTTAGATTGAAGCATACAATTAACCATTTTTTTAGAGTGCAATTCCTCCTTTCAGCTACACCATTTTGTTGTGGAGTATATGGAAAATTATGTTGCAATTGAATGCCATGCTCAGTGCAAAAGTTGATAAATCTGTTGTTAACATATTCTCCTCCATTATATGATATTAACTTAAGAATTTGATGTCCAAATTGTTTCTCAACAAAGGCCTTAAAGGCCAAGAACATGTTAAAAAATTCACTCTTGAGTTTTAAGAAGTATACCCAAGTGCGCCTAGAAAAATCATCAATGAAAGTTAAGAAGTACTTGTAGCCAGAGAAAAAAACAACTGGAAGTGGACCACATATATCACTGTGCACAAGCTACAAAAGGGTTGAAGCCTGCCAAGAGGTACATTTGTCAAAACTTTCCCGATGATATTTTCTGAGTACACAACCGGAAAAATATCATCTCAACAAGATACCATAGGAAGACCTGTCACCATATTTTATTTACACAGAGTTTGAAGAGAGCGATAGTTTAAGTGACTAAATTTCTCATGCTAAAGTTTTCTCACTTCATCATTATGAGCAACAAGAATGGAGGGAAGACATGATGGCCCAAAGTTGTCAAACTTATACAACCTTGTGGAATCATCAACAACTCCAGTAGCTAAAATATGCCTAAGATCTATTAGGTCCTTAATTACAACATCATGATGTGAGAATTCTACTGTTTTCCCTTCACCTGAATGAGTTATCTGATAAACATATAGAAGGTTGTAGGACAAGGTAGTAACACATAATACATCATTAAATTGACCATTATCTAGATGAATGGTTCTAGACCCTACAACACTAAGAGATTTATCATCACCAACATAAATGTTTTTGGTGTTACAATCATTTAAAGAAGAAAACATGGCTTTATTTTTGGCCATGTGGTAAGAGGCTCCAGAATCAATGAGCCACTTATGGGAATGAGAATAAGAAGATACATTTAGTGCATACCCAGATCTTGATGCTTGAAAAACACATGCAGAAAGTGCCATTCCTGAAGATGAAGTTGAAGAGTTCTCTAAATGGATGTTGTGCTTCTTCATTGCTGCTTCCAAGGATTCCATATTCTTCAAACATTTTGACTCTATGTGGCCATCACGATTACAAAAGTTCCAATGTTTATCTGTATTCTTCCCTTTGTTTTTAGTTTCCTTATCAGTTTGTTGAGTTGCTTTTTCAGTTTGCGGTTGAAATTACTTAAAACCCTTGTTTGGTTTAAGAACATTCTTTTTAGGATGTTGCTTATTAGGATTTTTTGGATATGGTTGCTACCGAGATACTAAGGCTTTCTTGGAAGAGTTTCCAGTATTAATAAGACCAATGTGTAAGAATTTTTCTTGTTCTCTTATCAGAGAATCACAAAATGCATCAAAAGAGGGGGACTTGTAGGTTGTCCCTTGAGAAATGAGGGCTTATGTAGTGGAATGGAATGTGGAAACAAATACAGATTATGCAGGGCCTAACTTAGCAAGAATGGAATAGATAAGACTACCGTCTTCCTTTTTGACTTTACAACCTTCTAAAAGAAGTTTAAGGGTCTTGAATTTGGACAAAAAATTTTCAATATAGGAGAAATTATTGGGGTCCAAAGTAAACAACTCATTTCCAAGCCGGAGGGCTCCGATTTCATTTTGAATTCCAAAAACAATATTTAGTTTTTTCATAGCTTCATGAGGGTAGTCAATTTCTTGGATATGAAATCTAAGATCTTGAGCAATGGACATTCATATCAACCCTCGTGCTTGATCTTGTTTAATTTCCCACTTATCCCTTTTATCTCCATTGGTAAGTTTAGATTCTTGTTCTGTGGCTATTCTAAAAGCCCTTTACTTGTAAGTAATTCTTCCATGTAGGATAGCCATTGGAAATAATTGGTGCTGTTAAGAATAATTGGGCATGTAGTAAGCAACTAATTTCAAGCTGGTGGGCTTTGATTTCATTTTGAATTCCAAAAACAATATTTAGCTTTTCCATTACTTCATGAGGGGAGTCAATTTCTTGGATATGAAATCTAAGATCTTGAGCAATGGATATTCCTATCAACCCTCGTGCTTGATCTTGTATATTTTCCCATTTATCCTTTTTATCTCCATTGGTAGGTTTATATTCTTGTCCTGTGGCTATTCTATAAATCTCTTTACTTCTAAGTAAGTCTACCATGTAGGATAACCATTGGAAATAATTGGTGCTGTTAAGAATAACCGAGCATGCACTTTCTGTTTCTAAAACTGAAGCTGAAAATGTTGAACTTAACTCCTCTAATGGAAATCTCTCGAAAAATTAGGGTGGTTAAAAAAAATGGTTCTAAAAACGTCTTCTGGATGAAAAAGTTATGCATTTTTGAAGAAAAGTTGGAGTAGATGCCAAGTAGTTACATGATAGATTGAAAGTTGATGATAAAATTGTATTTAAAAAAAAAATAAAAAAATAAAAAAAATCCACCCCCCCCCAACCCCCCCCGCCCCGGCCGCTTTCCAAACTTAATATAATAAGTTCACTTTTAAAAAATACTACTTTATGTGACCCACATTTTTAAATAAGTGAGAGTCACTTTTACAATGTTATTTTTACATATGTTTTTAAATAATACCTTTTTTTAAAATAACTTGCCAAAAAACTTGTGAAGAAAAAGGAACTTGAAAAAAAACTTTATAGAAAAAAAACTTTGACAAAGAGTCTTGAACCCAAGACCTCTATTCTCATAAAATAACTTTACACCAAGTGAGCTAGTAAAATGATTCTATAATTATTTGAAAGGAGGACGATTTTATTTTTATTTTTATTTTTAATTATTATTATTATTATTATTTATTTATTTGTGGTGTGCGGGCTTTTTCCTGCAAAAAAGCACAACCGTGCACAAAAAAAAATACAAACCTTACGACATAACGTTATATTTCCGGTTAGTCCATTTGACAACTTATATTTTTCTCTCTATTTCAAATTTCCCCAGATCACACAAAGTCATGGGGAAAGAGCATACATAGCAGAAAAATCCCGTCTTCTTGTTTCTGATTTGCCAGATCGCACACAACGCAGAGAAAAGAGCATACATAGAGAAGAGGGTATATATCGGGTAATAAAAAAAAGACTATAAATCGAAATAAACAGAGGGATTAATAAATATAATTGCAAAAAACAATGCTTTAAACCTCCAGATCTAAAATGACATAACTTGGGCAACCAAAAATATTTTCGCATGAAACGGAAGTGGTTCCTCATTGTAACAGAGGCTCGAGACACAACAACGCAGTTCTCCTGGCCCGAAAGTGTCCAGAAACAATAGATATGGAAAACAACAGTCACATGTAGTCAAATCGGCTTCGTATTTGGATGAACAACAGATGCGGCCCTCAAAACAACTCTGATACCATGTAGGAGTTTACAAGGTAAGTTCCTTAGATCAAACACAGAATGTCACCACTCACAAACATATCATAGATCAATACACCAATATTTGACGTGTTTAAAACCCTCAAAGATGGAAACAGTCCATGGCTTGAGCCTACGCGACCACTTCAGGCAATTTATTAATATAAAGAAAGGAAATTTACTTAAGTTTCTCTCATAAACGGTCACCAGAAAAATGACCCTCCATGCTATTTAAATAGAGATCATGGACCAATCGAGTGTTAAGCCACAGATCAAGTGTCGGTAATACCAATGAGAGAATGAACCGCCGAATCACTACATATCGTGGCCGTCAGATTATAAGTTATAAATGTACATAGTGAAACACACTTTACCTAAATCTACGCTAGACCAAGTTATACTTAACTATTTCCTATTTGTTAGAATATCCTAACAATTCAAGTTTGAAGAAATATTTTGCAAGGATTAACTCAGGGATGGTCAATGCGAATGGAGACAAATATTTGCAATGAACACTGAATTAAGGTTGAATTTTCTCTTGAATATGTAACGACACTGTAAATGACTTGGTGACATTTGAATTATAGATAATACTCAAAACCAGCTGAAGACTTTCAAAGAGGTACGATTAACTGTAAGACAAAATGATTACCCAACCCAGACACAAGTGTGAGAAAGTGTCGTGTTCAAGAGCGACATGTTGCTTTTAAAACAAGTATAAAAGATGGATTTTTTTTGTCAAAATTCCCCCCACCATTACTAACAAGTACCTCTTTATTTTTGTCAAGCTCGAGGAGGATAACATTTGCTTGTTGTGAAAGCTCATCCTTCAGATGAGGCCTCCGAAGTATTTTTAACGAACCCTAGGAAGGATTGGTTCGGTCTCGTTGTGATCGACGGGTCCTGGACTGTTCAATTTTAAATAGTACAACATAGGATTAACTTGGTGTTTATCAGTTTTAGGGAGTCGGGCTAAAAACAGAAGTAAACTTCACAATGTTATTTTTCGTAAATTTAGTCTCTCAAACCCGAAAAAGGATAAAATAATGTAGGAGAGAACTCTATTGACCATGCTTAGTCAACATATACCTTTTTCATAAATACTCTAGTTCAGTCCTGAAAAGGGGTAAACTTATACTAAATATATGACTATTCATTTATTTTAACGAGTTCGAATAGTCAAGTGTTTGACAATATTTTCATGTTTAGAGAGTCTGAAAAGGGATTAAAAGAGAACTTCATGGCTTTGATTTTTCGTGTTTTTTGAGAGTCCGAAAAAGTGATAAAAGTTTACGATGTCGTCAAAATGATTCGTTTTTAACACAACCTGTTCTCTGCACAAAAAACTCAAAAGATTACAATAATTTGTTCTCAATTATGGTAAAAATATTGAAAATTTGAACTTCTAAAGGTCAAAAGAATAAAATAATATTATTTTAATCATAAAAACTTATAAAAGTTGAAAAGAACACGTCATTTTCACCATTTTATTTCTAGAGCAGTAAAAAAGGGTTTTTATCATAGAAGCTTCGAGGTTGATATCGGGCGAACCAGTGCACCATCTTACGAACCGTCTTTTCCAGGCAATCAATTACTCCATTGTCTTCTATTTCATCCATTTATTTTTGCGATTTAGGATTTAGTATTATTTTTAGGGGAGAATATGTTTTTATAAATCATTCGCGGCGGTGCGTGGGTTTTCCTCATCGGGCCCGCGCACCTCGATAATTTTTAACATAGAAAATTCTCATGACTGCGTCGTTTTTCTATACAGAAAGTGCACAAAAATGCACCGTGTGTAAAGAAAAATCATGCAGGCACCGTGAGTTTTTTCAAAAATGTTTTTTTCTACCATAAAAAATACTCTAAGTTTCTCCAAAAAGATTATAATGCTCTTTAATGATTGTTTTCAGGAAAATTGAAATAATCATGCTCAAGTGGAGGGAACGTGAGCACTAAACACATGATAATGAGGCAATTGATAGCCCGATAATGCTATGATATTTGAATAACTGTGGAATTTAAAAAATTTGGTTCATTTAGGGAATGAAAGCAAAAGTACAGCTAACGACTTGGATGGTAAATGCCCGAGATATCCAAGAGCGGTGTTTTATCATTGGAGGTCATCCAATCATCATTGATGAAGAGGATATTTATTTTCTCACCGGTTTTCCCCGTAGGGGATGTTACATTTCTTTGTTTGGATCATGGCCTGGAGGGCAGTCTATCGCTTCCTACATGGTACAATATTGCACTCATGACTCACAACTGAAATATGGTCGGATCGATAGTAAAACTATCGAGCGAATTGATCTAAAGATTATTGCTTTCACAGTCACGAGATTGTGTGGTAGTGCAGCCCCCCATGTGGCCACCAAAGAACAAATGCATGCATCTGTTGAATGTTCTGAGGGAACGATATTCAATTAGTGCGAAGGAGTGGTTGTCAACATGAAAGGACAATTTACTCAAGCCAAGAATGGAAAGTTGAAGAATTTTGGCTGCGATGCCACTCTAGTATCAATTTCTCTAGAGAGAATTCCACTCCTCATACCACAACAACTATTAGTGTATCCTACACGACCGAGAGATCCTCGCATGTTGCGATGGGTTTCGGTAATGGATCACCATGGCGGCGATGGAGTCCTATTGTTCGATACACACCTCTGTTTTTCATATGGATGAGAAGCCAATTTTTTATGATTGAGGACTTCCCCTATGCAGGGATGGATTACAGGGGTGACCCTGATACAAGACTCCCACCTAGAGCATAGTGGGATAATTTAGGTAAAAAGTCTCATTTTGAGTTTTTATGTTTTATATATTTTTATTTGATTTTTATCATCCAATATTTATAATTAAAATTTAACGCAGATGTAGGTCCTACATGACCAACAATGCTTCATCGGTTTGACAGACGAGAAGCACAACCCATAGTAGCAGTGCCACCGCAGAACGATGTAGCTGAGGTCTTAACAGATTTAGAACACAATCTGGAGAGGCTAACTATAGACATCTTTGAGACTGGGACATATGATTTGCCTCTTCGATACCAAAAGCATACTTGTGTTCCTGATCCATTCAGACGATACCTACTCCGAGTAGTGCATGCTATAGTCTGTTATCATGATCATCATCATGGATAGCTGATGGTTGTTTTAGACTAAATTTTTTTTTTTTGTACTAATATATTTAGATCATAAGATGTTTGAGACCTATGAGCACAAATGATGTACATTTTTTGACAAACTATGATAAACTACTGTTTTGACCTAATGATGATTACTACTTTTTGGCCTCTGAGAATATTGTTCAATATGGATTGAATATTGTTTTGATTTACGTTCAATGTTGCAAATTTATATTTAAAACTTGATTAGCTAATGCATCAACTAATGTGTTTAAATTTCTTGAAATGTGTTGATATTCAATGTAATCAAACTATCTTTCTAAGATATGGACCCTTAAACACAATCTTAACAATGATGGATTTCTAATTGCATAAACACCATTTAAATGTAATACAATGAGCTGAGAATGTAACTTGACAATCAAATGTTGAATGCCAAATTCAATGGAATCAACTAATAGCTCAATGACTGCGCCATACTCTACTATGTTATTCGTTGTTTGACTAAGGCAAACCCCATGAATAGAAGCTAATTAATCAGTAGGTGAATAGATGACCCAGGTAGTGGAAGATATATTATGTGTACTACGACAAGTGCCGTCAGAAAAACCAATGTAAGTCTGAGGGGAATGTCGACGTCTGAAATATCGAGAGTAATCAAGATAATCATAAAAAGTAGTAGAAACTCACAAAGCGAAATAACTAATCTAAGACACACATTACTAAAAATGTAATTAATGTACAATGAAGATCTCCACAAAATAAAACACGCATAATATATATTTAGATAAAGACCATTTTTGAGCTAATCCAAAGAGACACTGTCATAATCAACTAATTCGTAGGCCCCTTTTGCAAGCACACGCTTAACAAGATAACGTTCATGCTACATCGGTTCGAACTTACCAGCACCTAGCTTATCGTGAACTTGATCGTATATGTTGAGAGTTTTAATTGGCGAATTAAAGCTCTTAATATTTAATTGTCAATCTAGGAGTGGTAAACACAAGTTGTACCATGTGTTGGTTCAACTTAATGGTTAGAGTATATAAGTTTCCTTAATAATGATAAACTAGGTACTGGAATGAAACACACATTTGTTAGCAGATAAACAATCTTGAAAAGGGGATCTACTTAACTAATTTTATCAAGCCATCATATCCACGCTTCCTGCAATCCTGATAGTTAAATTCAATCTTCTGAAATAGAAAGCAATCTCACTGGTTGATGAGGCAAAATCAATAATCAAATTCAATTTCTAAAAGTATTTTAAGATTACTATTTAGTCGATTTGTTTTGTACTTAAGAAAAATTCGTACTTTAAACTGTATCTAGCATTCATTGCAAACTCCACACTGCAATGAAATTATAAGGAAATATAAAGCAATCCTCAATCATATAGCATTCTCACACTGTAGCTGGATAACCTCATAATTCTACTTTTAAAATATTCTATGATACTTTGAAAACCCTAATCTATTTGCTTCGCTCATTAACTTGAAACCAACACTTGGAACTAAAACTTGAGATAACCAAAAGTACACACATTATTCTAATGATAACTTCACACCTTAAACTAACTAGAACTACTCTTGATAACAAATTCAAGATTCAAACTGACAAAGGAAGTTTCTAACTATTGTTGGAAGAAAACCACTTCACTCCATGTAAAATAACACCTAAAAGATCCTATTAAAAATCTCATTGCAAATAATATGTGAGAAATCTTCAATTCAAAGTCTTTAATCTAGATGAAATGAATTATTCAAAAGCAAGCTCACTCTTCAAAATCATGTAACTCATAATTAAAGCTAAATCACTGTGCATTAGACTTGATATTTCTACCTGCACAATCAGATTCACACTTAGACTTGCTCTTATAAAGAAATTATTATACTATGAACACCAAGAAAGATTCGAATTGAAAAGAGATCTAATTACTAAGCGAAGTACCAGGATGCACAAATAAATCAAATGAGCATTAAATCCTACAAGATTTCAAAAGAAACTAAGTAATGCAAATCTTGAATCAATATTCTAAATTCGCAGTGTTAACATACTCAAATTCAAAACATTAAAATCTGTTATAATTCCGATCAAACTCATAAATAATTATATTCATATATTGTGGATTCTCTAATTATAAATATGAATAAATGTGATTCAAATAGAGAAACAGAGCATGGCTCTATGTTAAAGTGTGAACCAGGTGATAAAACGAATCAGAGACCTTTAACATAGGTGAGAAATCCTTAAGTTATGTAATATAACTACCTAACTGTTTAATGAAGCTTATCTCCAGAAGTGGTGGGCCCTCCCACGCCTAGAGTAAGCTGACTTACTGCAATGGAAGAAGAGAGATTCATAACATCAAAGACAAAATTCGAAATGAATCGTGGCAACAATGCTTGTTCTCACAACTTGAAGGAAATCATGTATATTTAAGACAACATTTGGAGGTCAATTTACACAAGTCACAGGCACAACAATTCTAGCTTTTTTACACATCAATCCCTCCTTAAATCGATGTACAACCATCGCTTTTATAGCAGCGGTGTTGCTCTAATTAAATGGACTGATTTTTACAGAGCATATGAATATAGAATATAAATCAGTTGAGATCAAAATGAAAGGATTTGTTTCCAATCAGGGTCGAGCTGGTGATCTGCTTCTAGAAGTGATTTGACAATGCACTGTTGGTTGGGGCATCGCACAACTGGAAAGCTTCATTATATTTGCCATAATTATCACAATTCCCTTTTAATTGCTGACCCTTCCAACACTAGCAAAATATTGGATTGCTTCCTTTCATGCAACATATAGATAGGTGCCCTCATTCTCTGCATTTGATGTTGCTTATAGGCATGTTGTTTGTAAGGCTTGCTGAATGGAATTTTTGGAAATAAATCTACAAAATAGATCTCCATTTTTGATGTTAGTAAGCCATATTCACATCGTGCGCCATCACACCCTACACCTGCAATTCAACCCTGGAAATGCATGACAAGAAGAAGGAAATATCTGCACAAGTATGACTTCGAATCGAGCATCTTCTTTTACCCAGTCAGTATAAGAAATAACATCTAGAGATGGACCACTAGACTATGCATTAATGCCTTGTTGGCTCCTATATATTTATATGACCAACATTCCAGAAGCAATAAACGTCAGGTCTTCCTGCTTCCTGGAAATTCCCAATATCCCATTCATAACCATTCCTTACGTCCAACAGAAGCACGTTCCTCCCGTGACTCTGTATTTGTAATTCCATCGAACTGTTTGTAGCATTTAATAATTGATCCCATTTACTGCAACTAAGAGGCATGAAGTTCATTGATGGATCCTTAATAATATGATACTTTATCAGTCCAAATTCTGCCTGCACTTTAAACTTAAAATCGTCTAACCCTAAGTGATGTTATTCCTTTGTGCACCATATATTCACTATCTATGACTCCAACTTTCTTGCTTCGATCTCGATCTCCATAGAGGTGGATTCGATATTTATGTTAGATCTTTTTCCCCTGTAGAGATAAGGCGATGTGTTCAATCTCGTGGGACAGAGAAACATCTTTCGTAAGAGAAAACAAATCATTTATGTAGTAGTTGACTTTAAAAATCAGGTTTATTCTTAATTCTGTTGTGAGTCTCACGAACCCGTTTTATGCTTGGACTAGGTTATTTTATTTTTCCTCCAACCAATCTTAGCATAAATTTTAGTGAATCACGTCTTTGGTCATGGACGTGCACCCTCCTCCATTCATTGATCGATGAAATTGCACCATTTGCCTGGATCATTGTAGCAGTATCCAACCATTCCACATTGTTGTTGTTCCAAGCTCAGAGCCACAAATGTGAACTGCGCTCGTATTTCTTCTCAAATTCCCCAGTAAGATAACGCTTCATTGTTTTTGGGAGCCATTTTTAAGAATAAAAAATCTGAAACCTATGGTTCGAAAATTCGTGCCTAGTCAAGACTTTATTTCTCCATGGATGATGCATAACTGGCAGCATTTGTGTAGATAATGCGACCCCCGTGCCATTCCAATTACTGACTTGCACCTAATTTCCCACTATGCATATGAAAATGGAATATGAAGATTGTTTTCTTTTGCATCACCTCATAAATTAGGCATAAAAATAACATTGTGTGGTTGTTGTTTCTGCACAATCTCATCTTGGGACTCATGGTCTTCAACCTTTGTCATTAAATCTGAGCTGTTGCCCTCAAAGATCTTCATCAAATAAAAAGAGTTATATATACATGTGTTGCAGGGTGCTTTCAAGATTGCTTCATCTGGAGAAAAGGGCTATGGCGATGGTCTGATGTTCTTATTAATTGTTGAAGGTCTCATAGATGATCTCCATGTAGCTGTTTCTGTGATTAAGATGAATCATACTCAAGTATGTTTATGCTTCTATGCATGAATCCAGATTCCTACATTGGATTTATACACCTACCACCAAGAAGGCATTTATTAATGAAATTTACACAAAATTAGTCTTCAAGAAGAGTTTATAAATTAATGTCCATTGTCTCTATATGCCTCTAACGATTATAATAAGATAAAAAAGATTAAAACACTAGGTACAAGTATATAAATATGTAATAAATATTGTAAAAATTTGGACAAAAAGGTGGCTCAACAGTATACTAAGACTACATCGCCTTCTGAATAGAAACGAGGGTTAACACTTTGATCATATTGTGCCTTAACACGTTTTTTATGAGCCTCAACAGCTAATGCAGCGGTGCAGGGAGTCTCATCTAACTGTGCTAAGTATAAGAAGTACTCTTCCTCTTCAAAGGTGGCTGGTAATAACTCGATGGCCAGTTTTAGTGACGAAATTTCACATTCAATGGGTAAAACAACTTCCAAACCATAAACGAGTTGAAAAGGAGTAAACACTGTGGATGTTTTTGCTGAGATACAATATACCCACAATGTTGAGAAAAGCATGGTATGCCAATTCGATTTATGAATTCCTATAATCCATTTAATAATATTGGTTAATACTTTGTTTACAACTTCGACCTAATCATTGGCCCGTGGGTAATAAGGAGTGTAATTATCATGGCGTAGGCCGAGCTGAGCGGAAATTTCAGTCATCATAATGTTTCGAAAGTGGCTACCATGGTTCGTAACGATGGCTTGAGGGACACCGAGCCTAGCAATTACATGATTGAATATGAAAATAGTTGCAGTTTCTTCATCAACCTTGAATGTAGGCATCGCCTATGCCCATTTGGTAAAATAATCTACAACGAGAATAATATACCCATGCCCCCCGACCGAGTGAGGGTTACATGTAATAAAATCGACACCCCATTTTGCAAATGGACCGACAAGTATGATTGGGTGAAGAGGAGTGGGAGGTGCGCACATCTTTCGATAATTTTTTTGACAATTATGACATTTTCTAACTGCAAGGATATAACCTTTGAAGAGTGACGACGAAAAATATCTAGCGCGCAATATATTTTGGGCAGTGACAAACCCAGACATATGAACACCACATGCTCCAGAGTGGCAGTCATTTAAAACCTTATCGGCTTCCTCATGAGTTAAACAACATGAAAAGATAGACTCAACACCACGATGGTAAAGAGTGTCGCCAACAATGTTATATTGCTGAGACTGGTACCGAATCCTACGTTAATCAGATCGGGAAATTTCAAGCCTAAAATTTTGGTTTTGAAGATATGTAATGATATCTCCATACCAATGATCCAATGTACTGATAAGAAAAAGAGATTCATTGAGAAGATGATCATCTGCCACTGTTTCAGATTTAGTGTAGGGAAAGTCACATAAGAGTTTAGCAAACACTAGTGATTTCTTTGATTTAGACTTTTCATATTCCAAATCAAACTCTTGTAGGACAACTATCCACTTCAAGTGTTTGCCCCCTAGCAGTTTTTTAGTCAAAATGTACATCATAGGGTTGCAATCAAATATCACAGTTGTTTTGTGTAACCGTATGTAGTGACAGAACCTTTGGACAACTTGCACTACTGCCAAGGCCAAATTATCCACATGTGTATACTTGATCTTAGTAGGTGTAAGATTTTGACTTAAATAATAAATCACATGTTCATTGCTGGATTCATCCTCTTGAACTAAAGCCATCCCAATGGTGGAATCGAACGCAACTAAATACAAAAAGTAATCTTGATGATAATCAGGTGGATGCAACAATGGTGTATGGGTCAATGCGTGTTTAAGTGCATCGAAAGATTTATGAACAAGATCGTCCCAAACAAAGGGAACGTCCTGATTTAATAACCGAGTGAAAACTTTATTTAACTCCACATAGTTAGGGATAAATCAACATAAAAAGTTTGCTTTCCCTCACAAACTCTGGAGTTGGCAAAGAGTAGAAGGAGGAGGTAAATTATCAATAGCCTCAACCTTCAAAGGTTCGACACAAATAAATTCCTTAGAAACGATGAATCCCAGCAATCATATTGATTGTACACAAAAAACACATTTATGTGGATTCAAACAGATATTGTAATGCCTACACTGCATAAAATGGCCTGTAAGTGTGTAGGATGATCTTTTCGATGCATAGAGTGAGTAGGTAAGTCGTCCAGGTAGGGTTGCACCATATGTTTGATATCGTGAAATGCGTAAGACATGGCCCTCTGAAAAGTGGTGGCAACATTCTTCAAACCAAAGGGTAATTTACGGTATGCGAAATTTCCCCAAGGACAAATAAACGCAGTTTTGGGATGATCGGCAGGGAGCATATTTATTTGATTATATCCGGAAAATCAATCCATGAATGAAAACATTTTGTTGCCGACACAATCATCAAAAAATTGGTCAATGTAGGGGGTAGGATAAGTGCCTTTGGGACAATCCTTATAAATATCCCTGTAATCAACACATACTCTAATTATTCCCTGTTTTTTATTCACTGGAACAATATTAGATACCCAATACGCCAATGGAATAGGATAAATAAAACCTACACGAAGTCGTTTTTCAACCTCAGCCTTAATAGTGGCTGATTTTCATGGATGTATCAGACGTATTCTATGTCTAATAGGTTTTGCATCCGGATATATCTTAATTTTATGAAATACAATGCTAGGATAAATTTCTGGCATCTCATCATAAGACCAGACAAAGATGTCGCAAAATTCCTGAAATAGGGCTTTGTACATGTTGATTTCATCAAGTGAGCATGAAGCACCTAAATCAAAGTTTTCAATTATTCCAGGTTTGACTAAAATATCAATTGGAATTATTGCCGATATGTTTCCTAAATTCGTTTCGGAATCCAAATGAAGGATTGACATAGGATTTTTAGGTTCACTAACATATTCACTCGAGAAAATAGTTTAAAAGTCATTATCGAATATATCAAGGTTTGGTAGAAAAGAGGAGCGATGGTGAAGATCGTCCCATGGTAATTCATCCAATGACAAAATTTCTTGAATACTTTCATCCGTTAAAAATACATGTTGGAAAGGATTTGAAAAGGTGTGATTGTTAAACTTGGTAGATGAGAGGACTCATCACTGATCACATTCACTTTATTAGTATCGGTCGATGAAGGGTTGGAAAGTGATTGAACTGCCATATATTCCAATTCATATGGACTCAAAGGCATTTGATTGCCATCAAGGCCTAACTCTAACTATGAAGGCACAATCCGTGGATCATCGAATGGTATTGTGCTTGATGTAACCATGTTGACATTAGCAATAGTACAAGTAAGGTTTGAGGAGGCATAACAAAATTTCCCATAAGAGATGAGTCTTTAACCAGTCTTACTCCAACATCTTCGTATGGGATAATCGATTTTACAACGTACAAGACACTATCCGTAGAGGCAGGATCGAAAGTATAGTAAGACAACTGATCAATTTTGACCATATTCTCTTTATGGGGGAACATTATAACCGAAAGACTGAGGATACTACAATTTTCATAGCACAAGACCAACTTAATCCTAAGAGAAGATTGTAATCAAGAGGGGCATCAACCACTTCCACATTAAGAGTAACTGTTTTTCCTTCTACCTCTATGGGTAATTCCTAAAGAATTCCAAATGGACGAAAAAATCTTCCATCAAAGGCTTTCATAATTGTGGGTGATTGATTGATTGTTGGAGAACCAAGAGTTTTCCAACAAGCCAAAGACATAATGCACGTATATGCTCCCTCATCAATTACCATGTGAAAAACTTGCCTAGATTTTACTAAAACAAGTATTTGAAAAGCCATTTGGTGCGGGTGTCTAGGTACAAAATTCTAGAGATCAAAGACGATAAGATTAGAGTCTTGAGCGTCAATTGGTCCAATACCTGACAATAATAACTTTTTATGGGCTAGACAAGGGTGCATCACTTTGATGGCCGACATTGCTAAAGGTGACATAGCCAGATCTTCAACAATGTTGTAATTCTGAGTGGCTCTTGCATGTGGATTGAAAGCTGATCGAAGTACACCCTTGGAAGGCGGTTTAATTACTAAATCAGGACTAGGTTTCTCGATGTGTAATGGTTCGAAAATAGGAGGAGTTGACACCGAAGATTGAATAGATGATCCAGTTTCGTTACCAGTTATAGGACTCTTAGATCCATAATCGTTAGATTGTGCGACAACCATGACCTGGGAGGACATCAACATGATATCCACCAATGAATTAGAAGAGGATCCGTTGAGGAAAATCATTTTGCTGTCTTGTGAAGGAAAAGGATCCGTTGAGGGAAATCATTTTTCTATCTTGTGAAGGAAAAGGATCCTTAAGAATAACGGGTCTGGGTGAACCTTTGACAAATTTAGATACCACGAATATGAGGGCACTCTTTTGTGTAGTGATTTTCGTCACATATATGACAAGGATAACGAGGTTTCCTCTTTTCATCAGACGGTTCAGTTTTATCTGTCTTTTCTTTTGAAGAATTATTTTGTTTGTTTTTCCCCTTCCATTTATTTTTACTCCCAGATGTCTTAGTTTTGGCGGTAGATGAATCTACGACATGATTTCAGTAGTAGTTTCCAGAGAAGAGTCTCCTTTAGGTGAATCAGGTAAAGTTATGATTGGAGTAGTAGATTTGGATTGTTTCTTCTTACTCTTCGATGTGTCAAATGTACTTATTACACCACCTGCAACATGAGAGCTAGAAGGAGTCGTAGTAAGTTGACCTGGGCGAGGTAAATCTAGAATCTTTTCATACAAAGTGCTAGACTGTGTGTAAAAAAGGTCTAGATATTGGGTTTGAGCGATATCCTACTCTTTTGTTATAATCCCCCCTTTATCTATATATTCAATGATATTAGGGAGTAATTGCTTGATAAACCATTCAACCTTATTTGAAAACTTTCACTAAACGACGTCTACGTCGCCATTCGTGGATATGATCTAAAATGTACGTAGATGTACTTTGTTTGAGTGAAGTCAAAAGTTCTGTACCATTATCATAACGGATTGGTAACTGAAAATGAGTAAGGAAAGCAGTCACTAAGGCACTGAAATTATTGAAAGAGTTACGTGGTAAATCAATGTACCACTTTGCTACTAAACTGATCAAATTTATTTGAAAAAGTCTTAATTGTATGGAATCATCGATTAAAGAGTTGGATGCACACCATAGATGATAAGTCATAACACGGCTTGAGGGATCCTCTCTTGAATTTCCTTTGAATTTTGGAATGTCATTGGGAAACTTATGGAATGTCACTCGGAAACTTAGTAGACATGGCCTTCGAAAAAAAAATATAGTAAATTGGATCATTCGTTAGCTGAGACAGGTTTAGTAAATCTAAAGTTGCTATAAATGGTAATCGCCGGTTAGGGTCCTGCTGAGCAAATTGATAACCCTAAGGGACAAGTCCAGTACTTGGAGGAGGGTATCTAGGGTAACCTGGAATAGCCTGAGAAGTTGGATTTTTCACACCTCCAGGATATCCAGGGATGACCAAACCAAATTGGGGTTGAGCTAGTATCTAAAATGTATGACCAAGGTATGGTTGACTCTGGAAAGGTGGAATTGTTCCCAATTTTCCATATTGGAATTGGCCCTGAAATGGCTAGCATTGAAAAAATTGACCTTGAAGAGGTTGTCTTACCAAGGGCTGCCCCCGAAGAGGTTGACCTACAAAAGTTTGACCTGTTTGTGTAGCTTCTATACTAGGTTTTCCCAAAGATGTTTGAGGAATCGACTGGACCATAGGTCCAGTTTGATGAATAATAGTCTGAGGGATATCTTGTGTAACAATTGGCGTTGACATTTGAAGGGTCATAGCAACAAAAACATGAGAAACTCTCGGGATGTGCGTACCTGGATGTTGAACATATGTTTGCACAGTAGATTGGACATGAGTACTAGGAGTACTCGGACCAGCCTGCTGACTACTTGGCACAGATGACCCCGGTGTAATTTGAAGTGTATCTTGAACAGGTTGTTGGACCTGGGTGTAACCAAGTTGTCCAAGTGGTTGAGTAGGTTGATTATAAGGCATTTGTGGGGTAGGTTGCAAAGGTTGTTGAGTAAATGAGGGATTCCATACAGTGTTCATCTCGGATAAGGAGTTCCCATTGAGGTTGTGACGCATAAGGTTGACCATAACTAGTTTGAGGCATTGGACCATAAATTTGATAATAACCAGGAATACACTGCCCGACAATCGTAGGATAAGTTCCAATGAAAGGTTGTCCTCCCGAAAGAGGTTGTTTCCCCCTAAGCGGAATGTAACCACCTAGTGAGCTAGCTTGAGGGGTATTCCGGAAAACATATAAACATGGTTCATAGTCAAAGATTGGACATTAGAAGAAGCTTGAGAGGAAGGAGATGCTCCTAAAAAAGTTCCAGAAAGTGACTGGTACCTAACAGGAACAGAAGGAACGCCATAATTTTTTTTTTTTGGAGAAGATGAAAACATGGATGAATTGTTAGACATGGTTTCAGAAGCCATGTTAGATGTACTATACCTGGGTAAAGAGTAATATGTGATTCGATGACGCAGAAGTACGTAACCAGAAGAATGCAAAAAATTGATAACTTGAAGATACTAAGGATCTGGTCAAAAAGGAGTAAAAGGAAAATATAATGGGTAGTTTGGTTCACTATGCCTTAAATCTAAAGATACTTGATGAGAGGGAATTTCAACTTCTTCTTCTTCGTCAATGATTTCTTCAATGCTAATAAGGCTAGGAGGAAGATTCTCACTGATGAGAAGTTTTACTCTAGGTGAACGAGGATGACTAGGAGTAGGGGCTATAACATTCGAAGGTGACTTAGATGAAGTGGAATCAGACGCAGGTTCAAATATTTCTGGTTCAGTAAGTTGTATATCTAAGAACTCACTAATGACAGATTCTACTGTGATTGCTTCAGAAATTTCTGGTTGATCTTGTTATGTTTCAAATGTCTGAGGTTTATTAACTTCGAAATCATGATGCATTATGATAGATGATTCTTCTTGTTCAGAAGGCCCGACTTCGGTTGATTGAGTCCTTTCAGTTTAGATCTTTTCCAATTGGCTGGGTGTATATGAAGGGGGTTTCCTCTGTATTCTACATGAATGTCTCGGTAATTTAGCCACGATTAATTACTTTAACACATGAAATAAAAAAATTCAATAAATCACACCTAAGGCCTCTAAAAGTATCCAGAAAATTAACACGCACTACAAAATATAGGAGGAAAACCACACACAAACAATATGTTTCCATATTAAAATCACTAGTTGGTGATTAAATCTAACCTCGTAGAGATCAATGTGGAACACTAACAGTTGAAACAATTACCCTGACAACCTGCTTAGTGAAACAATCTGGTGCAAGTAGCTCCACTATGCCATCTCGAAGTGAAGACTACCCTAAAAAAAGTCCAAGTGAGTCTAGTCAATGTATGTTCCAGGTACAGTGGGACCTTCCCTCCACTGTCATCTTGCGAAAAATCCTAATATTATAGCCACTAAGGTTATCAATTGAGACAATTCAACTTGGGGGAATAGTCTATGGTCCGATATACACACAAGGGCAAAGTATCAAAGCTCAATCCCCTTGAAACTTCCTTGGCATGGTAAATACAAGGTTTAATAACAAGTGATCACAAGCTCCTTTACAATGGTTAATACAAGGTTTACCGTTTGTAATACGTGCACATCTTCTATCTTTACCAATGAAGTAGGTACGAGTACTCCACTGGGTCCGACATGACCTCGTGCTTGACTCTTTTAAGAAGAGGTTCCCAGAGCAAAATTGCAACCATTGGGTTTTTTCCCTACCGTAAGATGCTATTTATTTGTTTAAATTCTTTGGAAAGTTAATTAATCCCTATTCCAAAACACTAATCCTGAGCTAAATTGGTGGAATGAGCCCTAGAAAGTGTAAAAATAGCTAGATTTATTTTAATTAGCGCTGTATTAATTTGGTTGTTGTTTACGCAGAGGGGTATGGAAATGAAACCTAATGATGTTGTGATCGACTCAAAAAATACTCTAAATGCATTCAACAATGAACATGCAATTTTTCATTTCAATGAATTCCTAGTTCAAGGAATATAGGAGGTTCTTTGAATTAAAAAAGAATGCAAATTCCCTAAAAAATCCCAAAACATTCCTTTTTCGTTAAGAAATTAATTTCACTTTGAAGCATGACCAATAACACTTGTAATGAAAATTTTCATTGTTTCCAAGCCAAAATATACAATTTTATTTGCAAACAATCTTTCAATTCTTCAAAATCAAAGAAAACTACGAAAACCCTAAAAATTATAAAAAAATTTCAAAAATGAAAGCTCTTAATTAATGATATAACTAATGATACCTATGAGTGCACTTTCATGACTACTTCTAGCTGAAAGCAAAATAAATCATTTTTTCACTTAACAAATAGAAGCAATTTCATAAAAGAGTACTTTTTTGAGACAAATCCTACTCACTTATCTAGAAGTTTTCCTTTGCAAATGAGCAAAAGCAATTACTCAAACAAGAAGGAATAACAAGACACCTGGTAGCTGTAGAAGAAAAAGACAGAAAAATAGTGATCTAGGTAGTCAATCTATGTTTGCAAACAAAGCAATTCAACAAACCAGGGCAAACCCTACCCAAAATATGCAAAAGGGATAATTTCTCCAAAAAGACACTACGACAATTAAAATGAGTTCATAAACAGACTTTGAGGGTTGATATAAGTAAGATTGAACCTTTATAAATTAAAAATCATACTCTCGGTGAGAGAAAATTCATTTTTTCAAAAACTCTTAGGGGGTGCACAGGTAACTAGTGAAAACTAGCGCATGCACATTGTGTTAAATTGTGAATAGCGCAAATATGTGCTCTGTTTTTGAAAGAGAACCTCGCAGGGGAAAGAAACTTAAAAGAAAAAGAAAAAGGTGATCTAAATTAGAGGATCTAAAAGTTCATACACCCAACAACACTTAGACTGAATCAAACTAGAAAAATAGGAGAACTAAACCAAAGAGAACCGAGGTAACTAAGTCGTTCCCTAGTATGGTCACCAATTTGTTACTCGGAGAAATCCCTTTTGCGAACAAGAGCGATCTCCCTAGTATCCCAACAGATAAGTAGAAACAAACAAACATAAGAATATCTCTTTCCCTAAGCTATTGGCATTCAAATTATAAAAACTAGAAAACACAGAGTGATGCTCTTACCTTTCAACGAGATGCTTGGTGAAGACCTTGATTTTTGTCCCGAAGAAGTTCTTCAATGATAAGAAGAAACCTGCAATCATAAACATGCAAAGAATCGAAAGCATATGTCGTATAATGATAATATAACTACCAGCTTAACTTAATGATCAAGGATATTAAGAAATGTAATTGCTTTAATGAATCTCGAAAACAACACAATGAGAAGAAGTATCCAAATATATTATTCAGGAATAAAGAATAAATCTTACAACCAATCCTTGATGTTTTATAGGTTCCTCCCGTATTCCTCCCAATATTCCTCCTTGGTTGAACAAGCTTTCCACTCTAAAAATGATCAACATAAGATTACCATAAGTGGGGTGAGATCCAGCAAAGTGGGGTGAGATCCTCCAAGGAGGGGATTAGGATTCCTTGATCCAAGGGAATTAGTTCCATGACTGGAGGGATTTGGTTCGAAGTGATATGACTCAAAGGTTTCTAGTCAGAGAATATGCGTCCAACTATGCTTATAGGTGTTACTTTATCTTTTAATTTTCATGAAGTAGGGTGCGCAGGTTTTAGTGGAAAACATAGCGCAAAATTCCACAAGGAATCTTTGTAATATCTGCACATTCGCCAGAAATGACGATGAAAGGTGCGGAAGTCATTTTTAAGGGTTTTAAAGAGTCATTTTCCCAAAATTCAGGACTTGGTCAAGGAATATGAATGCTTGGCTTGCCAGGAAGCATGAGTATGGATGACGATAGATCCATTTTGATCGTCAAATGTCATGGTGACAAAATGACGTGTAACAACTACACATTAGCATATATAAGAGTTGAAGATTAAAAAAAGGTTCATAAAAAAAAAACAGACTCGACACAACTGGAGTAGATATGGTTTGAATGTTGGGAAAATGATTGTCAACAAATCAATTGACATTAAAAATTTACTGCCAATTTTCCCTAAAATTCTTTCACAAATCCCTCTTTAGTAAATATGCACACGCAGAGTGCTATATGGAGGGCCTGCCTTGAGCTATCAATTCAAACCTCAAAACCCATAAGTTTGGGCCTGGTTTCATTTTAAATTGATAGATCTAGTTTCAGTGCATAGATTGAAATCATGGATAATAATATCAAATAGCCATTTAAAAAAGGCATAGAATTTATAAAATATAGAAAAACATATAGAAAAGTTGAAGATTAAAAAAATATTCATTCCCCAAAAAACCAGGCTTGACACATATAGAGTAAACATGGCATGAATGTGCCCGTCGGGGTTTGGTCTAGTGGCCAGCGGACGCACTGCTAAGGCGTTTGTGCCGCTGTGCAAGTCACGAGTTCAAGTCCTGGATAGCCCGAGGGCTGTTGTGGCGGGTGCTGCAGTTCCTCCTAGGAGTATAGTGGTAGCCAGCAGGATTCGACCCCGTGTCACATGAGTACGATACTGGTGCCGTTGCCGATTCTCCTTAAAAAAAAATAAAAAAATGGCTTAACTAGATTAAGTTTTTTAACAAAGGATGGTTTCACAGGGCAAGGTAATCAAATAGGGAACAATTTAATATTTAAAATGAATGGAATGGACATCGAAATGGGTGAAGGGCAATTAAGAATCCTTTAACATATTCGAAAGAGGGAACTTGAATGATTGTTAATAAAGAGCAATTAAAAATTCTTTATCACATAATCAAAATGAATAAACTAGAAAACAGAAGCAATTAAGAATTTACTGTTTATACTAGTTCAGAAGAAAACATTAAGAATAACAACGATTGAAAACATATTGCACTTAAGCACTTTCTGAATTATTCTTTTTCGTTTATCATTCAAATATGAAACACAAATGGTATAATAAACAAGTATAAAACTCTAAAACATAAGAGATAGATGACTTATTGATCCTTTATCTGACTCAAGAATCCCGTGAAAAGTCCTTTGCATCAATTCTTTATCCAGCTAGCCATGCGAAATTTGTCCAACAACACTTTATTCCAAAGTAATCAATATTACAGCAAAATCTATGAATTCCACCCCTCAATACTCCAATTGAGGGAGTATTTATACAAAAAATTATAAAGAATATCACCTAACAAAGTGAGATATAATTTAGGATGACTCATGAATAAGTTACAAGAAAATAGAGACAGATGGTCTCGTAGATAAGAGAAAAAATCACTGATGTTGTGCTGTTCCCATTTTTTATGAATGTGCTGGAGGCAGACCCTATAATTTGGCTTGCTGCTGTCCTCTTTAGTAACTCTGTGTTGGCTACTCTGTTTTACTGATACTCTTTACCTGTACTAATACACTTTGACCTCTGTTTGATCTCTGTTTATCCTTTTAATCATGACTTACTGGAGTAAATAATCAAAATTCATGTAAGGATAATTTTTACAAAATGTCTAACATCTCTTTCGACCATTGTGCTTCTAGTATTCTAGTTCTTTGAAGCTTCCTCAGAGTCTCATCAGTCTCTGTATATATAAAGAAAGTAGGCTGAATTGGGAATAAGTGCTTTACCTCATGTTCGAGATAAAACAAATTTTCTAGATTGTCATGAAGAACTTTGCCTGTAGGCAATGTTTTTGTTATTGATGAGCTGGTTGATGACTGGCCTGGTTGTTAGCATGCTTATTCAATTTCTCAACATAACTTTCAGGGCTCATTAGTTTATCATCTGAAACTAAAGGACTTGGTAATCCTTTATTATGCAAAATATCCAATCTCTTTGTAAAAGTATTGATTTCTTCCTGTATATCAGAGCATCTTCTTTCTAGGTTTTGCATCAGAGTTCTTTTAGTAAAAAACCTTTTTATCTCCAAAATTGTTCCTGTTCTATCTTGGATGCCTAGCTCTTCAAGTTGATATCTGTTCTTGGTATTTAAAATTTGTATAAGCTCATTGGCTTCTTCAGGCATATTTCATAATTCTTCTCTTGCCTTTTGAACTTCTTTCGGAGCTAATTTAACTAAATCATTCTGCTCATACATTATTTGAATTGATGGCCAGACATCATTTATTTACTGAGTGATGTTGGCCCAAAGAATTTCTTTGATTTCCTTCAAAGGCTTCTCCAATGTGAGATCCTTCTCCAATGCTTTGACCAATTTTTCTAATCTGTTGATCTCTCTTGTTTTTTCTGCAACACTCATCTTTGAGAGATCATATTTTTGTTCTAAAGTGGTAAATTGTACCTTTGTTTTCTGGAGCTCTGTCATTTGGAGTTTCAATTCCTCCATTGATTTTATTAATTCTTCAGTGCTTAAATTGGAAGTGTTGCCCTGTAATAGTCCTGCTGACTGACCTGTTGTTGTTGTACCTGTAATCACTTCTGTTGTTGTAGATGCTGGAATGTTTGACTGCTTGTCCTTTAATGCCTTTTCAAGTTCTTTTTCAGTCTCATTCAGTTTCTCATTAAGTTTTAAGAGAAAATCCATGAATTCTTCTTCAGATTTTTTCTTTTTGATTTCCGCAGTTTGTGGATGCCTTGAAGATGACAACTTTAGCTGTTTCCTTAAGGCTGCAATATCATCATCTTTCTTCTTAATCAAGGCTTCTATAGCCTTAACATCTTTGGGATTATGACCCAATCCAATAATTATTTCTTCCAAAGTCTTTATTCTATTGTCCTTAGCTTGGGCAGAGGATTTTTCAAGATGTAATTGAGCAGTGGTATTATCCAAGGAATTCTGTAATTTTTGGGCCATCATTGATTTATCAGTCAAAGTTGAATAAATCATTTCACCTGTTTGTTTATGAAGCTTAATCTGATCCAAAGGATGAATATCCTTTGCCATGACTTCAAATTGGTTCTAACATAATCTGCAGCTGTTTTAGGCTGCTGCAGTTTGGGTTTGAAATGACTCATCACCATTTTACCTTGCTAGATGTCATAGGTTGACATCAATATTTGTTGATTTTTGGGAGCCATCTTCAAATATTGATTATAGGCTTGAAGTCTTAATGGATCATTTCTGGCCTTTATATTTATAAATGTATTTTTAATATCCCAGGCATCCTTCACTAGTGGTTTGAAGGAAGATACTTCTGCACTTTGCTGTCTTTGTAGCTCTTTTCTCTGTGAGTCAGTGGATGTCCCACTGATTGTGAATGTTTGCTGACTATCTAACTCTTTTCTCCTCTGACTATCAGGGGTTTCTTGAAAAAATTCTACTTCTGAAAGAGGATTTAATCTTTGTCTTTTGACACCAGGTTTTTATGAAGATCCACTGATAAGGGTAGCTGTTTCTGCATCTCTCTTCTTACCTTTTTCTTCATTGAGAGGAGTTTGAAAAATTGAAATTTCTGCCACATTAATCTGAGTGGGGGAAGTCTGTATTTGGGCCTATTCCTTGGAAGTTTCAAGCTGCTCTGTCATTGTGAATTTATTTGTGACTTGTGTATCAGCCTCTTTTTCTTTCCCTTTGGATGCTACTGTGGCCAGTGCACTGATTTCCTGCAAATTTAGTTGAGAGGTTCCAGCAGAAGAAGGACCAATTTCTGGTCTTTGCACCTGCCCAAAAGAATCCAGGTCAAGTATTTTCTCAAGATCTTTCATAACATTTTCAACACTGACCTGTTCACTATCTTGTTCTATTAAGGTCCCTTCCATCCATTCATCCATATTTGCAAATTGTTCAATTTCTGGAATTCTATGGTGAAGGTATGGTGACAATTTGTTTTTCATCCTCCTATCACAAATAAAACTGTTTGGGTCATAAGGTACCCAGTGGAAACTTTTTTGCAATTTGAGATAATCTTCTAGGATTATTTCAGCTTCTTTTCCCGCATCTCTAGAATTACAGATAAAAGGACCTAATTGACTCTTAATTCTGAGCTCAGCTTTTTTCTTTGCATTGCAAAAATGGACTATGTTTGAATTTATCATTTGTCTGAAATACTCTAAGGCAAAGAGCCTCATTGGGACATACTTTGGTAACATGAAAGGACATAGCTCACACCCATATATTCTAATTTCTGTATGATTCCGGTATAGGTACCAATCACCTATACTGTATTGCTTGGAAAGTTGGAGAATTTTCTTCATATCATTATTGACCCTAGGAGGGGAAACTCCTGTTAATAAGGTAGTTGCAGGGTGCACAAATAGGTCAATAAACTCATTATCAGAATAAGGAGACTCAAAGGAATTATGGAAGATTGCAGACCAAAAAATTACAGACCTTGGATTTCATTTGGTATCAAGTTTCATAACATGGAAGGGGAAACTCTCTGATTGATAATAGAGCATGAGATGGTATATAACAGTGGAATACTTAAAAAAATTTTCATCTTCCAATCTCATGAACCGGTCATGAATTTTATCAGCAATGTAGGAAGAAAAATCATATTTGACAGCAGGGGGCTGTCTAGGGGTAAAAATTGACAACAACACTAGGGTTAACTTATCAACGTATTCACTAGTGTTGAAACCCATTACAGAAGATATCATATTCAAAATGAGTCTGCCCATATCTGTGAAAAAAGTATATCCATAAGGAGGAGGGCTTTTGGGCTAATGTTCTTGAAGCATAAAAGTCTGACAGAGGCGATTCAACTCTTCTTGGGATAAATTGGTCGATTTTTCAAGTAAATCTCCCATGGAAAGGGGAGTCAGGGTTTGACCTGGATGAAAATGAAACATTTCATTGATAGATTGAGAAGTTATTGGGAAAATGACGGTTTGACTCGAGGACATGACTGCTCGTTGATTGGGATCATAATTGGCATGGCAGTGATAAATTATTTTGGGAAAAATATGAATTGAGGGTAAAAGATACATCGGAAGATTGGATTCCCACAGTCCCAAAATGTCAGAGCCGCTCAGGTAACTATCTCTGCATTGGCAAAAAGTTCTGAGAGGATTTTCATTAAGGATGAGGTCTTTAATATGGAAATCCCTATCTGCTAGAGGCAGAGAGTCTAAATCTTTATGAGGGGCATTTAGAGGTGCAACATTCAAAGCCACAGGAATTTCCATTTCTGGTTCTTGTGGATTCAGAAAGGAATTCGGGTTTTAATGGAAAAACAGGAAAAATTACAGGTCTGGGAATTTAGGAGTGGAATAAAGACCAAATTGAACTGTGTTTTAGTCTTTTCCTGTGGAATTAAATAAAAGACCAAGATTTGCAGGGTTCGTCGGAAATTTGGATAAATACTTGTTTTCCGAGAAGTGGACAGTGATGAAAACAGGTGTAGGCAATTGCTGATGGATTCTGGATTCTTCGTCTGCAAGTTTCTCAGCAAGGTGGCGGTTGACAGTCTTCGACAGTTGGTTTTGAAGTTTTTTGCATGGGACACCGGTCGCTGTACAAGATAATAAAAATGATGCGCGTTTATTTGTTTTATTTGCAAAGTCAAAAGTTGGCGGGGTTTATATTTATGGCAGATGACGTAAGCAGGAAGGGTTGTTTTGTCATAGGCGGAAGGGCGGTAAGCGGTATACATCGCACCGCTTTTGGGGACAAGCGGTTTTCAGCGGAGGGCCAGCGATTCCATACAGTTCACTACACGTGGCGAGGCACTATTTGAAAAACTGCTCAGCCATCACGCGTTATTGTTCAAACGTGGGGGCGCAGCGATATGGATGACAGCCGTTGATCATGGACTGGTTGATTGGACGACTATCGAGGAGGTGAGATGACGGGGAAATAAAGGAGCGGGCCCAACATAATTAAAAATAATTAATCATATCGGGGACAATTCGATTGGTGGGGAAAATTATTAATTAACCATGAGGGTTAATTAATCTTTTTAAATGCGGCGGGGAGGCAGGCTCATAATTAGTTGGAGATTTGACTAATTAATCACAATTAACATAATATTAAGGTTATTTTTCAACCAAAGGGGCAGGATATGTAATAATTTGGGAATTTTATATAGTTAAAATAATACGGGAAAGGGTTTGATTCATATAGGGAATTAAATAATAAAGTTAAAGTTAATATGAAAATGAATGAAAAGCGCTAAGTATAAAAACATTAGAAGTATGTATTTAACTTATTCTTGAATGAAAAGGGTTTTTATGAAATATTGCACAATTTTCCTAAGTAAAATAGGATTTTACTTAGGAAAAGATTTTTTGGAAGTGAATAAATGACATTATGAATGGTTTTAAGTACTTAGACTTTTTCAATTATTGGGCCGAGGGTCCGGTCCCTCTAAAAGTCAAGGAAATGCTTGAGCCCCTCTAATTTTCAAATGCCTTAGTACTTGGGGGAAATTAGTGAAATCTTTAGGGAAAAATGAAAAGGGAAGTTAATAATTTGACTTTGTTTTGCTTGAATTTCTTCCAGTGTGATGTCTGCCTTGCACTTGTGATAAAAGTAAATATTAACACATTTAGAGTCATTATCCATCACATGTAATTCTGCAACATCTACCTACCCTACATTTTTTTCTTCTTTATTAGGGTGCACTTAGAATGGCAAACCCTTATCACACTTTCTTTTCTTTTACATGTAGAAATCTATCTAAATCTAACCTTATTACATCCAAGGGCTTAGATTAAACTATTGAGCTCCTTTTATTTACTCTACCTATCTACTTATCTGCCAAGATTAAACAGTTTGGTCAGATTTTATTCTCTATCTATAAAACATAAAATTGAAAGATGAACTAGCCAAGCTTAAACTGTTTGACTGCTCATCAATTGTGGCATACGATACAAGTTGCACACAATTTGTTTATTTACATAAGAGCAAAAAGTAGTGGCATTTAGACTTGCACACTTTCCTTGGCCTTTCTTTTGGCGGGGTTCATTTTCTTTTACTTTTTTGGCCATTTTTTATTCTTTTCACCCTTTGATTTTTCTTTTAGGGTATACCCTATTTACATTTTTTAAATTTTTTGATTTTTTTGACAATATGGAAAAACTTTGCAACAAGGAAAAGTATGAACATATTACATAGCCCATCAAGTCAATCATGATATATGACACCTATTGGTATAGGAGCATAACAAAACCAATTGAAATTAAAACTCAACTACCCATTCACCCTAAATTGCTTTCGCAAAATCCCCTTCAACAAATATGCACATGCATAGTGTTGTACACAGGGTCTGCTTTGAAACATCCATGTAAAAGTCAAAACCCTAAATTACTACCCATATGGTAAATCATAAAAATAAAAATCCAAGGAAAATAAAAACCCTTACTGTAAAAATAAATTGAAAGTAAATGTCGTTAACTGCCCAATGCCAAATTACAAATCCACAACTTAGCCTTCTATTTAACTTATTTTAGCCTCCCAAAACAAACAGACCATCTTGACTACAAACCTCTTTGTTGGCAACTCTGTGTCAACGACCCCATAGCAGTACACCCCCATTATTTTAAATGGGATTGATCATGTTCGAGGTGTTCGCACCATTCAGATTCCATCATCAGTCGATAATTTTATAGATGATGTAAACCCATTCTGCATGTTTATGATGTAAATGATCTAAGTAAGACCATCATGTATGTAACAACCTAGGTAAGCCTAGTATTTTGGTGACTATTTCTATCATAGGAGTTTTTTTGTTTCACTGATTCATTTGTGTTTCTTGACACAAGTGATCAAAAAAGTTTTTCCTTGCAGCCTCACCCCAAAGCTAGGGTGGATTTTGTCGTCAAGATGCTAAATGAGTCCTAGTGTTTTCTATCGAGTCTTTGTAAAAATAGTTTGGGAATCATTCTAGCTAATTGGATAGATTATTTTATTAAAAACTACTTGGTCTACTAGATCATGTTTTGAGTCGCAGAATTGGGTAGCTATTTGAGGGTCTATCACGAATGGGTTTTCCCCCTTCATGTGTCAAAATGTATTTATCTTATGTAAAGAGGGTTGGAAAAATAATTAAATCCCCTCTCAGTCAATTAATTAAATTTTCTGGCCAAATTAAATAAAAAATCCTGAGCTAAAAATTTAATTAATTTTAAGTCTTAGGTGATTTAAAATTCTTCGAAGGAAAAATTCGTGGGTCCCTCAAAAATAAAATTTTAAAGGTCCAAGGCCAAAGGAATATTGAGAATTTTGAGAAATTTTGGACCCTTGGGCCTTGGTGGTTAAGTCAAAGTCAATTTTTTGAGGTAATTAACTCAAAAATATTATTTTTGAGTTAATTAAAAAAGAATTAAATGATAAATTGGAATTTCCTCAAAAAAATTTAATTTCAACGGTCGAGATTAAAAGATGATTAAATCTTTTTCGACGGTTGAGATTACTTTGATATAGATCAGCTAGAATAGCCGTTGGAGATTTTATCTTGTAAATTAGAGGTCTTTGTCAGTGTTTCGGTCATCTGATATCTTGATCGTGTACTCGCTCTTGAAACTCTCCTGTAATATTTTCTGGAATAATACAAATGAAGACTTTGGGGTTTTATTTTGATGGTTGTGTTCCTCTTCAACATTTTATGGTAAACTTGTTCTTAATATTCTGTTGGTGATTATTTTAATGGATTGTTGATTAATGGCTCTTGTAGAGTAATCTATTGCACAAGTATCTTTCTTAGGTTACTGGATTTAGGGTAAGAATATTAATTGGATTGAGTTAGTAGTTATCTCTAGTTCTTGAAATTTTTATGTTTTATCTTATTTCTCTATTAATTTAACAATTTAAATTTAAGTGTGCAGAAATATTCCAGATTTAAAATTGGGCATTTAGGGAAGTCCTCATTTGGACCAGCTAACTCCCAAGGAAATAAGATCTGAAGAGCCCTCTGGATCTAATTCCCCGGGCTTATCTTAAATTCCTTTTTTTTTGCAGGGTTCTTTTTAGGGCTTGTGCCTCTCTCTTGATTTATTCTTTTCTAAATTGCACTGAACGATTTTAAATATGGCCATCGGGGCTTTGATCTGTAAAATAACATTGTAGATTTGTAAATATCATTAGTTTTAACTCACCGGGGTTTAAGGGTTTTCTGTGCATATTTCTAGGTTTTTGGGTCTCTTGTTTATGGTTTTGTGTTGGTTTACAGGGAAATTTTCATTTTTTTTTAAGATCTGAGCCAGATCTAGGCCCTGGAGGGTAATATCTAGCCTCGGTATAAGTTTTGTTTGTAGATCCAGGAGGGATCTCGCCTGCAGGTGCATTTATTTAGTTGAAATTCGAATTTTACATTTGAAATTTTCGATTTCATGGCAAGGAAATTAAGCTTTTGTGCACCATATCTCCTCGTTTTTATGCTGTCCTAGTTTTCTGCCTGCGTTTTCTTCCTTTCCGCGCGTGCATATTTTCATTTTTCTGCTTCCTGCACGTCCGTCCTCCCTGCCACTCTGCTGGCTGCTCCCTTTCCTCACATTGCGTTCACTCCTGCGTGAAGCCTTTGCCCTGTCCGCTGCCATCCCTTCTCTCCCTTTCGCAACTACATTTTTTTCACGTAACCCATTCACCATCGCATTCCCTTCTTCCCTGTAGTTGTCACCTTCCTCGATGCCCTTCACACACCCTCGATCCCTCCATTTCGCTGTTCACATCTTCTACTTGCCTCCGCGCTCTCATCCTCCATCGAACACTGCCATCTCCTCATGTTGTCGACTCCATTCTCTGCTATCCAATGCCTTTAACCTTCAAACAAACTCACAAATAAAACAAAACATTAACCCATTTTAATTCTCTTCTTTAACTCTTGTTTTTTGATTTTGACTTTTCTTTTTTTATTTAGTTTAGGTTACGTATAGCATATATAGCATTAACGTTTTGATTTTTTTTTAATTGTATAAAGTTTGGGTTTAGAGTTAATTTAATCATTTTATTTTATTTTTATTTTTAAATTTTGTATAAAGTTCAGTTTTAATATATATATATATATATATATATATATATATATATATTTTTTTTTTTTTTAATTTTAAATTTTGTAAAACTTTAAAAAAGAAAAAATATTTTTTTTAGCTTTTATAAAATTTTCAAAAAATAAAATAAAAATCAATTATATTATTATTATTATTATTATTTTTTTAACATTAGGAAATTTTGTTTTGTTTTAAAATTTTGTTCGAAGGTAATCTTGGATGTTAAAGATCTAAATTCTTGCATAGTCAAAGGTGAACTTTTAAATTTTTATCCAAAGTTTGACTATAGGCTAAATTCAAATTTCTGGATTGGAATTACTGAGAATATCATTTTAATTCGAAATTGTTGGAAATGTTTAGCATTTAAATTCGATGGTCCTTTCATGATAATATCTTCTTGGAATTTAAATTGTTTAAATATCGCATCTGGTTCAAATTATTTTTCATGGTTAGCTGGGATTGATGATCGTTTAACTAGCTCTAATTGTGATTTTAAATTGCTTGAAATTGGTGATTAATTACTTAGTCTAACTTTGAGAATATTTCAAGTGACGATAAATTGCATGTCTGTATTTCCTAGATTGAACATTGTTGATGCATGATTATGAAAGTATTTTATCGAATGTTAAATCACATTGTTGAAAAGGGTTTATCTTCCAAATTGATAAATTGAGCATTTAATTGAAGAATTTAATATTATCGTGGTGGACTGGTATTTTCATAGCAGGATAGTTGTCCTCTTCAGCATCAGTTACCTACTAGCTACTTGATATTAATTTCATCATTGGATAATTGACTCCACAAGGCACTGGTCTTAAACTTTTTAATTTGTAAAATCTCGTTAAATCTTAACAAGTATTTGATCGTTTGACTGTGTCTCCTGAATTGGTTGGTTTCCAATCAATTCTCCTTCTTCATTTTGTTAAGGTCTACCTCCCTTAGTCTGCAAGGAGACAAATTAAATAAAGAGATTGGGGATCAGGGTGACAGCCCCCGATCTGAGCCGTTCTCGCGGTGCCTAGACATTCTGTGCAACAACATTTTTTGGCGCCGTTGTCGAGGATAGAGTTTTTATGTCCTTGGTCTTAGCGACATTTTATAATCTTCCAATCTTTTTTCTCCATTCATTAGTCTGTCACACGACATAGCATTTTCTGGCATCATTTCATCTCTTCATTTTTTCATCGTCATATCAGTAATCCTTTCATCGTTTTCACCTTCAACACTTGGAAATTTCGGTTAGCTTCTTGTTCAGGTGGCGACTCCACTTATTCATCTATTTATTCCCAGACAAGAATCCCTCCCTGATATCCATCTGCTTCTCTCGTCTATTTTTTCGGGTTTTAGAATTAGATTCATGTTCAATTGGTGACAACTCTTTCATTTCTTACAAGAATTTTTGCTAAGAAGCTCGCTTCTTGTGGATCTCTTGATCTTTCTTGAACAATGATTTATTTCTCTAACATCCATTTGGTTATCCCTTTGAGCAAGACATCATGGACTTGTTTGCTCCTTGTAACTTTGCTAACATCCAAGGTTATCCAAATGGTCTTCCTAACAATGGCATGGAAAGGTTACCTACTTTTCAAGGAAATAATGTGGTTAGTGTCAAAGCTCATTTGTTTGCTTTCGCTGGTTGGTGGAATAAATTTGCGGTTTTAAATAACGACTTCGAGGATGTAAAGATGAAGCTTTTTATTCTTACTTTTGAGCAAGATGCTATGGAATGGTTTATTGAAAAACCTAATAATTCATTCAGTACTTTTGAATCAATTATAGTTGCATTTAAGGATAATTTTGGGGATAAAAGGGAAGATAAACATTTGGTTAGAGATATCAACATCATAGAGAAAAAATAAAATGAAACAGTAGAGGAATTTAATAAGAGGTTTAATGGCATTATTAAAGAATTACCTCAAGATTATAGGCCTCCTGCTAGGTTCCTTTTTTATTGTTATATTGATGCCTTTGATGTTGATACTTCTTATGAATTGAGGTGAGCTAAAGTTAATGATTATAAGGCTTCCTAGGTTTTAGATGAGGAAATTGAAAAGGATAAGAAAGCATTTGGAATGTCCAAAACTCTAGATTTTGATAGGTTTTCGACATAATATAAGGGAAAGGAAATTAAAGAATTTGATGAAGACCTTATGCATAAATTGATGCAAAAACTTGAAAGCATGGAGCTTGATCAGGAAAAGTTAATATCTAATCATTCTGAACAAAAAAGTGTCTTATGGGCTAGGTTGGTCGAAATGGAAGGATCTCAAGCACAAAATTTCCAACTTAGAGATAATAATGCTTTGCGGAAGAGAGGCCCATCTAATGAGCAGAGACCGCCAAATCAACTTGAGTCTGCAAATCTTGTGGATAAAGCTTCACCCTTTTGTAGAGCCTGTAATGCTCTTCATGAAGAGGTTACTTGCCATGTTGTCAAAATAATCATAGATAGTAGAATGGCAAGGGTGAGCCATCAAATTAATGTTGTTGGTAAGCACTATCACATCCCTATAGAAGATCATGAAAGTCCTGTTAAGGAATCAACTCAGATGATTAAGGATATGCAACCCAATTATACGAAAATAATCCAAAACATGGAAGATGACCAGATCAATCTTCAAAATGGGATAAATGCCATGGAAGCAAGTCATGCACAGGAAATAAATGTCACAGAAAACACATTAAAGATAATGGAAGTTAATCATTCTAATCAGATTTCCATTATTCAAAAGCATATGATTGCAATGGAAGCAAGACACACCCATGAAATGAATGTTATTCAGAATAAGTTGGAAAAAATGGAAACATCACATATACAAAATATCCAACCCAAGTCAGAATTGTCAACAGATCATAGGTCTCCCAGTTTGTTGAAGCAAGCTCCATCCTATTATGAGGAGACCATTTCTTCCATTGAAAAGTGGTTGATTGAAGGCGACTCGGAGAAAAGGAAAACCGAGGGGGATCAGGTTAATACATCACCATTGATAGAGTATATTCAGAATAAGATTGGTCACACTCCAAGTTCATCAGATATTTTGTATGAACGTCTTCAAGATAAGGACAGGAAAT
The DNA here is from genome assembly GCA_034641835.2 of Pinus albicaulis. Taxonomy (NCBI): domain Eukaryota; kingdom Viridiplantae; phylum Streptophyta; class Pinopsida; order Pinales; family Pinaceae; genus Pinus; species Pinus albicaulis. The sequence continues at coordinate 80,954,544 of CM076575.1, forward strand.
ATACAGTGGTCTCATTGCTGACATCACAGCCCACTAAGAAGAAGATAAAAAAGCAGAAAAGAAGAGGTAAGTGGCTAGATGCATCTGATGGTCGTGAGCAGCTTGATATTCAGATAAGACAGAGTCCTATAATATGCAAGATCGGCCATGGCACATCTAAAAAGCAACCTACAGACTTGCCTAAAAGCAGGAAAATGCTCAGTATGCACTATATTGAACACATTTGATGCCACAGGGCATCCTTCGTATTGTAGCTCTAACCTTACACTTTGTCCTTTCAACATTTCATTTTGTAGTTAGAGTAGATTTACTTTTCATGTTAAGTATAATAATAAATGATAGAAGAGCTTCTATTTTTCATGTGCTTAATGTTATATGATGATATTTGGATGGATGCTACTTATGTAATTTTGTGTGTTTCTTGGATATAGTTTCTAGATTCTCACATTCCTCTGGTGAAGCAATGTGTCCCCAAGTAGAGCCAGATGTTGGCCACTCTATGTCAACGACCCCATAGCAGTACACCCCCATTCTTTTAAATGGGATTTATCATGTTCAAGGTGTTCATGCCATTCAGATTCCACCATCAGTCGATAGTTTTATAAACAATGTAAACCCATTTTGCATGTTTATGATGTAAATGATCTAAGTAAGACCATCATGTATGTAACAACCTAGGTAAGCCTAGTATTTTGGTGATGATTTCTATCCTAGGAGGTTTTTTGTCTCACTGATTCATTTGTGTTTCTCGACACAAGTGATCGGTAAAGTTTTTCCCTCCAGCCTCACCCCAAAGCTAGGGTGAATTTTATCGTCAAGATGCTAAGCGAGTCCTAGTGTTTTCTATCGAGTCTTTGTAAAAGTAGTTTGGGAATCATCCTAGCTAATTGGCTAGATTATTTTATTACAAGCTACTTGGTCTACTAGAGCTTGTTTTGAGTTGCAGAATTGGGTAGCTATTTGAGGGTATATCACGAATGTGTTTTCCCCCTTCATGTGTCAAAATGTATTTATCTTATGTAAAGAGGGTTGGAAAAATAATTAAATCCCCTCTCAGTCAATTAATTAAATTTTCAGGCCAAATTAAATAAAAAATCCTAAGCCAGAAATTTAATTAATTTTAAGTCTTAGGTGATTTAAAATTCTTCGAAGGCAAAATTCGTGGTTCCTTGAAAAATAATTTTTAAAAGGTCTCAGGCCAAAGGAATATTGAGAATTTTGAGAAATTTTGGACCCTTGTGCCTTGGTGGTTAAGTCAAAGTCAAATAGGAATTAAATGATAAATTCGAATTTCCTCAAAAAGTTATAATTTCGACGGTCGAGATCAAAAGATGATTAAATCTGTTTCGATGGTCGAGATTACTTTGACATGGATCAACCAAACTAGCCATTGAATATTTTATCTTATAAATTAGAGGTCTTTGTTAGTCTTTCGGTCATCCGATATCTTGATCATGTACTCGCTTTTGAAACTCTCCTGTAATATTTTATGGAATAATACAAACGAAGACTTTGGGGTTTTATTTTGATGGTGGTGTTCCTCTTCAGCATTTTATGGTAAACTTGTTCTTAATATTCTGTTGGTGATTATTTTAATAGATTGTTGATTAATGGATCTTGTAGAGTAATCTATTGCACAGGTATCTTGCTTAGGTTATTGTATTTAGGGTAAGAATATTATTTGGATCGAGTTAGCAGTTATCTCTAGCTCTTGAAAATTTTATGTTTTATCTTATTTCTCTATTAATTTAACAGTTTAATTTTAAGTGTGCAGAAATCTTGCAGATTTAAAATTGGGTGTTTAGGGAAGTCTTCAGCTGGATCAGCTGACTCCCAAGGAAATAATATTTGAAGAGCCCTCTGGATCTAATTCCCCGGGCTTATCTTAAATTTCGTTTTTTTTTGCAGGGTTCTTTTTAGGGCTTGTGCCTCTCTCTTAATTTCTTCTTTTCTAAATTGCTGAACGATTTTAAATCTGGCCATCAGGACTTTGACCTGTAAAATAGAATTGTAGATTTGTAAATATCGTTATTTTTAACTGACCGGGGTTTAAGGGTTTTCTATGCATATTTCTGGGTCTCTTGTTTATGGTTTTGTGCAGGTTTTACAGGGAGATTTTCAGAATTTTTTTTAGATCTGAGCCAGATCTAGGCCCTGGAGGGTAAGGTTTAGCCTTAGTATTAGTTTTGTTTGCGGATCCAGGAGGGATCTTGCCTGTGGGTGCATTTATTTAGTTGAAATCCGAATTTTAAATTTGAAATTGTTGATTTCTAGGCAAGGAAATTAAGATTTTGTACACCAGATCTCCTCATTTTTCCGCTACCCTAGCTTGCTGCCTGTGTTTTCTTCCTTTCTGCGCTTGCATATTTTCATTTTTCCGCTTCTTTCACGTCTGTTCTCCCTGCCGCTCTGCTGGCTGCTCCCTTTCCTCATGCTGCATCCACTCCTATGTGAAGCCTCCGTCCTGTCCACTTCCATCCCTTCTCTCCCTTCCGCGGCTGCATTTTTTCACGCAGCCCATTCACCATCGAATTTCCTTCTTCCCTGCGGCTGTCACCTTCCTCGCTGGCCTTCACACACCCTCGATCCCTTTATTCCACTATCCGCATCTTCTGCTTACCTCCGTGCTTTCATCCTCCATCGAACGCCGCCATCTCTTCATACTGTCGGCTCCATTCTCTGCTATCTGATGCCTTCAACTTGCAAACAAACTCACAAATAAAACAAAATATTAACCCATTTTAATTTTCTTCATTAACTCATGTTTTTCGATTCTTACTTTTCTTTTTTTTATTTAGTTTAGGTTACGTATAGCATGTATAGCATTAACGTTTTGATTTTTTTATAATTGTATAAAGTTTGGGTTTAGATTTAATTTAACCATTTCATTTTATTTTTATTTTTAACTTTTATATAAAGTTCAGTTTTAATATTTATTTATTTATTTATTTTTTCTAAATTTTAAATTTTTTAAAACTTTAAAAAAGAAAAAATATATTTTTTAACTTTCATAAAATTTTCAGAAAAAAGAAAAAACCAAATTTAATATATATATATATATATATTTTTGTAACATTAGGAAATTTTATTTTGTTTTAAATTTTTTTCGGAGGTAATCTTGGATGTTAAAGATATAAATTCTTGCATAGTCAAAGGTGAACTTGTAAATTTCTATCCAAAGTTTGACTATAGGCTAAATTCAAATTTCTGGATTGGAATTACTGAGAATATCATTTTAATTCGGAATTGTTGGAAATGTTTAGCATTTAAATTCGATGGTCCTTTCATGATAATATATTCTCGGAATTTAAATTGTTTAAATCTCGCATCTAGTTTGAATTATTTTTCATGGTTAGCTGGGATTGATGATCGTTTAACTAGCTCTAATTGTGATTTTAAATTGCTTGAAATTGGTGATTAATTGTTTAGTCTAACTTTGAGAATATTTCAAGTGATGATAAATTGCATGTCTGTATTTCTTGGATTGAACATTGTTGATGCATGATTATGAAAGTATTTTATCGAATGTTAAATCACATTGTTGAAATGGGCTTATCTTCCAGATTGATAAATTGAGCATTTAATTGAAGAATTTAGTATTATCGTGGTGGATTGGTATTTTCATAGCAGGATCATTGTCCTCCTTAGTAGCAGTTTCCTACTAGCTACTCGATATTAATTTCATAATGGGATAATTGACTCCACAAGGCACTCGTCTTAAACTTTTTAATCTAATTTAATATCTAAAATCTCGTTAAATCTTAACAAGTATTTGGTCGTTTGAATGTGTCTCATGAATTGGTTGGTTTCCAATAAGTTCTCCTTATTCATTTCGTTAGGGTCTACCTCCCTTAGTTTGCAAGGAGACAACTTAAATAGAGAGATTGGGGATCGGGGTGACAACCCCCGATCTGAGCCATTGTCGCGGTGCCTAGAAATTCTGTGCGAAAACACTCCCAAAACAAATAGACCATCTTGACTACAAATAATAAAACAAGTCTCTTGATTATGCAAATAAACATATTTCTCTAGATATCACCTTGAGATCAAAGATAAACAACTGCCAAAACCCAATGATAGGGCATGGAAGTGTAAATATAACACGACCCATGCGATGCCATAGCTAAAAAAGTGCCACTAGCCCTGCCAACTAACCCCACACAAAGCAACATATAAGGCATGTCATAAGAGCGTTAACATGAAAGGATATATATAACCCATGTCTAGGGTTCTTAGCCTTGGCTCTAACCCCAACCAACACTACCCTCTCCAAATCTACGATATATTTGCTTGTATTTAATACTTTGACATGTCGGGTCAACTCTTCCATTCTCCTTACCAAATTGACAATTTCGTCCCTGCCTTCTCTGTAATCTTCCTTCCCCTTCATCTTTGAAAGTGTGCTTCTTAGGGTCGAACATGGTGTCTTGGTCTCCTCCGTCCGTGGGCTCATTGTTGCTACAATTGACACAATTTAGTGATCCAACAAGCACACACTTATTCTTTCGTGGCCCTGGCAGATCTGTCTCTTAGGGAGCTCGACGAAGGGCATATGCTTTGAATCCAGCCGCTACTTTCTCGACTGCTAGCTGTGGGTTCTATGACAGTACGTCATAGAGCTTTATCAAAGCATCCACCTTTCGAAGGCTTAATTAGGAGACACCAAATTCCTTGACGTCTGTTTGACATGTCAGATTTTAATAGGGAGAAGGAAGACGAAAATGAAGAGTTGAGATTAGAATGGGAGGATTAATGCTTCCTAGGAAACTCTATAGAGGGAACACCGTAGTTGTAATTAGTTTCAATGTATTACTAGCATACCCTTGAAGCAGGGGAAGGGAACACCGAAGAAGAGTATGTTACATTTTGATTATATGTAAATGTATTGAATGTAAAATTAACAATTAGTTTAAAATAAGTGTTCCAGGACAACTTAGTGCCTACCACTCAAGTTAGAGATTATGTTGTAGAAAAAATCACATAAAAAGTTATAAGTAGTATTGGTTAATGGTAAATTAAGAGTGGTTAATAGAAAAATCCAATCTTGTAGTATTGCTTTGGCAAGAACTAATAAATTGAGATGTCTACACATTTATAATTTTAATCCTACATAAATAATGGTGGGAAGTAACTCCTACTAAGTATATTTATTTAAATTTTATTCCTATAATTTATTTCTATGCAAAGACTTGCTTAAATTATGGCAAGACCTAAGTTATGATAAATATGTTATTTATCTAAGTATGAACTATTTTTAAATATTTTAATTTAGGATGATTTTCTTGCAAAGTTAAAAAAAAAAAACCATTACACAAATATTAAAAAAACATGCATGAATATCACAACAATATCCAGAAATTATGGGATAAAATATGTGTGGGAGTTATACATGGCATTATATTGTGCAAAGGCTGCCATAAGACCTTCAAGTTATGGTCCAAGCAAATATTTGAAAATAGGTTTTTTCAATAAAATTGAAAAAATATTTATTTTCAAAGCTAAACATTATAAATTACATTGGTCAATGTTAAACTAATAGCGTTCAATGAGAAAATAAATCCAATGACCGCTATATAACAAAATGCAATCATGTAATCAAATATGAAATTGATATTTGAGCAAAAATCCACTTAGATATAATCGATTTTTTTCTTAAAGCATTGATAAATAGTCTAAATATTTATGCAAAGCAATAGCAATGTATTTGGAAAGATAAAATTTGTAGTCCACTACTAAGGTAATATATTAATAACCTATCAAATGTATTGCAAACTTGTTTACCTACCAAATGTATCAGAGAGCAATTTGTTTACCATGTTGACCATTGTATTTCTTTTACTTCATATTTTACATTTTGTTGTAATTTACACTTTTACAATACTTATACTAGCATTTGCACCAAAAGGTGCAAAGACATGCCAATATAAGTGTAGATGAATGTAAAGTGACACACAAGTAGAAATGAAAGAAACAATGATGTGGACATGGAAGGCATAAGGAATGTGGAGGCTAAAGTATTGGTAAAGTAGAGCTTTGCAAGTGGGTAAAATTGCATTATAGAATATGCAATATATAAATTTTCTATCACCAAACTCATAACTAAACTAGAAGAAATCTTCCATCTTCTATGAACAAAATCCTCGAGATTATGATGAGAATTTGTTTGGATGGGGGAGGAAAAAAAATCAATTGAGAAACATGCATTTAATGGGGTGCTCAAAAGCCTAAACCAATTGAATTAGTGTCCTTCTCTTGTGAAATTTAAGGAATCCTTGAGCATTTGTATCATATTGTGATTTTGGATGGGCAACAAGTGGATTATGTGTTTCCATTATTATTTCAAAGTTTAGAAAATGAAGTTTGGAGGTCTAGATAGGTTGAAAAGGACAACAATTTGTTTTCAAATAAACATGGAAAAATTGAAAACTTGATGCCTATTGGAATTTGGGAGCATGCAGAATAAATATTTCGTGAAGGATGGAGTTGTAGATTATGTACTTCCTATTACATGTATCAAGGATTTCATACCATCTTTTCCAACAATTTTTGTTTTAGAAGTATGTGGAACTACAATGTACAAGAATGCAATAACAAACATTGTTCTTTTCACTTTGGAACCCTTTGGAAGAAGAGATCAATTCCACTATAATGCAAAGGGATACACAAATTCGAAAATTTGTGTATTATGAAATTGCTTTTGATTATGACTCGTGTGCTGCTAGTGGGTTACCAAAATGTCTTAATGAAGGTAATGTTTGTTTACAAAAAAAAAAGACATAGTTGCAAAAACATTTGACCTTCTGCTTCAACTCTTAAACAAAATTTGTAGTAGAAAATATGTGAGCAACATTATGTAATCTGAGAACAACATTATGTAATCTAAAGTGGTAGCAAGGAAAATTTTGGATTGTCTTGATGTGACAAACAAAAGTAATCCATGTAGTTATTGTCATGTAGGCATTGAAATATCCTTGGATCACAAGATATTTACCCAATTATTCGAAAGTAAGATTCATCATCCCTCCCGATATTCATAACCTCACGACATATTTGCAACTCTTAAACTGTTGTGAATGCAACAACCATGGCCATAATGAACAGGTTGACTCCTAAATCCCTCAAAATCAAACTTTACTGTACATCCATGTAGTGTGATGGAGTAACACCAGATTCAACTGTTAATTTTGTTTCTCAATCGTTCCGATTTTTGAACTTACCGTCGAGTTTAAAATGGTCCTAAATTGGTCTTAAATCTGCTTATAGTACTAAATTGACCTTATATCTAGATAAGGCCAATTTAAAGGAAATAAATACTTGCATTCTACATTTGGAATGGAATATTGAAACCATTGCATTCACCGCTTCTCCCAGAAATCATTAGTTATATGTTTGAAGTTTGGTTTTTTAAATTTTCGCAGGTATAGTGGCCTTGGATCAAACAACAGAGTGAAGCTACTAGCACTTTTTGGAGTCATATTTTGTGTTAAATGGCTAGCCATTGACGAGTTTGATGTATATGGCCACTTTTGGGAGTCATATTGTGTGTTAAATGGCTAGCCATTGACGAGATTGATGTCTATGGACACTCTAAAGTGATTGTTGAATGGGTTAAGGTGAGATTGGTCTTGAATTCTACATCACTATTAAACTAGATGAACTCTATCGAAACGTTGATTAAGACTTTCAAGAAGATATAATTTTCACATATCTCTAGAGAAAAAAATCATGTTGCAAATAGTTTATCATTGATTAAAACTTTCAAGAGAATATATGCGAAATAGATAGTGATCCCTTGGTGAAAACTAATGAAAAAAAATCCAAGCAAATGTAACTAATTTTTATACAAATAAAAATACGCATGTTTTTTATTTCTTAAAAAATAAAAATAAAATATAATTACGATATCCAGAAGCAAGCGTGAACCATTACAATGTCATAATTTATTGACAGTATTCGCAGTTACTATCACACATTCACTTGCACAAATAATGAAAACCTGCAAAAAGCCATAGCAAACTAAAACTGATAACATTCAAAACTAAGGAATCAATATTTAAAACTTTTGGAGTCGAGCGCGAATATTCCATTCTCTTCCCAAACCAAAGAACCAATTTCTCTAAATTCAACATCCAAAACTAAATTCAACCATCCATCCAAAACTTAAACCTCATGGATACATCATATCGTCAAAGCAATTACAGTGCACCATATTACTTGCACGTGGAGGAAAAAGAAATGGGCACAACATGCCTCTCACTGGAGGTTTGTTCTGCCATTTAAGGACCTCCAATTTTCTCCTAATAACTCACTGAAAACAAGGGTTTCTTCACCAATGAACTACATGACTGTAGTTCTTCCATAAAAATAGATATTCCTCGAAAAAAATCAAATCAACCACAAAGTTTTTACATAGTGGGTACTTGGTCCAACTAATGGTACTCAACTAGTGGGTTTTGTTATCACTCAGTAATTTCTCAAGGTTAAAGATAGAACTCATCAAGGTAAGCACAAACCTAATTTAAAGCCTTAGGATCTAGCCTTCCTAATGCTCAAAGAGGGCTCTCTCTATAAGATTTAACTTTGGTTTTATATCTGATTTTAGGCTAGTTATATAGGGAAAATTGGTTTTGGGGTTTTGATTTGATTTGGTGGGAAAATATCTTACTGAGATAGATAGCTATAGATCTGTATCCCATTGGGAAAATGGAGTGAAAGTGTCAAGCAGTCAGATCAGGATCAAGGTCTAAAGGCAAATTTTCACAGGAAAATGCTTTGAGTATTTATGACTGAAGGATTTAGTACTGGAACACATTATGGGGAGGGAAATTAGTAATATACCAAATGATGTTTATCCATGCCTTGTGAAACTGCTCTTGCCTACCCATCAACTACCTTAACATTTTTTCTTCATTTACATGGGTGCATTTGAGCTTGCAAACCCTTATTCATTTTTCGTTCAATCAAAAAACTAACTAATTCTATCCTTATTTCTTCTAAGGGCTCAGATTAAGCTGTTGAGCTCCTTATTATTCTCTATTTAACTACTGATATACCAAGATTAAATAGTTTGGTTAGATATTTATTCTCTATCTATCAACATGAAATTTAAAGCATGAATAATGAAGTTTGAGCTGTTTGATTATCATGGATTGTGGCATTTAACAAGCTGCACACAATCTGATTTGCAAAAAGTAAACTAAAGTAGTGGCATTTAAACTTGCAACACTATCATGATCTATTTTTGATGGGTCTCATATTTAATATTCTTGTTTGACCTTTGTTTATTTTTGTCCTTTGATTGTTCTTTTAGGACATACCCCCTTTTCATTTTTAATTTGGGAATACATTTGTAGAAAGCAAAGGTATGTACAATATTTCAAGATTTTAACAAAGTCAAATCAAAATTATGAATCCTATATTTATAGGACCCTAACAACGGCTTCACATGGGGATGGAATCTCCTTGTGAGATGTCAAGAACACCATCGACTAGTAGCCTGATCCATTGGGCCAATCCCAAACATGCATATGCTGTGACTGAAAACTCTTGAACTGAATTTACACCTTTTTCTGCAAACTGAAATATGATCTGAGACTAAAAGGTGTTGCAACTTTCAAACCAAACTACTAAATCATCAATATCTTAGGGCCTTTTCCTTGGCTTTAAATCTTAATGAATTATTTCAAAACTAGCTGAAAACTGTAAACTGAAATAAGCTGAAATCCTACCTACTTGCTTTAATCAACTGTCCAACTACTGGTTAGGTAAAATGAAGCAACCAATGCAACCATTCAAGCATTATGTACTTTGATAGTTTTTGTTGCATTTGCTTGTTGATTATCAAAACTGTAATTCTGCAACCTATTAGAAACTTGTCAACAAATGAGAGAATAAGGAAATACTTGATTTCCTTTGTTGAATCTAGAAACTTTTCAAAAGGATCTTCCAAGATATATACACTAATGTTTAACTGATCTAAACAACTGTACATCTGCTCTGGATGGCCTCCATGCCATGAAACTGAAATGTTATTTTCATCTTTATCTCCCTGCAAACTTTCAGATAAACTTTGTGATGATATTCCTACTGATTGTGATGTTTGACTACTGAAACCTTTATCACCTTGATTCTGAAACTCGTAGTTAGTTAATGAAGGCAGGATTTGAATGCATTCAATATCCAACATATCTACTATTGGATCATGAAAAACTTGGGAAAATTGCTGTAACTTCTGGCATATAGGATTCCATGGGACTTCATAAACTTCAACAAGTTGCTCATCCTTTTCTTTAAAGATGTTATACCACATTTCCTTTAAAATTTGAAATGATTCAAAACATAGTGGTATGGAACTTTCTTGTGTCATTTGATAAGATGTTTCAATGGAATTTGATAATTGTAATTGTGAAGCTGAAAAATCTTGATCAAGAGTTTCATTATCTTCTTTGTTGTCAATCACAATACCTAAAGACTGCTGATTATTGATGTCTTTAAAGTTGTTTCTAATAAACTGAAATGAAGCAAAACAAAGAGGCAAATAACCTTCACTTATTTCCAAATTTTGTGCTTTTTCTTCCTCACTCTCATAGATGATTTGCATTAGCTGATCTATGTATTCCATCTACTGAAAATGCATTTTTTCATCCTCCAAAATAGCTATTGATTGCTCTGTAAAGTTAGTTTGAGTTTGAAGAACATAATTGTCATCATATTGATCATAGTCAGGCAAATCATTAATTGAAGGAATGTCATCAAACATACACATTAAATCAATAGATTCCTCTTCCCCATATTGATCTGTAAATCGATTTTCTAATCTATGGGAGTTGGGATTAGCAAAGTGTTCTTGGCCAACAACCTCTTCTTTTTCTGCATGATGATCTTGAACAAAAAATTCATCTTTCATGGTGATCTTATGTATCATTTCTTCTATTTTACTTACCAAAAGGTTTATTTTTACCTCTGCAATGTTTTTCTTCTATTCTTCGGCTTTCAACTTTTCCTTTCTGATTTGCAGATTAACTTCTACATCAATTGCAATGTTCTGCATCTGTACAAGTGTTTTTGAATCTCCTTCTCTTAACTGAAATTCTATTTCTGGATAAAAGGCACTTGGATAATGCAAGAGAGCTGAATCATGAGGAGGTCTAATATTTTCTGGTATTGAATAATAAACTTGATTAAATCGGTCAGAAAATTGTTGTATTGTTTCATTTGGATGTCTTTTTAACTGATTATATTCTGCCATGATCACAAAAATATTGACTTTAATTATCCATCTGTCAAGAAAAAAATTGACAAATTGCTGGAAATTTTGAGATGCTTGCATCAGGAAGATTCTTGAACCAGCTCTTTATTCTACTTTGCAAAGAAAGAGCAAAAATTATGATTCTAACATCATCTTCATCAATCTCAAATAGGTCCAGATAATTCTCAAAACCTTGAATATGTTTTTGGGCAGTGATGTTATTATTTTCTCCATCAAACCTAGGAATAAATTTGTAACAGTTATCAGGGAAATCATGGAGTATAGGAGGTGAAATGAGGGGCTTATATCTATTAGGAACTTTACAAGGTATAGGAATAGGTACAGGAATTGCAAGATCAGTCTTGATTGCTTGAGGCTTATCAATTGGAAAATTATCATCATAAGATTCAGAAGAAAATTGCTCGAAGGGATTAGGAGAATTAGTATTTACAATATTTAAAGGAAAATAATTAAAAACTAATCTAAGATCTTCTCTAAAATACAATATACATTGAAAAACTTTCTTAATGAGAAGGACCATGATGTATTGGATTGTAATCCAAGTTAAAAGCTTGATCTTTCCAATATGTTCTTTCAGGTTCATTCCTCTAGTGGAGTCTTGATTGTGAAATTGATTTGGAGTCGCTAGGTGGATAATTTTAACCTTTTTGTGTCTGATCACTGTCCACCATCAGAGATCAGAACTGAACCCGTAAAATATTTTTGAAGAAAATGTTAATTTCCCCAGTTGAGTCGCCAGTATGTTATCACTCAGTAATTTCTCAAATTTGAAGAAAGGACTCACCGTGGTAACCACAAACCTACTTTTAAGCCTTAGGAGCTAGCCTTCCTAATGCTCAGAGAGGGCTCTCTCTATAAGATTTAAATTTGTTTTTATATCTGATTTTAGGCTAGTTATATAGGGAAAATTGGTTTTGGGGTTTTGATTTGATTTGGTGGGGAAATCACTTACTGAGATGGATAGCTATAGATCTATATCCCATTGGGAAAATGCAGTGAATGTGTCAAGTATTCAGATCAGGATCAAGGTCTAAAGGATTTTTCACAGGGAAAGATAGCAGAGTCACTTCAGATCTTCAAAAGGCTGATGGTGAAATGGTTTTGGTCGGGATAAAGAGAAATTAAGGGTTCTTAAATCCGGATTAGGAGTGAAAAGGCAGAGGTCAATCGAAATCAGGGAGAAATTAAGGGTTCCTTGGTCTGGATATCAACAGAAAACATTTAAATGAAAAGCAGTCAATAACAGAGTGCTTTTAAGAAATTCTGAGATAACAATTCCTGATTTCACATTAAAATTTATAACACATTCATGAATGGATGTAAAACATAAGAAATTTGACAAATAACATGAGAAAATACTTCATTTCAGTGGCCCAACACATGAGTTCTGTAATATGATGCTTTATTTCCTGTGATCTAGTCTGTTGACTTGAACTTGATACAAAAAACCCTCCAGGTTCAAAAAATATGACTACAGAAATGTTCAGCTATTAATCCACACTCAATACTTCAAATGATGAAGTACTTATACAAATTCTAAACTAGAATATCTTGAAAAAATATCAAGATTGGTTTACAAATATCTCAAACTGTTTTACATAACTAGAACTTAAATAAAGGACACTCAAAACTAATGAATCTATTTGGCACTATATTTATGGATTGATGGTGACAAAGAAGAAAAATTCGAATTTGTTAGCAACTCTTGGTTGATGATGAGGCTTCCAAGTCACTAACTATCTCCTTCCTTTATTTGTTTTGCTCCAGAAATTCTGCAAAATTAGGGTCCAGTGATACCTTTTTATATCTCAATCCGAGATAGATATGTAAAAATTAAAAGAGATTATTGTATATATATATGTTATTGAGATAAACCTCTCTCTGTTTCATAAAATGCCGCTCCAGTTGTTCACAATAAGCTCTACAAAAATATGTATAAAACAGGATTTTGCACAACTTGAAAATTAAGCTGTGAAGATGTAAATGTATTTCTCATTTTGTAATACCTGTGTACAAAGTGAGTTAGGTTTTTGTAGATTGGCCTCTCAGGAACGCAAAACTCCTCCAGTTTTTCAAAATTCATCTTGGATTGGCCACAATAGTTTCTGCAAAACTATGACTTAAACATGAAATTTCTGGAAAATGTCCCTTCCTGCTCTGTTTTCATCTTTTAACCTTATTGTTCTTTTAACTATTTTTATTTTTACTTCGGATAAAATTCATTGTTGCTGGAAAAAGTGTTTTCATCTTAGTTTAACCATTACTTCCTTTGTTTTTAATTTTACTATTTTACCTTGACTGCTCTGTTACCTTTTCACTTTTACCTTTTACAGTTAGAGTGAGTAAAATATGTCCTGGAGAGTTGCTGATGGAATTGTTTTCATACTCTGTTCTGACCACTTGTGCATTTCCCTTCGAGTAAATGATTTCTTTCTGTTCTGTTGCTTGGAATCTTTCGTTTAAGGAAAACCATTTGAATTCATTTCGTTGTGAGTTTTTTGGAATAAACAGTTTGAACTAGTATCAACTGTTTTTCCAAATTCCCCTTCTGCTAATAACCTACAAAACAAAACAACAGTTAATGAAACAGAGGCTTGAAGGGAAGCAAATAATGGCTTTAGGGAACTAGAAATTTAGTGAAATGAGTTCTAGCCACATCAGGGGGCTTTTGATTCGGGTGGCAATGATCTTTCAGGTCTTTCTGTTGCAAATTCGCAGTTTAAACATGGTAAGTTATGGACAGAACAATGAGTTTTAGATGACACAGTAGATTCATTATATTGGATTTACCGCATAGTGCAGAGTGCAGATAGGTTTTAGCACAGTGGCATCGAGGGTTTTTATATTGGATTATGTTCTTTAGCGCAGAATGGAATGGTAGCTTGTCGCAGTGGATGAGTTATTTAACACATTGTGCATGGGGTAAACCATTGGTTTATCACACAACGAAATGGTGGTTTTCGCATTGAGCAAAGATGGTAAGTGGAATTGGAAGGATTGATGCGATCCAACAGAAATATGATGCGTGGAGGTGAGAGAAACCTTGAAAACCATGCTTTTCGCAAGCATTGGGGTTGGTTAACCATCGCGCAATGAAACGTGCGATAGGAAATATCCACCATTAGATCTAGCGGGTGAAAGTGAATAGCTAGGATGATGCGATGAAGTTGCAATGTCAAATTTCGTGGGGCCAGGTGATTTCAATGGTGCGGGAGATTATTATGTATTAAATTAATGTTTAATACATAATTAAGGTTTATTATGATAGGTGTAGGTTAATGTATTAACGAAGGGGATGCGGGTAAATATGATATTAGAACTTGTGGGGGTTATATATAGTGGGACCAGGATATATAACATGTGGGGAATATTACACCATATGTTAAAATAAAAATATGGGTTGGGAATATGTTGTGCTGTACAACAACCCCCATTTTTTTTTCATAAATAGGGACCCTTTAGAAATAAATAGGAAAATCCATTTTAAAATTTATTTTTAAAAAACACTTAGAAAATAAATTTTCTGCCTAAAGCGCACTGCTTATCACATATTTTATCCTTCAAAAAGAATCCTAAATCATAAAATCTGCGAATTGCGAAAATGCGCTCTTTAAAAAAAGCCTTTCCAAAGAAATAAAAATATTTTCTTTCCTTTGTCGCATCGCACTTGATTTAGTTAAAACTTAAAGAAACATAAGTTGCGACAGCCGCGGACCCGACGAAGCGAATAAACTCAAAAATATAAATCCTTTTTTAGCTATAGCATCCCCTTTGAGCTTTCGCAAATCGCATCGCGCGCGGATTATAATATAGAATTAAACGTATCTTGTAAATCTTGTGATCTGCGATTTGCGCAGATCACATTTCAAAACATTTATGAGACAGTCACGAAATATAATAAGGAATCATCGCGATTTCGCATTTAATGATATCGGCGTGTGAAAAGCAACTTATGTCATTTCAAATTGAATTCTAGATCTTAACAGATTTAAATGACTGATAAGTATTCTGTGTGAAGCCATTTCAAGCATTAAATTTTGAAATCATAAGGAATTATGAAGAGATAATTGATAAGATTGACAGTTTTTCGCATGAGTTTGAAATAAATCCCTGATATATCTTTGTAAATGCTCATTATATGATATATTTCACTTTGCTCTTAGGAAATCAATTATTGAGTTAAGAAAGTCAGAGATGAGTAAAAAGGGTAAAGAGGTGTCTCAAGCATCATCTTTAGAGGATTTAGATATGCCTTCATTATTTTTAGACACTGTCTGTAACAAGGAGTGTGGCAGTTCCTCATGGGAAGCTATGTACAAACTTTTGAGGATGAAGGACCAAAGGTGATAACAAAAATATCTGCGACAGGTACTGATTCCACCTCTGATGCAACCCTTTTCGACATTGCATGCTCATTTATTCATAGAATAGCTGCGAGACCGAAGATTATGCCTTACACAGATATGATTAAGTGGGCAGTTGAGAACTTAAATATTGAAGATAGAGTTTTCAAGAATTCCATAGGAGAGATTATGGGCTCTTTTAAACCCGAAGATTTGACAGCCATGTTGTTGAGCCTTAGAATTGTCTTCTCTTTTACAAACCTTCACCTCATTTCATCATTCTTTTATCAATTCATAAGCCTAAAATCAATGAAGAATGATTAGGATTGCTTAAAGGTTACATGCAATTGATTAACATATTGTATTTTCATGATTTTTGCTATTTTAACAATTTTCTGCAAAATAGCTACAGAATGCAGACATTCCGTAGCTGACCGGCGATTCTGCAGCTGTTTTACAGTTTGAGTGGGTTCCAGGTGTCGTCTGAAG
Organism: Pinus albicaulis; assembly: GCA_034641835.2. NCBI lineage: Eukaryota > Viridiplantae > Streptophyta > Pinopsida > Pinales > Pinaceae > Pinus > Pinus albicaulis. The sequence goes on from CM076575.1 coordinate 80,970,645, forward strand.
GAAAACCGCATATGGGCATATTCCACGTCATGTCTACATGGTTCGTTGCTCACCATGAAGGAAGAAACGGAGTCTTGTGTGTGTATGCACGTGGAAACCAAAATCGAAGGTAGACTTCTAGTAGAATTTGTCTCGGTCCGGTGTCCTCTAAACATCTTGACCTTCAATAAGAGTTTTAATTTGAATAGGAGTGGGAAAGACAGTAATCCCTATGTTATCTCAAGTTCTGTTATGTAATTTCATTATAAATATGACTTGGGAGACCAAGCAACGCTGGTTAGAGATCTTAGTTAGTTTTTGGCTTTTGCTGTTAGGTTCCAGAACCGTGAATACTCTGTTTCAGTATTTTTCTCCTTTAATGAAAGAAACAGCATTTCTGTGAACGTGCTGAGTCAATTTTAAGTTAGATTGCATGCTACCAGGTGGTGGAGGGCCCCTACCTCCTGTGCAGCTCTGTTTTCATAATTTAGATAAGTGTTTTAGCTCTGTTTTCACAGTTTAGATACGTATTTACTTTCAGTCTTCTGTTTATGTTTCAATTGCATTAGATAGTACAGCCATACTTGTTTTTGTAATATGAAATAGACTAGTTGCATGATTAATTTAGTCATAACACTCCGGAGGTAGAATGCATATGGTTCAGCTTTGTCCTTTCTTTTCAAGTATGATAATGGCTCTTTAGTTTGATATTGTTCATTGTAGATTAATAGCATCTTAGTTTAGTTTTAACTCATTGCTTTAACACTTCAAGTTTAGTTGTTGTCCATTGTAGCTTACTTTGTCTTAGTTGATAAATTCAATCTCACAGGCTTAATTATTTACAAAACTTCTTTTGTTCAAAATTCATACTCATACACAATTATCCGGACAGAAGATAGTATTATTATAAGGTCTGGAGTATTTTGCAGCTTCTTTATCATTTCACAAACAAGCCTCTTTCTCAAAGACTCTTTTTGAAAGGAAATCTATAACTTTTGAGAAAGGTTTGATGGTGTTAAATTGAGTTGCAAAACAGAAGTAGAAACTAGTTTAGAGTAGAAACTTTACCTTGTTACAAATATTCTTTTCCACATATTTTCCAACAAATATCTATTCATGGATAAAGATGTTGTACATTGTAAGTTGTCTGTTTGATTAGTGATTTAGGAGAAAACTTCATTTACACTTAGCTTGTTCATTTCTTAGGTTCATTTCAATTTCATGTTGTGAGTTTACAATAGAGTCATTATCAAGCTTTGTATTTGTTGGTTGCTAGTCATAGTTAGACTCTGTTTTGTTTCAGCATTTGCATTTATTTACCATCATAGTTTAGGCTTCACTCTGTTTTGACCAATAGTTTCCCTTCAGTTAGCACTTAGTTCTTTTCCTTTTCAAAATAAAACCATAAAACCAAAAACATCAGAAAACACTAAACACAACAAAGTAGGAAGAGGTTACTTAGGCACATATAGTGCACCACACTTCAGCAGTTTACTGACCCTGGTTGACAATTAAATGAGCTCAATTTAGGAGACTAGATTGAGACCAAACATTTTGGCGCCGTTGCCGGGGAAGTGTAACTAGGTATCCTGATTTCCTACATCCACAAAAACAAAAACAAAAAAAAACTTCAATCACCTACCACACCCACTATATCATGTGGTGCAGTAAGAGCCACACATCCACATCATGAATTCATATTTTTTTGCAGGTAGAAGAAGAGGTGAAAAATCAGGTTGAAGAAATGGATGGAAATGATGACAATGAGGAAGATCCTTTTGGATTTCCCATTCAAGAAACTGATATCAATGTTCAAATGAAGAACATCCATCCATCTGTGCTTCCTAACTTCAAAGGTCTAAGATCAGAAGACCCGGAAACCTTTCTTTTTGAATTTGAAATAATTTGTAGATCTTATGGCTACTTATTGCACATGCAAAAATTGAATTTGTTTCCGGCAACATTGAAGGATAGAGCTCTTAGATGGTTCATGACTTTAGGAACAAATTCTATAAGGACATGGGATGATATGAAAAGAGTAATTTTGGAAAAATATAAAGGTTATTGCATGCACCATGACCTTAGAAATGAAGTCTTTAAGATGAACCAAAAAGAGGATGAAAGCCTAGAAGATTTAGTGGAGAGATTTACTTATAATATCAAAAGATCTAAATTGCACAATTTAGGATCAGATGCATTAAAAACTCTTCTACTAAATGCTATAAAGGATGAATGGATTGATCTTCTTAATCTTGTGGGAAAAGGAGATGTTTATCGATTGTCATTTCAAGAAATTTGTGAACTATGCAAGAACATATCAAGAGGAAAAGAAAAGTGTGTAAGGTCCCCTCAAGATCCATTTATGGCAAAAGTAAGTAAGTCGGCATCAGGATTGGTAAGTCAAACTGAACCTAACAATTTGCTAAACATTTTTGGCAATGTAAATGAACAAACTAACATGCTAAGAATGCAAAACAAGCAAAAATTTGCTTCATTTATATTTTGCCCTAAATGTAGAAAGAAACATACTTTGCATGAATGTCCACTTGATAACATTAAAATGTGTAAAATTTGTGCAGGATCACATACTACTGAAGATTGCCCATCATTACCAGGGTTGAAGGCAATTTACCAGAAGGATAATGGAGCAAATCAAGCACAAGAGCAACTTTGTTATGTAGCTCCAAGACGGCTATGGCAGCCTCATCAACCCAATATGATGCAATATCCTTATGCACAGTTTCAAGGTTATGCACAACAACCTCAAGGTAATTGGAGAACATCCTTGCCTTGGCAACCTTGGCCATCTCAATCCCAACCTCAAAACCAACCTTGGAAACCTTTTCCATCTCAATCCCAACTTCAAAACCAACCTTGGACACCTTGGCCATCTCAATCCCAACCTCAAAACCAATCTTGGCAACAAAGTTGGCAAAGGCCCTATCAAGGAAATCCATCATATCCTCAATCTTTCCCTCTCTATCCTCAATATCATGATCAATGTTATCCATACCATTTACCTCCACTACAACATCAATATCACCCTCATTTTACCTCAATTCAACCTTTTCCATTACCATCCACACAAACACCCCAAAGATTCCACACTCCACTACCTCCACAACCATTTCATATCCCCAACATTAAAACACCTCAATCAGCTTACAATTCTGAGGTATTGCAAAATGATTCACCAGCTGTCATTGAAGAACAACAAACAGAAGAAGAAGACTCAGATAAGGTTCAAGAATCATGGATGTCTATTGATAAAGAGGAGATATTGGAACCAGAGATTGAAAAGTCTCATGCATGCCTATCACTAGATTCTATGAATGAAGATCATATCTCCGAAGAATTGCATTTCATGATAGAGGAAAGACAAGGAAGACAAGATTACATTGAATCTTGGTTCAATTCAGTCATTGGATTCCAATGCTCAATTATTCAATATATTTTGACATCATCTAAATCAAGACAGTTGGCATCTCATATACAAGTACATATCAAAGAGTGTCTTTCAAACCTACATATGAGTTTATCTATCATCTTGTTACAGACATGGTTCCATTGGAAGTACTCATATACTTGAACAAGATTTTCTTTTTCAAGTAGAGTAGGACATAAAAAAAAAGAAAAAGAGAAAAAAAAAAAAGAAAAAAAAAGAAAAAAAGAGTAAAGAGAAAAATAAGTCCTATTGTGAAAACCAGCTTGCTGGCGCAATTGGACATGAGCTTTGTTTGAAAACCAGGCAACTGGCGGGCAAAGTTCACAATAAGTTCTGCAATTTCATGATGGTTTCAATCTTTCATGGTTCTTCGAATCATTCTTGGTTCTATGCTCGAGTTGGATGATGTGGAATTCCTTAAGGTCCACCTTCCAACAGATCTTGTCCCATCGACCTCAACACTTTATCTGGGATCAAGATTAGAGATTAGTTGAAGTGCCTTGGAGCTTGCATTCATCAATGGCAAGCCTCCTCGTTGATAACAATGGGAATACAACAATGTCTCTTGATTGTCAAATCTTGCAGGGGACTCGACTTCGACACATTCATTCGTCCCTGTCAAGATGCACTGAGGTACCTTGACACTCATTTACATTATCGGTGAGTTGTCTCGCATTGGTTAACGATTTTCATTATTGATCGGTAATCCAATGATTTCTTCCCATGCTCGACTTCGACACATCTATTCGCATGGTAAGAATTGTACCATGAATGTTGGCTTTGATGAAGACTAATGGTTTTATGGAATCAACGAAAAATTGCAGCAGTGAATTTTATTAGTTTCTTGTAGCAGCATGTTCATATTTTTTTCAATTCAATAACAGCTGCGGAAAGTGGCAGTTTCTGCAGCTATTGCTGTAGCAGCCTATTCTTGTTTTTTTTGCAACTTTTTCCAGAAGGCAGTTTTGGTGCAATTTTTGCAAGAGATTGGAGCAGAAATAAAAAATTCTGAGCTTCTGGGTTTTCTCAGAATATGATAAATTGAGTAAAACGCGGACATAATTTGGAAAAAAGCAAATTTTAAGGGCATTTCAGAAGGGTTTTTCAGGCAGATTCTCACTTTTCAGCATTTTGGACAGATTAGGACAGATTTGAGTGTTTTTGCACAGCATCACCTTTTCTTCATCAAAATGAAATTCTGGAAGCATGTGGCAGTAGAGAAGGTAAAAATACATAGTTTCCCATTGGAATCACTCAATTTGGCCTTAAAATGAGTCCGTGGCGTACTTTTTTGTTGCAAAATTGGGCAAAATGAAGGGTGAAACAGGGCAGAAATTGATTTTGTCATAACTTTCAAACCGTGCATCCGTTGGTCCTAAAATTTTTATGGTAAATGCATTGAGGTAGGGTGAATAAACACAGAAAATTTCAGAAAATTTCAGTGTGTATTTTTCAAGAAATTGGCCACTTTCACCTACAGCCATTTCTCATTTTTCGGGAGATCCGTGCAACCAATGGCTGAGATTTTTCAGTGGAAGATGCATAATAATATTGGTGACAACCTCAGAAAATTTCAGGGAAGTCTGATGTACCATTTGAGAGAAATTCCAAAATTCATTTCATTCTACAATCCACTCCATCTCACTCCATTTTCACTCCATCTCATGCCATTTCCATTTCACTTCACAAGTCCTATTCCACTTTCACTCCATCTCATGCCATTTTCATTCCATTTCACAAGTCATACTCCACTTTCACTCCATTACATTTTACATCCATCTTCCATATTCATACTTTATTTCTTCTTACAGATTGCATGTTGCAGCCACATCTTAATCAGCAGTTCTGACATGATTGTACAACCTACAAAGAGATGATGATTACAGGAAATTGAAGGATTCTGTTTTGAAGACCAATATGCTCAAAGAGGACCAAAGGAACAGCATCAAGCACAGCAATTAACAAGGTCAAAATTCTGAGGTAAATTGTGAAAATTATTTTAATAGCAAAAAGTCAAAACATGAAATAGATACAATGTGTATAATCATGTGTTTCCTAAACAACCTATCATTCGAATTGATTAGCCATATCCCTTATCCAACATTCCATATCTCACCACAAGGTCATCATAAATTCTCCATCAGATCCATAGCCACTTCATTCTCCCTTATAGCTTAATTACCTCCATCCATTCACTTCCATTACACTTTGCAGCCAATCCATCTCTAAGTGTAGAAAGGTAATTCTAAGGGTGAAGCATTATTATTCAACTAATCCATCTTCAGACACAGAGATACAGTTTCAAAATAAAGAATTAGACTCTGTAATCAATCTAGCTTCAAGCATAGAAAAGTAATTCTGAAAGGAAGATAATTTGCATAGAGGAGGAATGGCTAATTGTCAGGACAGAATCAGTTGAAGTCAAGTATTTGGAAGGATATCCATAATTCAAGGAGCTACTACAATAAGAAGGGAGGCTAAACTTTATAGATAAATTTGATGGCTTCCATAAGGAGATTACAAAATCTTTTGCCAAAACTTTTGATGGAGCAGAAGAAGAAAAACTGACATGGTTATTGAAAATAAACTTGACACTCCACTACAAGAGGAAGATGAAGAACTAATTTCTGAAATGTTAACAGAAATTAGAAAATAGATTAGGGCCAAAAGAAGAAGAAAGATAAAGTTGGAGGTTTTAACAGAGGTTTCAAAGCATATGGAATAAGTTTTGATGAAATTGCATGAGGACATGCAATAGTCTTGCAGTGGGGGTATGTTGAGCCTTAGAATTGTCTTCTCTTTTACAAACCTTCACCTCATTTCATCATTCTTTTATCAATTCATAAGCCTAAAATCAATGAATAATGATTAGGATTGCTTAAAGGTTACATGCAATTGATTAACATATTGTATTTTCATGATTTTTGCTATTTTAACAATTTTCTGCAAAATAGCTACAGAATGCAGACATTCCGTAGCTGACCGGCGATTCTGCAGCTGTTTTACAGTTTGAGTGGGTTCCAGGTGTCGTATGAAGGAAAACCGCATATGGGCATATTCCACGTCATTTCTACATGGTTTGTTGCTCACCATGAAGGAAGAAACGAATTCTGTGTGTGGTTATGCACGTGGAAACCAAAATCAAGAGGTAGACTTCTAGTAGGACTGTCTCAGTCCAGTTGTCTACAGCAAAAGTACGCAGCCTTCAATAAGAGTTTTAATTTGAATAGGAGTGGGAAAGACAGTAATCCCTATGTTATCTCAAGTTCTGTTATGTAATTTCATTATAAATATGACTTGGGAGACCAAGCAACGCTGGTTAGAGATCTTAGTTAGTTTTTGGCTTTTGCTGTTAGGTTCCAGAACCGTGAATACTCGGTTTCAGTCTTTTTCTCCTTTAATGAAAGAAACAGCATTTCTGTGAGCGTGCTGAGTCAATTTTAAGTTAGATTGCATGCTACCAGGTGGTGGAGGGCCCCTACCTCCTGTGCAGCTCTGTTTTCATAATTTAGATAAGTGTTTTAGCTCTGTTTTCACAGTTTAGATACGTATTTACTTTCAGTCTTCTGTTTATGTTTCAATTGCATTATATAGTACAGCCAGACTTGTTTTTGTAATATGAAATAGACTAGTTGCATGATTAATTTAGTCATAACACTCCGGAGGTAGAATGCATATGGTTCAGCTTTGTCCTTTCTATTCAAGTATGATAATGGCTCTTTAGTTTGATATTGTTCATTGTAGATTAATAGCATCTTAGTTTAGTTTTAACTCATTGCTTTAACACTTCAAGTTTAGTTGTTGTCCATTGTAGCTTACTTTGTCTTAGTTGATAAATTCAATCTCACGGGCTTAATTATTTACAAAACTTCTTTTGTTCAAAATTCATACTCATACACAATTATCTGGACAGAAGATAGTATTATTATAAGGTCTGGAGTATTTTGCAGCTTCTTTATCATTTCACCAACAAGCCTCTTTCTCAAAGACTCTTTTTGAAAGGAAATCTATAACTTTTGAGAAAGGTTTGATGGTGTTAAATTGAGTTGCAAAACAGAAGTAGAAACTAGTTTAGAGTAGAAACTTTACCTTGTTACAAATATTCTTTTCCACATATTTTCCAACAAATATCTATTCATGGATAAAGATGTTGTACATTGTAAGTTATCTGTTTGATTAGTGATTTAGGAGAAAACTTCATTTACACTTAGCTTGTTCATTTCTCAGGTTCATTTCAATTTCATGTTGTGAGTTTACAATAGAGTCATTATCAAGCTTTGTATTTGTTGGTTGCTAGTCATAGTTAGACTCTGTTTTGTTTTAGCAATTGCATTTATTTACCATCATAGTTTAGGCAAGTAGGAAGAGGTTACTTAGGCACATATAGTGCACCACACTTCAGCAGTTTACTGACCCTGGTTGACAATTAAATGAGCTCAATTTAGGAGACTAGATTGAGACCAAACACATGTATCATCTACCAGCTCCGCAACAAAAGTATGATAATAGATATGTGCAAATGTTCAAAGCTAAACATCCAGATCTTATCAAGGTCATCCATGAATGGAAGGACAATGAAGGGAAATTAAAGCAGGACAAATCTGGTATGTACCCCATTACACAAATCCCTTACCCTTATTGCTATGCTGCTGGTATGTTGTGCACTCTATTCGCCAAACCTGATAGTACTAGGTTTGCTAGAGATTGGGTTCCCTTAATTGACGCAATCGTCAATTCATCCATTTTGAATTGGGAAGACCTTTTGTCCAATTATTTAGCCAAACATATTGTTGAATATAGAAATAAGAAGAATTCTTCATCCCAAGAAAACTCACCTTTTTACATGTCTGCTTATGTTATGGATTCCATTTGTTTCACTTCTACATTTCCAATCATGGGTTGGAAATGGACCATTAAAAACCCTACCCCAATTCACATATACCATGAAGAACTCTGGGACTCTAAATGCCACCTACATTTCTACAAAGTCTGTTATGGAGTCATGTTGCCTATGTATCAAATGATTTTTAACGAAAAGATCCCTAGGGTTTACAAAGAAGTCATTAAAGATATCCTTTCTATAGCTAGATGGTTTGTTGAAGAGAAATTCACATATGTTCGAGTATTTGGAAGTTCTGCTCTTCCACATGTTTTGCCATACTATGTTCCATATAGATTGTTTTGGAGAGAGATAGCTTATCAGCTCATCAATGGTGTCACAAAATAGTTAAAAGATGATAAAAAGGCTATTTTGCCTTCTTTCCCTCTACAGTGTCGCAATTTCGCTTTGGCTAATATCGGCCATACATACAAAGAGGTTCCTAATATTCAGATGTTGAATCTAGCATTCATGCCAAGAAGGTTATATGAAACTGACGATGTAATTAAAAATTACATGAAAAAACTCAAAACAAAGCCTTTCATAAAATAAGAAGACAAATTTGATGACTTCTTCCAAGGAGTCGAAGATTTTTCTGATATTATTAAAAGGATTTCTAGTCAATCAAGTCAAGAAGAGGCTGAAGCCTTTCAGGTATATAGAAATGAGAGATTGAAAAATGTCCCTTTGAATTTATTAGTTATTGAAGAAGAAAACCATACTCCAAGTGTCAGTCTCGATGAAGAAATGAAAGATGGCTTTGAAAATGAATCTGGTCAGTCTCAACAGCACTCTGATAAGTCAGATCAATCTGAAGATGAATCGGAATCTATAAAAGCAAATTTGGAAATTGACCAAATTCTTCAAGAAATAGAGTTTCAAGTTAAAACAAACAACAATGGCACTAAAATAAATTTAGAAGCAGTTCAAAAGGATCAGAGCACGGTAGATCAGTTTAAATCATCTCAAGGTAAAGACTGGTGAATGAATGGGAACAATTTTCCCAAGCAATAAACACTTCTAAAGAAAAGGTCAATACTGACCAAGCAGCAAGTTTTCAAACGCCAGAGTCTTCTCAGAAAATAATTGAAACTGTCAACCCTCTACAGAGAATCCAAGCAACACAGAGCAAAGAAATTATTCTGGCTTACTCTATAGATCAAATCATCCTATAGATTGAAGACATTCCATCATTGGATATTTTCTACAGTCCCAGTCACAGAGTTGTGGTTAAAAGGAATAAGAGAAAAAGAACTAATGAGACTACTTCTAAAACGATAGATGAATCAGTTGATGTACTTTGGAAGGATTCATTAGACAATCCCACTGATCATCTGACTAAATTGTCACAATATGCAGGAGCTTATGCAACAACCACTGTAGATAAGGCAACTCAAGTTAGAACCTTGTTGAAACAGAGAGAATCCAGAATACAGGAGTTAGAACAGATGTTAGATGTAGAGAAAGTCAAGGCTACTTAACAAATCAGGGAAATTTCAGTACAGTTCCATAAAGATATTGAAAATATCAAGTTAGAACATCACTCAGAGCTTAAAGAGAAACAGACACAGCTGGAAAAAGCCATGGCAGAGTTACAGAATCAATCACAATCAGAAAAGTTCATTAAAATAGCACTTGAGATAAATTCTTTGATAAATAAACAACAAAAAACATTTTGTCATAAAGATGCTACGATTGATTCCTATTGTGATTCCAATAAAATAATGATTCAGAAAATTGCAATCCAAAAACTAGAATGTGAGAAACTTAAAAATAAAATTGAAGAACACATTCAGTGGCAAAAATCAGATATAGGAAAGCGAGCTAATCTACCACAAATAGATAAACTTCACAAGGAATTATTATTTATAGAATGGGAAGCACAGATCATCTGAACAGAAAGAGCAGCGACCAAGACATCCAACAAATCAAGTGAAGTTATACAACTCTTATGTGATCAATTGTTTAAAACATGACTTCTTGAAGAAAGCATGTCTGATGTGTTTTCAATAACAAAAGAAATAGAATTAAAATGGACACAAAGAGCAGAACAACAGGAATAAATAATCAAGAAAGTCAATAAGTTTGATCAGGAAAATTATTGGAATTTTCTGATCAAACCTTATCATCAGTAGCAAACTCTTCTATTCCTCACAGAACTAGCCCAAAAGTCTCAGTGAAAAATCTCAAATGCTATCTTCAAGGACCAAATTTGATCATGAATATCTCAGCTAGCTCAGCGCAAGACAATGCTAGATATCTGCCAACTTCGTGATCACACAGAAATACATGATCCATAAAGTTAGGATTATCAGTTCTAAATTCCTAGATTATCGTTCAAGTTAAGTTTTAGAGAAAGGTTATTTGAAACCTCCTCTATATTTTTGTAAATCATTTAATTAGTTTATAGTTAGTTTTAGTATTTAAACCCTTCTCATGCATTTAGAGAAGGGTCCAATATTTTGTTAAGAACATTTGCAAAGAATGCTTATTTTTTTAAGTAAGTTTGTGAATGCCTTGACAAAGTAATGGAACATGACCTTTTTCAGTTATAAATATCATTTTGTTGAATCATTGTTGGTGCACTTCTTTATTCTTTGAATGACTCTTTGATTGAAGAATTGGATACGGCCTATTATCACTGATCCGATAAACAGAGTAATATACATCTGGTACTATTATCATGTATGTTATTTTTGTTTCTGAATGTTAGTGATGAACTCAACTTCCATGAATCATATATAGAATTAATTATTTTTATCTGAAATATCAGTTGCACTATTGTACGATATAAAGGTAGAAATTAGTTATTTTATACATGGTCATCAGATAAATGCGATATATCTTTCATTTTCTTTTGATTAACTATTTTTTCAAGAGAATCATCTTACACAGTAATAATTCTATTAAATCTATGAACATTTCATCATCACAGATTGAATAGATATCTGTTTAGATCGCATTTAAATACTATCCCCGGGTTAGACTAAATGTAATTCAAAGTTTTGCACTTAGAAATAAATTTGTTTTAGTTTGTAGTAATTCATCATTTTTAAATGTTATGAAAAGAAATCCCACAAATTATCATAAAAACCCAAATCTGGGAAGCTGGTCCCATCACACCCAGTCGGAGCCACTATCCCAAACGAAAAAGGAACTGCTTTAAGGTCCGGACCGGGTGGGTATCCCCCTTCTTGTTGCCACGGATTTATGAGGCATCAATAGAATATTATATATGTGAGAATTATATTAATATGGGATAAAAGGTATATAAAAGGAGTTAATACATTATGTTCGTGTTAAAAATGAAATGAATGCGGGAAATAAAATACACTTAGGATAGTGTTAAAACATGATTTTAGGCGGGATTTTCGTAGTGGGGGCCCAATGTTAACATTTTACACTTGAAAACTTAGGATAAGTGCATTTTTAGGGGTTTGTTTACTTTCCAAAGGTGACTATGCATTTTGACTTAGGAAAATGGGTTTTAGTAGGGTAAAATGAGTGATGTTAAGGGAAAAGGGTTTTTTATGAAGGGGAAGGGTTTCAATGAGGTGGAATCCAATACCTTGGTGCCAACCAATCATTAAGACATGGGTTTGGTCCCACCAAAAGTTAGAGAAATGCTTTGAGTCTTTATGACTGAAGGGTTTAGTACTGGAACACATTGTGGGGAGGGAAATTAGTAATATACCAAATGATGTTTATCCATGCCCTGTGAAATTTCTTTTGCCTACCCATATACCTTAACATTTTTTCTTCATTTACATGGGTGCATTTGAGCTTGCAAACCCTTATTCATTTTTCTTTTAAAACAACAAACTAACTAATTCTATCCTTATTTCTTCCAGGGGCTCAGATTAAACTATTGAGCTCCTTATTATTTCTCTACCTAACTAGTGATCTGCCAAGATTAGATTGTTTGGATAGATCTTTATTCACTATCTAACAACATGAAATTTAAAGCATGAGAAGTCAAGTTTAAGCTGTTTGACCCTCATGGATTGTGGCGTTTAACATGATGCACACAATCTTATTTGCAAAAATTAAAATAAAGTAGTTACTTGCAACACTTTCATGATCTATATTTGTAGGACCCTAACGGGCTGGTAAAGCCATCAAACATAATAAACATAATATTTAATGATATTTTCATTCAAGACAACAGAGTGAAATAAAAATAAGTCTGGGATGATAAAGAGTTGGGGCTTGAGAATGTGTGATGTTACATATAAATGTAAGAAGCAGAATACACATGTACAAACAATGCCTCAATTTCTCTCCAACAACATCAAATCAAGACCTTCCTCGCGCTGCTGCTGTCAACTTCCAAACATGTGAATGCATGCTTGTTTAGAGTTAAACATTTCATGCCTGTATCGGTAGTGGCACTCTATGCATGTACGTCTGCACATCCCATGATTGATGGTGTTCAAGTGGTCAAAGTTTGTTACATAAATAGGTAACAACCCCCTTGGCTATGGAGTAATGTGATATTTGCATATGTGTGAATATTATTAACCCACTTGGCACACTTTTCCATTCCATGTAAAGTGACAACAAAAAATATCACACCCTTCATCTCGTTGATGCTTTCGTGCAGAACCTTGAATTTCAATGAGTTTACGTGATGAACAGAGTTTAATGCATGATGGAGAGAGCGTGGAGAGATTTTAATGAGGGTGAAATTGTTGAGATTCTGTTGGATGATGAATCTCAACAATGTCTCAAGAAGAAACCTCGTAATAGAATGCCTATCGGCATAAATACTCAATATCAATCTAATTGTTTCTTCTTGTTTCATTTACAATAGATTTTAACGAACATAATCTTCATAGTTTTCATCAATTAATAATAGATGCATGATAATTATTTAACAAAATATCCACAAAATATTAATGATGATAAGGATGCATATTTAGGAATATAGCTTCTAGAATTTTATTTTAAGTATCAATAATTATTAGTTTGATGGTAGGGATTTAATATTCATAAAATATTCTTAATAGTATACAAAAAATTTCAGGGATGGGGTGGTAGGGAGGAGTAACTATTATCCTCCCCACCTTTGTTCCAGTCCCACCGATATTGACATGTTTTCTCCATGGGAGCCACTTCTACATGAAATATAAAACGGGTGTATACAAAAATCAAAGGATATGGAGAGTTTTGATCCCTCTATTTACATATTAAGAATCTCCATGATAAAGTGGAGCTAAGCCTTCATGGTTAAGAATATTTTTACATTTTTATGTATATATGTGTTTAATTTATTAATTCTTCTTATTATTAATAATAATTAGTATGATTTTAAATAAAGTTACAAATTAATTAATTCTTATGATTTTTCTAATTTTAGCAACTTGAGATATATCATGAAGTAAATTTTTGATGTTTATTATAAATACATGCATAACAACATTTGTCAACCATTTAATTTTTCTGGTAGCACTAGTTTTAGGAGTAGTTGAGATTTATTTCAAAAGTAGTTATGCCATTTTTTTTCAATTTAATTTAAAATATATTATAAAATTAAATTAAATTAAAATATGTATAGATATTTTGGTCGTGAGATGAATTATGGTTTTCTGGGCATGTGGCATTGGTAGGCCATAATATTGGCCCAAAGTATTGTAACAAAGCCTATTTATAGGTTAAGTATCTCCATGGTAAAATGAGGGTGAATGCATTGGGTAAGGGATATCTCCAAGCTATACCTGGGAGGTGTATGGAAACCATGTTCATGAATAGGTCCAGATATCAGTCCAGGGAGGAGGAGAGATTAATGATACAACAATTGAATTTCAACCCGGGTTCTAGGAACTCTATGCGCAGGGAGATGGTGGGAGTTAACTCTCTGCAGTCTCATGTTGAAGCCTTCAACACCCCCTATGCTATCCTAGTGGCCAATAAAGATAGGGAAGTTGGGATAGGGACTAAGCGCTCAGGGACTAGTGTTCATAGGAGTCTATGGGTGGGTGATAAAGAGTAGGGCCTGAGAACAAGGGGTCTGCGTAAGGCAGACTCGGGTCTGATTCATACGATGAAAGATATGGGACAATAATGGTATGTTAACATTAATGTTTGGTCCACTATTTATTTAAATTATAAGGAATTACACCTTTGTATGATTCGATGGACAAGTTTCCTAATGCCAAACACTGGGATGGCTCACGGGTCAGCACGCTCCAACAGTCCCGTCGCTCGTGGGCATTCTAAGATCCCTACTGGTCATAGCTGTGGTAGAAGGGACAAGGGGAAGGCAATCGAAGGCCAGCCCAACTCCCCCAAGAGCAAGCCAAGAGGGCGTAGACTGGCCATTGACGTAATTCAAGAGGCAGAAACTACATACCATGAAAATACTTCAGAGGAGATTCAAAAGCTTATAGAAAAGTGGGAGGCAGACATAAACAAGAAGGCTAAGAAAAATATGGCCACTGAGGAGTGGAAATATCTAATTCTGGACCCAGGTCAAACCAGAGGTAGGCTCACACAATTTAGACAAACCCTATTCCTTTATTGGTCTATGAAGATTATTCTCGGTAAAGCTCTAGAATAGATTTCAATGAGCTTGGTGGCTCTAGCCAAGGACTTCCTAGATTACAGAATGTAATTTGATAAGCTTAAGTTTCAGTTAATAAAGTGGGAAGGACGTCTAGACCGTATTGAGCATCACATCCCTTGCATAGTCAAGCCATTCGAGCAAGCTGACACTTCAGCTCAGGACCTGGCACCTGTGGAGTTAGCCTCGAGCCCAGATGAGGCTGAGTAATCTTCGACTGGTTAATTATGGTTTTTGATTACTAGATACATGCGGATAGATTTTAAATTTCAAATGATCAGTAAATATGATAAGCAAGTCGGTAAAGACTGTGTAAGTGTGAATATTCAAGCCATGTTTTCTTGGTTTAACAAGCTTAAGACTCTATCTTTTTTGGATGAAATATCACAGAATCAGGTGGGCAACAGAACCAGTTTCCTGTCATGGGCAAGTTGAGGCTGTCATCACATCACCGGATCTCTGAGGCTGAGAAGAGACCAACAAAGGTAACCACAAACCAATATTTTTCCAAATAGCTAGCCCTACTAGGAAGGGGAGGGCTCTCTCCATAAGATCACAACCAAGATGATTGGATAAATGATATTTAAGGCTAGGTATAGTAGCACTAGGGTTTGATTGATTTATTTTGAATGATGGATGGTGAATAGGTCAGGGAAAATAAGGATCAAAATTGCAGAGATCTGATGGGGCAAGGTAGGTAAGCACTTTAACAAATTAAGGTATCTTGATGGAGTGGTTTAGACTGATAGGGTTTCAGAAAAGAGCATTGGAAACATGAATTCTTTTCAATTAGAAGAAATTGAACATGAAATTGTTATAATTCCTCCAAAACAGAGCATTAGCTAATGAATTCTATCTATTTGACTTAGGAATCAATTACATTCAGAGATGGCATGAATATGAATATCAAAATACATTCAAACATTTGAAAACATAAGAATAAATAATGTTAAATCACATTACCACAAGAATCCCATCAAAATAGCTGCAACTCAGTCTATTATTTCCTGCTTACACTAGTGTTCAATGATTAAATTCTACAACATCCCACCCCTTGCCATGGGAAAGGAAATGAAATATATAGACCAAAAACTACTTCTTCTACTCTCAGGGGTCAAATCCATGACTTGTGGAGCTGATCCCCAAAGTGCTCAACTTGAATCCTAGTGATTAAGGAGGTTAGCCAACTCATCCCTATCATTCATGAAACTGTTTCACTTTGACCAAAATTACATATTTACCTGATGTATCTACCCATAGTAACTATTTATGACATAATTACATTTAAATTTCACAATTACATCATTAAATTTCCTTGAAATCCATCAATCAACTGAGAAAAGTTGAAAATTTTGGAAAAATCAATCAACTGTAAAAAGCGCAGCATGCTTGGGAAACATGCAACGTCCCTGGTGAAAAGCACACCATGGGCCTTCAAAACCATTTTTGAGTGACTTATCGAAGTCAAAATTGGGACCAATATGGCTCATTGGAAGGCTCTTCCAATATAGTTGTAAAAAATGTATTCAATATTTGAAAAATGGTTGAGTGAAGCTCCTCTAAACTGCAATCTCCCAAGACTGGTAAAAAAGCACAGTGAGTGGCTCGAAAAGGAGCTAGAAAGGTGTTTTTTGAGTGGTTTTTGGCCATTTACACCTGTCAAAATCTCTGTTTCTTGAGTGCCAATAGTCAAAAGTTGATGTAAACATAATTATAAATCCAAATATGCAAATAATTTATCATTTGAAGGCCTCCACAAAAAGTGCAACATTGCCCACGTTGTGCTTTTTGCAGGTTGAATGTGCAAAAAGTCTATCAAAATTTGCAAAAATGCCCAAAAAATTCAAAACTTGCTCAAAAATCTTCAAAATCGGTAGATGAAGTGCTGATGAGGTGTCTCAAGTAATCAAGGAGGCATAAACAATTAACTCAATTTTTTCCTCTTCTTTTTTCCTGATTAGGGTTTGCTTGAATTTATCCTTCAATTGCTTGATCCTGATGTTGCAAATGTTGTTTCTAGTGGTGTATCTGTTAGCCATGTGTTTGAGCATCTAATTTTACTTGATGGCCTTATGGAGGATCTTCTCAAGGTGGATGTTCACTCTGTCAAGCCACACTTCTCTGTCATCATTGATTTCCTTTGCTATTATTTTCTCAAAACTAAGTTGTTCTGCCTCATGTTTCTCCTGCTCTAATGCTCTCTTAAGACCTCTTGTTTTTGGTATTTTCTTGGTGGTTTGAGTCTCATCATGGTTAGAATCATTAGGTGCAATCACTGCTTTGCCTTTGCTATCTTTCCTATTGGCCCTCAACAACTCCAATTCGATGATTAGTTGTTTGTCTTTCAGCTGTTTGTTTTCTTGTTCAAGGAAGGAGATGACAAATTGAGCTCTGGCCAAATTGTCTCGTAGTTCTCTGATTGTGGCATATTTCTCTTTGATGATTAGATTTGAGGCCTCATGATCATCTTGGACATCTAAGTCCACCAAGTGAAACTCTCTTTCTTCCTCATGAAGGTCTTCCTCCCCTTGAACAACTGCCTATGTCTACTTTTGATTTCCCTGTTTTGTTGATGAAGAAGGCAAGGCCCCTTCCAAAATCTATGGAGAAAACACTTGCCTAGGTCCGCTCTGGTAGGTTTTGACCTCTTTTAATTCTTTGGTTTCTTTCACTATATCCCTGCTAGATAACCTAGTCTTCTTGTGATGAACTGATGCTGGTGGTGGAATAGGTCTAGCAGGTTGACTTGGTGTTGCAGTGAAGACATCTGCCTCAGTGAAGGTCTCCCATGAAATATTTAGTTGAATCAGGTGGTGAAGGAAAATGATTTTAATCAGAGAGTGATGGAAGAGGTTGTTCATTTGAATCTCATAATCTCTGTTTTGCACTATGTAGGCCATCTTGTCAATGCTTCTGTACAAGTAGTAGGGAAGGTTGAGAAATTTCACCCTAGTGAAATGCATGAGAAACTTGATGTGATAACTATATAATCTGGAGAATCTGCCCTCGCAAGTGAAGTATTTCATGATGATTTTCATCATGGGGGCAAATCTGTTCAACAAATGGCCAAAAGGAAAGATATTTTTAATGTTGTCTTTGCAAGGTGCCTCAAGATAAGGCTCATAAAACGGGGCATCCAAATCCTTAGTCTTAAACCAATTTTCACCCACATTGGGTATCCTTGTTGTTTCTACAATGATGTCAGTGGAAATGGTGAAAGTCACCCCTGTTATCGTCACTTGGTCTTTTGGAGGTTGCTAATGAAAACCCTGGTCAAAGTAGGATGACTTTGGACTCTTTGTACCATCTCACAAAATTCAAAGCAACCTACATGCTAAAAAAAATTGACATCTAAGGGTGATGCCATTAATTCCCTAGTGTCTGATGGCTCTAATCTTAGAGTTCTCCCTCCTTTGTTATATGTTTTATTATCTTCTTCTATGGCATTTCTTTCCTCCATTATGTTTCTTTCCTCCTTCATTATGTTCAGTTTGTCTTGAAAACCCTAGGGAAGAAGGGGAAGGGAAAGGGAGTAGGATTGTAGGGTTAGGAGGTTGGGATGATTGAGGGAAAATTTGGGGAAATGTGTAAAGGGGTTAGGGAGCTTAGGGAAGTGATGGGAGGGTGAAATGTTTTGGGAAATAGGGTAGGAAATTTGTATTATAGGGAGGTATCTAGCTGCCTAAGAAAGCATATCTAGGGTGGTAGGGTTTAGGGAATAGAGCTTAGGAATGGGAACTGAGAGGATGTAATGGTAGTGGGGAGTGAGTTAGGGTATAGGGAAGGTAAATGGGTCCAAGGGAAAGCAACTAAACTTGTAAAATGTGAAACTAGGGTTTCAATTTCTTAAAACATGACATAGAGGGTAAGGGAGGGTATGCGCCATAAATTCAACACTACAAGCTGAAAGGAGGGGCTATGTTGGTGCCACTTACTTGAAAATAGATGTAGAAACCCTAAAATGAAGATGAGAACCTCTGCAATGAAGATTTGGGACCGTGGCTCCCTTCTGCAAAAAGCGCAACGTACAAAGGAAAAGCACAATGAAGGACTGTGAAAAACGCAACACCTTTGGAAAAATCTCAGTGTGGCGTCCTTCAAAAAGCGCAACGCCTTTGGAAAAAGTGTAGCGAATGACCAAGAATTTGAATTTTTGAAGGAAAACTCAATTTTTTGCTTGGGGAACTTGGAGAGCTCGATGCTTGAGGATGAAAATGAATGACTTCTTGGTCTTTGGGAGCCTTTATACTTGGAGAAATTCCATTAAATAAACTTGGGACCCAATTTTCCTTTCTTGAAATTGACTTTACATTGCTTCTTTACCTTTAATTTCTGAATTAGATCATTGAAATTCATCTTTGGGTTTAGGAACACCAATTGAATTTTGGAACTTTTACTCATTTGTTGATGGAACTTTGAATATGCAGCTACTTGGAACTATGAGAACTTATTACAAATTAGGAAAATAAAATTACATCTTGCTCTGAAATCAAATTTACAAATTAAACTTATGGATGAAATTTCTTTATTGACACTCCTTCATTTGTTGGACTTTATGCAATAAAATGGTGATTTGATGACCTTGGAAACCCTAAGATCTAATGGAGACTCTGACTGAATGAAACCATGATGAAAATGATTGAAATGATGATGACAACTCATGATTGATGGTACACTCAACAAAGTGGTGAAATGAGCTAGCAAGTTATAAAATTTTGAAAGGAGTGAGATCAGACCTAAATTTGCACCAAATGACCAAATTTTTGCATGATGACCTAATGGAATGACAAAAATTTCAAAATGGGACCCTAACATGACACAAAAAGAGTTTATTTGATCACTGGTGGAAGGATGTAAAAACTGACATTGACAGAGGCCACCAAACTGATATATATAGATGTATGTTGACTAGAAAATAAATGAAAATAGAATACTACGAAGCTTAAAAAAAAAGAGAGGGTGAATGCCTATGATAAAAAAAATGTTGTATGTTTTTTTTTTAATGAATTAATTTATGTATTAATTCCTTTTATAATAAATAATAATAATATGAAATGAAAATATAATTTCATTAATTTTGATTATTTTTTTGAAGTAATGTGACATGTATCATGGAATACATGTTTTAATGCTTAATTGCCAATTACCAACTATTTCCATAAATTTAAGGACATGGTATAATAAGTTTATCATTTAACTCTTTGTGATAAGTAAAATATTAAATTATAAATAAGATAGAAAGTCAATTTAAATGTGATTTTTAAAATTCTATTATATATAATTATTATTGTAATTGTTATTTATGTACTATTATATGTTTTTATAGTTAAATAAAAATTTAAATTAAGTAATAATAATGATGATAAATCATTAATAAAAGTAAACTAGATTTATATATATGTTATTAAATTTCATAATATTTTAAATAAAAAAATTATAAATTACAAATTAATTAAATAAATGAAAGTAATTAGATTAGCACCTGTTAAGGAATTAAACCTATATATAAAATATATATTAATGAGAGAAATTGCAAAAGTCTAAATCTATGGAGGATGTTTCCATGTGAACCATTACAACCAATGTCTCAAGCAAGGTAATTTAAAAAAAAAGAAGGTTTATTTGCATAGTCAATGTCTCAAGATTAGACATGATCCAACCATTTGAGCTTGCAACAACAATTGAAATTTTCCTAATGGTTAACTTTGAGCCATGTTTAATTTCTATTATATAATTTTATGTTTTTCTAAGATGTACATTGTTTTGATGGACTCTTTGCCCTTTTTTATTCGAGGAAAGCTATCTATTTTTCTTGAGGAAAACTACCATATTTTAATTATTTTTAGTTGCGAAAAATAGTTATTTGGAATTTATTAGAAAGATATGGGGTAAAAGATGCATAATCATCAATTTTGATTGTTTTTACATTTATGTAGTAGTAAGCATAATTACCAAGTTCAGTCGTATTGGCAAAAAAAGTTCGGAAATTCATTGATATGATTTGTTCGCCTAATAATTTAGATTAATGTCAATACGATATGGAATTGCACACACACACACACACAAACACACACACACACACACACACACACACACACACACACATATATATAATGAAATAAATTGACAACACGCATCGTTCTCTACTACTAGTTGTAGGCTCACCAGAGGGAACAATGTTCCTTAGCAATCGTTTTTGAATCTCCTCAACCAACATAGAATATATCCATAGAAACGTCCATCCACCCGAGCATTTGCGAGTTTAGGAATAGTGTAAAATTTTTTATTTTTCAATTTTTTTCAATTAGAAAGTATGATGAACAATAATTTATAAATTTTTATATGAGGTAGTATGAAAAACCAGTAATTTATATATTAAAAAATGTTATCCGAATTTTATATCACAAATTGCAATTGTAAAAAATATTAAATTCTTGATCAAAAAAATGTAACTTTGGTATTAAAATTATAGTTATAAAAAATAATAAATTCATTATTAAAAAATGTAATTTTCTTATTAAAATATTACAATAAAGTGTAAGTTTATAGTTAAAAAATGGTAAATTTTTAAAATCTAGTTTTTCATTCTCACTCTCATAAATTTGTTAGATGATAAATAGTCATTAGCAGTGGAATTCAACTAATAGTTAGTTTGGAATTCAATTAAAAGGCTTATTTTATCTGATCCACCACAAAGATTAATCTACATATTTATGGTTGAATAAATTCGGATTGGAAAGAGAGTAATTGAGATATATATTTGTTGATATGTGGAGATTACTTAAACCTACCTTTTATATCAAATATCTTATTCTTTACATTGGTTATCATCTTTGAGTTTTTGTTATTCATATTGTTATATTTTACTTAGATGTTTTCTCAATTTGAAATACAAATAAGTTTGATGCATTTTGTCTTTCAATATTTGTAGATGATCTTAAATACAAATAAAAAGTTAATGTTGTGAATATGTAAATACTAATATTACCATAAGAAAGATTCATTTCTGATGCAGGATAACCCTGCATCCCCAGAATCATGCATCCATTGTTCATCTCAATGTGTGAACAAGTCTTCAATCCATTCTTACAGCCTTTGTAATGATCTTCCACGCACCAAACCTGCAATATATTTGAAATCGCCCTGCTTTCACTAATACAAACTCAATGTGTCATAAATTCAGATGTGTTTAATACTACTCTGCCATTAATCGATTTACCTTTTACCCTACATGATTTTCAACAGCGCTTTCTTCAAATCCACACATGAATTACCATCGAATTTCACCAACAAGTTTGCCATCGATCTTTTCAGCACGAAATTGCCATCAGCAATTACAAATCCTCTGCATTCTATAGCCCACAAACCCACGAATACAATCAATTTCATTTGTTTCAAACAGCTATGTTTTCAATTCTATTCAACTGGTTCCACATATCTAATTCCATGTCAAAATACTCCACACCAGCGCTTCAACTGATACAGAATTCAAATGAAACAACGCTTCAAAAAGATCGGAATTACTATGTTCCGATGCAATATACTTACACAACAACCTGATGTAATATTCCTGTCTGCGTTTTCAAATCACTGTGATTGCATTCACTTTTTAAACAATCGACTTAACAATCGAAAGTCGCCAATCGCAATTTGCATTGCGCCTCCATCTTTGACACTCTTCAATTTTCCCGATGCGACTCAATTAGCACTTGCCAATCAACAATTATAATGTGCTTTCATTTTTGACTCTGTAAAGTTCTGATCCGATTCCATCGAAAATCGGAGATTTCCACTTCAATGCGCTCTTAGCTTCAAACTACGCCGATGAGATTTGATCGGTGATCGGAGACCACTGATCAGATGCGATGAAATCGGAATTGGAAATCACAATTTCAATGTTGCCTGCTATAGTCTCGGCAATATCTTCTCCGTCAATACGATGGTTAATCACGGACCCAATCCATAATACAAAAAACTGATATAATTTTCAGATCCGTTTAAAGGTTCCAACAGACAATTTATACCAATTCACTGTGTTAAGGACTTCTTCTGCTTGCCATCTCCATAAAACCGAGTGAACTTCCACACTAATTCAATCAATCTTGATTTCCACAGGTCAAAACGCACAGGTTAAAACGCAGACAGTCTACACATAGGGATTATTGCATTCATAACACTACAGCCTTTCCTCTTCTGACAGATATCGATTTTCCAAACGCTTCAACATACACCGATGTGATAAGAGACACGGACAGACGAATTTCCATTCCAATATATATTAAATCAATCTGCTCAGAGATACTGCGAAATTAATTTACGCCAGATTCTCTGTCTCAAAGACTGTTCAAGCTTGCAAATTCCAATTATTCCAGTATTTGCTTTAGTCACAGAAGATCTTACAATTTAAAATAAAAGAACACACAGACTAACACAATTTCAAGCAATTACACAAAGGAAACCGATATTCAAGCTTCACACTCGTTATACCATAAGGCATACAATATTAATTGATTTCATAACAAATAGAAAGACAGAATCTCGGCCTTAGACCCAGTTACACAAGAACTTGACTTCTGTCAAAACAAAAACAATCCACACACCATTCTGAGCTTTCGCTCCATACCAAACCTATTCTCCAATTCTACCTCTAATCTCCCCCCTCCTGACTTATACCAGAAGATACAATTTATACAAATAATTGGTTTCATGAACCAATTCTGATTCTGAACCAAAAATCTCTCAACCTCACCTAAAAAATCTCTTCAATCCCACTCTTTTCTAAACTAACACTAAATAAAGCTTTTAAAATCCCTCATACTCTATTCTAGCCAAATAAATCCAACTATTTGGCCTGATCTCCATACAAGGAGGATCATATTTTCTGCAACTTATATGTTTAACAATAAATAAACACTCTCCTTATATTTTAAACAAATTAATTAATTATTTTACCAACCCTTGTTAGTCACATGCTGATAGCTATCACGGTACGACTGGGCACAGATATGTACGTTAGACTCCCAAAGTTGAAAGTTTCCATGACCTCCTGGTCATGTGTTTCTTCTGTTGTCCATCCAGTATCCCAAAATTTACTTTGTAACTGGTCATCACTTTCATTATGCTGCTGATTTAATTCTTCTGCCGCTGTCACTTCTGTTTTTCCATATTTCCAAATCTTAATTTGCTGTTGTCCTCTGTTCTTGCTGATACAAATTCCTGTGGTCAATTTCTCCTTCTTGCTGTCCCTGTTCTCATCTAATTTCATCTTCCACAATTTCTCAATTTCCTTCTTACCATTTGTCTTTAATTGAACTCCACTGACATCTGTCTGCTGTACATTCTCCTTTTCCATATAAATTATAAAAATTTTGTCTAAATCTTCCTTACCTCTGCCATTTACAATCTGTTGTTTGTACTCTACAGCCTCTCTTTCATTATCATCAAAGATAATTCTTACCTCTATGTTCTCAGATTTGTCTAATAACTTTTTCAGCAAAATGTCAATTTCTTCATATTCAATAAACATGTCATTTACATATGACTCGTCCTTCCTTTGTTTATCTTCAGCTCCTTTAATCATGACAATTTCCCTGTCAATACCATCATTCTCAAAATCATTAAATACATGTTCAAAATATCTTTCTGTTCAGCCATTTCTTCCAGTAATCTCACTTCTTCATCAACATGCATAAGCACATTGTCCAATCGTTGTTCCTCACCTGTCGAACCTGAAAACATACACAACATGTCAGTTTCAAAAATGCAAGGCTCTTCATTCGAAGCCTCAATGATCAGCTCCTCATGCTCCTCTGAACTATTCTGATAGTTCACTAAGTTATTGAGAAATTCTTCCTCAACATCTCTGATTTCTTCCTCATCAAAGAAAACTTCTGGGACTGCAACTTCTTGACTATGCTTGGCAACTTCATCATAAGTTTGTAGAATACCTTCCTGTTCTACACAATTTCTTCCAATACTCAGTTTGTCCAAATAAGACAATAATGCCTCTTCCTCTTCTTTGATAAGACTTTGATCTTTCAAATATTTCCTTGGCTTACCTTCTTCAGCTAAATTCTCGGTGTCAGCTTTCCTTCCCTTAACTTCATAAATCTGCAATGCATTTGTTTCCTTTCCTGTTTCCATCTCCCATTGGTCTCCTATCCATGCTAAAATCCCTTTAAATATAATCCAATAAGTTTCCACTAAAAGAAGACATAACCATTCAGCCATACCTTTTAATTTTCTCCACCAATAAAGTCTTGAAAGTCCTTATGCATCTCCTTTCTTGCTTGTCTTGCCTTTGCTCCTTTCACTTTTTCATACACAGGTTCAAATCCTTTAGGCTGCATACCTGCAATTTTACATTCACAGAAATAATTAATCCCAAAAATATGAGATCCTCTTGTCTGTGCGGATGATGTCAACACATTTCTCTCATTCTGATCTGCATAGATCAGTTCTTCTCTACTGTCATCACTGTCTTCGTCCCCAAGGAGAGGTCCTTTCTCTGGTTCACAGATGTATCCTATTTCTTCATTCTCAGTTGTTTGAAGTAATAATTTCTCAGCAAACAATTCTCTGACAGGCCATTTAACTCTTCTTCCCACATAAAATCCTTGTTTCCATTTTTCTCTAATTCCTTTCAATAGCAGCTTCTCCAAATGACTGAGTTCTGCCTTCATCTCAGCCAACTCTATGTCCCTTTCTTCTTTACTCATTCCTTTGATTCCAACTGCTTCAGCATTCTTTTCCCTATGTCTGTGGCTTTCCTTTGTACCCCTGTCATGACCATCAATAGTCAATTTCTTTCCTTCCTCTGGTGAACTTTCCTTGTTCACTAGTGTGCAACTAACTTTTTCCATTTTTCCTGTAACAAGTCTCCTTCATGCCTCACCAAACTTTCCTGAGTTTAGTCTTTTGGCACCTATTGGTTCTTTCCTCGAACCTTTTACTGACTAACAATTCTACCCAGCACTCTTCTTGCCGGAATTGTTATCTCCTATCCACAATCACAATTGTGGAGCTGCCTCATCAACTTCTACCCAACCTCAATTGGAAGTTGTTCTCATATTCTTTTGAATACTTCTTGCTGTAATCTTCAATTGCTCACTACCTTCTTCATTCAGTAAATTTGTTTTCTGTCAGGTATTGTCACTTTTACGCATCTAGAAATTCTTATTGCTCTATCTTTTTCACATAGCTCATATGCTATGATGCTGGTACAACTCATTCCTCCCTTCAGCAAATCCACTGCTTCCACTGACCTGCACAATCTGATCTCAAGACACATCAAAGTATCTTTCAAACCTGCAATATTTCCTTCAAAAATGTCTTTAAACTACTCCCATTCCATCAGTCAAAGGACTCACCTGTTCACTATTTCATTTAGACTTTCAAATACATCTCTGCAAAATTATCAGCTTAAACATGCTTACCAGACCTTCCCGGCATTCTCTGCTTCTCCATTCTGATCCTTATCTTCATCAACACACTTCCTGGCAATTATACATCTGCTAAATTTAAAATGCAGTTTCCAAAAACAATCTTTTCAGAGCGTTAAGCTAGCTCTGATACCAAAAATTGATGCAGGATAACCCTACATCCCCAGAATCATGCATCCATTGTTCATCTCAATGTGTGAACAAGTCTTCAATCCATTCTTACAGCCTTTGTAATGATCTTCCACGCACCAAACCTGCAATATATTTGAAATCGCCCTACTTTCACTAATACAAACTCAATGTGTCATAAATTCATATGTGTTTAATACTACTATGCCATTAATCGATTTACCTTTTACCCTACATGATTTTCAACAGCGCTTTCTTCAAATCCACACATGAATTCCCATCGAATTTCACCAACAAGTTTGGTATCGATATTTTCAGCACGAAATTGCCATCAGCAATTACAAATCCTCTGCATTCTATAGCCCACAAACCCACGAATACAATCAATTTAATTTGTTTCAAACAGCTATGTTTTCAATTCTATTCAACTGGTTCCACATATCTAATTCCATGTCAAAATAATCCACACCAGCGCTTCAACTAATACAGAATTCAAATGAAACAGCGCTTCAAAAAGATCGGAATTACTATGTTCCAATGCAATATACTTACACAACAACCTGATGTAATATTCCTGTCTGCATTTTCAAATCACTGTGATTGCATTCACTTTTTAAACAATCGACTTAACAATCGAAAGTCGCCAATCACAATTTGCATTGCGCCTCCATCTTTGACACTCTTCAATTTTCTCGATGCGACTCAATTAGCACTTGCCAATCAGCAATTATAATGTGCTTTCATTTTTGACTCTGTAAAGTTCCGATCCGATTCCATCGGAAATCGAAGATTGCCACTTCAATGCGCTCTTAGCTTCAAACTATGCCGATGAGATTTGATCGGTGATCGGAGACCACTGATCCGATGCGATGAAATCGGAATTGGAAATCACAATTTCAATGTTGCCTGCTATAGTCTCGACAATATCTTCTCCGTCAATACGATGGTTAATCACGGACCCAATCCATAATACAAACGACTGATATAATTTTCAGATCCGTTTAAAGGTTCCAACAGACAATTTATACCAATTCACCGTGTTAAGGGCTTCTTCTGCTTGCCATCTCCATAAAACCGAGTGAACTTCCACACTAATTCAATCAATCTTGATTTCCACAGGTCAAAACGCACAGGTTAAAACGCAGACAGTCTACACATAGGGATTATTGCATTCATAACACTACAGCCTTTCCTCTTCTGACAGATATCGATTTTCCAAACGCTTCAACATACACCGATGTGATAAGAGACACGGACAGACGAATTTCCATTCCAATATATATTAAATCAATCTGCTCAGAGATACTGCGAAATTAATTTACGCCAGATTCTCTGTCTCAAAGACTGTTCAAGCTTGCAAATTCCAATTATTCCAGTATTTGCTTTAGTCACAGAAGATCTTACAATTTAAAATAAAAGAACACACAGACTAACACAATTTCAAGCAATTACACAAAGGAAACCGATATTCAAGCTTCACACTCGTTATACCATAAGGCATACAATATTAATTGATTTCATAACAAATAGAAAGACAGAATCTCGGCCTTAGACCCAGTTACACAAGAACTTGACTTCTGTCAAAACAAAAACAATCCACACACCATTCTGAGCTTTCGCTCCATACCAAACCTATTCTCCAATTCTACCTCTAATCTCCCCCCTCCTGACTTATACCAGAAGATACAATTTATACAAATAATTGGTTTCATGAACCAATTCTGATTCTGAACCAAAAATCTCTCAACCTCACCTAAAAAATCTCTTCAATCCCACTCTTTTCTAAACTAACACTAAATAAAGCTTTTAAAATCCCTCATACTCTATTCTAGCCAAATAAATCCAACTATTTGGCCTGATCTCCATACAAGGAGGATCACTCAGCCACATACACCATTTCCTCATATTTAACAATAAATAAACACTCTCATATATTTAAACAAATTAATTAAATTATTTTCTTCCAACCCCTTGTTAGTCACAACATGTGACCATGCTATCACATTGCTGACTAGGCCTGAATGCTCCTGCATCAATTTCAATTTTATAAAATTTTGAAAAAATAATAATATATTAATATTAAAGTGATGTACATTCTCGAATTTTTCGGGTATTGAATTCTATATAGGCAATTTTTTTTCCATATCTAATCATATTCGAATTCAAATTCGGTAATTATGCCGATAGGCATTTTATTGTGGGGTTTGTGGTGGTGACACCATTCAGATTCGTTGTCCTCGACGCAAATTTGAACACGTGTCCCACCCAATTATTGCAATCTTAACGGCTTGGTCAATATCATTTTATCTTCGCCCTCGACGATTCATTTACGCTCAATGGCTACTCAACGATTCATTTGCGCTCAATGGAAATGGCATTGAAAGACAAAGAGACAAAGCTTGGACATTAATGGCATTATTAGGAACCTCAAAGCAGTGATTCGGGAGACTTTTCCACCTGGGTGGAAGCCCCGTTCTGAGTCCTCCAAATGACAGGCTCGTTGGGGGAGGCAACAAGGGGCATCCATTTCCGTCAGTTGTTGGAATGGGTATGGGTCTTTTTGGGCATCGCCAAGTCTATTATATGATGCTCTTCAACTGTCGGATATCTTATTCATCACCGAGACGCATGAGAGCCATGTTCAACCTCTTCCAGACATTACAGGTTACCATAAGTTCTCATCTTGTAGGAAAAAGGCGAGGAGTTCTAGTGGTATCAGAGGTTCTGGGCGGGTTTCTTGCTTCATCAGAGATTCCTTTCAGAGCAGGATTTCTTTGGTGGTTGCGGATGATTTTGTGAGGTTTATGTGGGTTCGCGTTCGAGGGGTCTCTCCTATCCCCAGGGACATTTACATTGTTGTTTGTTACTTCCCTCCTGCTTCTTCATCATATGCCATTCATAATGGGACTGGCGGGGACCCATTTTTCGATTTGTATGTCGACATAGCCCAGTATTTAGTAGTTGGGGAGGTTATTCTTCTAGGTGAATTCAAATCTTGCACTAGACCCTTCTAGATCCCTCTTCAAAATCAGTTTGAGGACATGCACTACATACAAGAGATCGATCTAGAGTCAATGGGATTTCACAAGATGTACGATGATGCATTGGGGCCCCTTACCTCCTATGGTCGACATCTTTTACACTTGGGAAAATCTCAGGAGCTGTTGATTCTTAATGGCCTCCCACGTTTTCCAAAATCCTGATTTTTCACATGTCGACCTCATGGTGGAGGAGAAAGTGTTGTTGATTATGTCCTCTCTAGCCAGAACCTCCTCCCCTTCATTCATCACTTTTTCGTTTCCCCCATCCCCTTAGCTAACCATGCTCTTCTTTCTTTCTCTCTTCGTGCTGACAACACCCCCTTTCTCACCCCACCTCCCCCCAAGTGCTCACCACGTACCACTTTTCGTTTTGATGAGGGTGACCCAGACATATTATCTTCCCACCTTCACTAGATGCTCCCCTCCATGGACCAAATCTCACTATTTGACCCTGCATCGACCAAGTACAATTGTCTCTTATCCATCATTTTGGATGCTGCCCTTAATTACTATGCCCACTCTCGTCGTCCCACTTCCACCTCTCATAAACCCAAATATTTCCCTATGAATCGATGGTATGCTGAGGAATGAAAAAATCTCCACCACCAACTTCGACATGCATTCATCCATACTCACCCCTCCTACCCCAATATCAAAGCCTCATATCGTTGCCTCCTCCGTCGCAAGAAACGTCTCTTTGTCTCCCAGAGAAGGCGTGACTTGTGTACCTCTTTTGCTCAACCCCCTAGACACTTCTGGCGTACTGTCCTCCCCCGCCACTCTCCCCTCCCCTCTGACGTTAACCCCCAGTCCATGTTCTCCCATGTTTCCACCCTCTATGACATCCCAGGGCAATCCTAGATTCAGGTGACCTGTCTGCCCTTTTCAAGTTTCGTATTCTATGATAGTGACATCAAAGAGGCCATTTGGGTGATGAACAACAACAAAGCAACAGATGAGGATGGTTTCTAGGTAGAGTTATTTAAACACAGTCTTCGTGCTCTGGTTCCCTACTTGGTTGATCTCTTCAACCATGTGGTCTGTACAGGTTTCCCATTGATATGGTCTCAACACATAATTCACCCGATACACAAATCGGGTCCCAGCTCAGATCCCAACAATTATAGTACTATCATGGTGGGCCACACATTCTCCAAACTATATGCTACATCCCTCCACCTCCAAATCTCCAAGAAGCTTGAGCGGAAACAACTTAGAGATAGAGGACAGGATGGATTTCGACCGGAGCACCAGAATATTGACCACATCCTTACACTTAGGGCCAACATTGAGGCACGACATCGCTCTTCAAAAGTCTATTGTTGTTTTGTAGACTTTCAAAAATATTTTGACTCGGTCCCTAGAGAAGCATTATTCTAGAGACTCAGAGATATTGGCATCTCAGAGACCCTCTTGTCAGCCATCATACGCTTATATGAGTCGGTCCTTGGTCGTTTGCACACAGTACATGGGTTATCAAATTTTATCCGGAGCACTATTAGGGTAAAACAAGGTTGTCCCTTGTCCCCCACACTATTTGGGATCTATATTGACGAGCTGGAGTCCTTCTTGCGTGTACACATCCAAGATGGTGATGGTTACCTTCTACATCATGTCTTGATTTATATCTTGTTGTTTGCAGATGACATGGTACTTCTAGCCCCATCCCCTAATGGATTGCAGAGGCAGCTGGATGCCCTCTCCCTTTTTAGTGATCTTCGACAGTTGACAGTTAACCTAGGTAAAACCAAGGTTATGATCTTCAACACGTTGAAGAAGTTCCTCTGTGACCTCGATTTCTTTTTCAGAGGAGAGGAGATTGAGATCACTAGCTCATACACCTATCTGGGGGTACTATTCACAGGACCTCGCTATATCTTGTGATCTGCACTCCAGCCTCGAACCAACAAGGGCTATGGATCCTTGGACCTTCTCGAGATACAATGTTTTCATAATAATTTTTAGGACATATTAGCCAAGACGTCACTGATGAACAGTCTTGTTCGACCCCACAGTTCTATATGGTTCAGAGGTTTGGGGTCCTAGCTTACTAGAGTCTGATTGGTCTTTTGAAGAGAGAGTGTAGATCACCCTTCTTCATCTCATCATTCGGTGCAAGCAAACAATTCCTCAACCCATAATTCTTGCAGAGTTTGGAACTCACCCCTTTCGCCTTGAGACAATGTTTGGTATCATCTCTCATATTCACCGTGTTCGAGGTTTTTTGGATACAACGAAGGGGCAGGACCAATATCCATACTTGGCCTACCTTTCATCAAATTTCATTGTAGTAGCGAGTCCTTCGACTTGATCCCGATATTGGTATGCTGAAGTTTCATATCTCCTTGTTTCAGTTGGTATCAAGATAGACCAACTCCCTCCATTCAAGTATTCTTTGTGTGCACTGGGCCACCTCTTACCAACTAAACAAGAGATGAATAAAATCATCCAAGAGGATATTTACATGAAATATGTGTAGGTTTTAACCCTAAACAGAAATTGTCTACACACGAATCTTATAATAGAAAATAAACAATAGCGAGAGCATAAAACATAAAACAGATAAACACATAGATTTTCCCCTGGATCCCAAATTGGGACGACCAGCTTGATTTTCATTATATTCCTTTTAGTGTTACAACACATATATATACATGCGGAAACGCCCATAAACCCCAATCCATTAACCTGGTTAGAACATAAACGTAGTTCCTTAAGCCGGATATACAAAATACCGGAGTACAAGACAACGTCGTACCCAAAAAACCATGTGCAAAATCATGCAAAACATGGGTGGGTCCGCCTGTGGTGGGACGCACACTAAATTTTTTCGCCAGGGGGCACCGCCTGGGACACGGGTAGGGGGGGCTGCCGCCGCCCCCCACGGCCCCCTGCGCGCCGGCGCAACATACGTGGCGGGCTAGTCGTGGAAAGAATATAACACATACCCAACATTCTCCCACTTGTTGTTTTGTTTCCACGGTTTCCACGGGAAAGCTTAGTCATTTGGCCAATTCTTCAGCACCCGTTGTTTCTCCCAAGAAAACACGGTGCTTATGAACTTCGTCAATGCCTCTGCAACCTTCTTCAAAGTGTCCACATTTACTAGCAACACCCTTTTAGCCTCAACCATATCTGTAACAAAATGATATTGAACATCAATGCGTTTTGTATTTGAATGATAATCAAGGTTCTTAGCCAAGAAAATTTCACTTTGGCTATCACAGTCTATCCTTATAGCTTGTTTTACCAGCCCCATACTTGAACACAATCTCCGCAGCAAAGCTGTAGCGCTTTCTTTTGGTGTTTTGCTATGTGTTGCCTGCAGTTGAAAGCGCCACTACAGACTATATTTTACTCATCCAACTGACTGCACCTCCAGATAGGCTAAACACATACCCACTTGTAGATCTTCTTTGGTCCAGATCTCCAGCCCAGTCTGCATCAACAAAACCATGAATGTCCAACATTCTTTGTAATCCTGGTCTTCCTTGGTAGCACAAGCCATAATCACTGGTGCCACATAAATATTTGAAAACCCGCTTCACTGCTGTCCAGTGCTCCTTCCCTGGGTTTGACATAAACCTGCTCA
Source organism: Pinus albicaulis (assembly GCA_034641835.2). NCBI lineage: Eukaryota > Viridiplantae > Streptophyta > Pinopsida > Pinales > Pinaceae > Pinus > Pinus albicaulis. The sequence continues at coordinate 81,003,713 of CM076575.1, forward strand.
ATGCTCCCACTACATGTGCAATGTCTGGTCTAGTACAGACCATTGCATACATCAGGCTACCCACTGCACTTGCATATGGAACACGAGACATATCCTCCTCTTCTTCTTGTGTCTTGGGACACTGTTCAACAGACAACTTTGCACCTACACGAATAGGAACACTCACCGGTTTACTATCATGTATATTGAACCTCTGCAATATAGTCTCGACATAATTCCTCTGGTTTAAGCAGAGCTTCCTCTTTTCCCGATCTCTCTTAATTTCCATGCCCAAAATATAGTTTGCAGCACCAAGATCCTTAATGTCGAATTTGGAGAACAGTTGGGTCTTCAAATCTTGGATAATTTCTTTGTCATTTCCAATCAACAACATATCATCCACATACAAGACCAAATAAATAACACGATCACCAATTAATTTAAAATAAACACAGTGATCCTCCTTGCTTATGGTGAAGCCAAGTCCCCTTATATAGGTATCAAATTTTTGATACCACATCCTTGGTGACTATTTTAATCCATACAGAGACTTCTTCAACCTGCACATCAGTTCTTTCTTCCCCTTCACCATCAAGCCTTTAGGTTGCTTCATGTAGATCTCCTCTTCTAGATCCCCGTGAAGAAATGTTGTCTTCACATCCATCTGTTCTATCTCAAAATCAAATGTAGCAGCAACAGTTAAAAGTAATCTAATAGAAGTAACTTTGGCAACAGGAGAAAAAATATCACCAAAATCAACTCCCGGCACCTGGGAATAACCTTTTGCTACCACCCAAGCTTTGTATTTCTCCACCTTGCCTTCTACATTCTTCTTCTTCTTAAACACCCATTTGCTCCCAATGGGCTTCCTTCCAGCCGGCAACTCCACCAAATCCCATGCCTCATTTTTATGCAAGGATGCCATTTCATCAACCATGGCCTCCTTCCAGCCGGCAACTCCACTAAATCCCATGCCTCATTTTTATGCAAGGATGCCATTTCATCAACCATGGCCTCCTTCCAAAGTTTTCCATCCTCTGAATTTACTGCCTCCTTGACAATTATGGGATCATCATTAGTTATAGTTAAGGCAAAACCTAAACAGAAAGCAGATGGACTATACCTTTCTGGTTGCCTTCTTTCCCGAACTGATCTTCTCAAAGCTGGAGTTTGTGGCTCTTCCTCTTTTGAATCTTCTTCTACTGTAGAGTCTGATTCATCCTCCTTTAGCTCAAACTCTATCTTCTCAGGTTCCTTTGGTATGATTTCATGTTTAACAACATCTTTCACCTCTCTAAACACCACATCTCGGTTGTACACAACCTTCCTTATTTTCGGGTTCCAAAGCTTGTAACCCTTTAAACCATCCTTATACCCAATAAAGATGCACCTTTCAGATTTATTATCCAACTTGGTCCTTTTCTCCTTTGGAACATGTACATATACATCACATCCAAATACCCTTAGATGTGAAATAGAGGGTTTCTTACCATTCCATACCTCATGTGGGGTCTTATCCTCCAACGCTGATGAAGGTGATCTGTTAACTAAGTAACATGCAGTCTCCACTGCCTCTGCCCAGAATTCTTGTCCTAACCCGGTACCAGTGAGCATGCTTCTTGCCTTTTCCATCAGTGTTCTGTTCATTCTTTCTGCAACTCCATTTTGCTGAGGTGTGTATGGAGTAGTCTTCTGCCGTGCTATACCACACTTCTTACAGAACTCTTCAAATTCCTTCTTGCATAACTCCCCACCATTATCTGTCCTCAGCGCCTTTATCTTCTTCTCTGTCTGATTTCCCACCAGAGCCTTAAATTCTTTAAATTTGTCAAAGACTTCAGATTTCTTCCTCAAGAAATATATCCATGTGTTCCTTGAGAAGTCATCTATGAATGAAACATAGTACACAGACTTTCCCAGTGATGGAACTGACACAGGTCCAAACACATCACTATGCACAAGTTCTAATATCTTGTTCGCCCTCTTAGCACCAGAAGGAAAACTCACACGATTCTACTTCCCATATACACAATGTTCACAAAAATCGAAATCCAGAGAGAAATTAGACATGCCTTCTACCATACCATTTCTATGCAGTATCCGAAGGCCCTTCTCTCCAATCTGTCCAAGCCTTTGATGCAGCATGGTCTTTTCTCCAGAGATAGCTGGGCTTCTGTCATCTTTGAAACCCGATAGAAGCAATTACACCCATTAATAATAGTGATACCTTGTGAAAGCATACGAGTTCCAATCCGCTACATTCAATACCCGGTGCTTCCCAAAACCATCTTGCAGAGCATCATACCGAACAACATTTACTTGCATCATCCATCTTGCTTACCGTCAGATTTACCGCGATGCGAGAATATACGGAACACGAGGAAATATTCTAATCCTTCCACCTTGCAGCTTCAGCTTGACCTTTCCACGTCCGATGATTCTAGCCCTCCTCTCATCCCCTAGGAAGACATCACCACCATCATATTTCTCATACTCGCAGAACCACTCCCTATGGGGAGTGAAGTGAAAGGATGCACCTGAGTCAATCAACCATGATTCATGATCTACATGTGTATTTGAAGAAGAAGCCAAATACACATCCCCACCTTCATCCGAGGTGGTTTTTTCCTCTGCAGAAGGAGCATCATCAGATCCCTTTCCTTCTCAGGAGCTTTAGATATGCACTCATTATTGTAGTGCCCTTCCTTTCCGCATTTCCAGCATACCTTTACAAACTTTCCAGGAGATTTAGATCTCCCTCTATATTTGTATCTCCCACTCGAAACCTTATACCTGTTTCTGTTTTGGGACCTTCCTCGTACGGATAAGGCATCTCCGGCTGACCCACTCCATATTTCTCCGTCTCATTTCGCTTCGACAGGGTGAGACAGTATCCTTAAAAATTCCAAAAAGGGAGTAGGTGTGTTGCTACCTATTAAGTAACGGTGTCCCCGGAAGTCGGGCGGTACAACAACGGGTGTATGTTGTCGTGTTTTTAATATCAACGGATATGTGGTCGCTTACCACAGTCGTGGGGCGGTCAGATGCTCTTGTCACCGAGTCTCCATCCTTCATCCTCAGGTTATACATCTTTTTCCGCAGGAACAACTTATTCACCAGAGACTTAGATTGGTACAAAGTCCCAAGTTTTTCCCACAAATTCTTTGCCATAGCTTCCCCAGATACATTCAACAATACTGAATCTGAGACACACAACCATATTGTGCTCTTAGCCTTCTGATCTAGTTTCTTCCAGTCTTCATCTGACATTGTCGTTGGTTTAGTACTTGGATCTACCGCGATCCACTGATCTTTATCCACCAGCAGATCCTCCATCTTGAGCTTCCACAACTCAAAACTCTGACCATTAAATTTCTCGATCTCTATCTTTCCGCCGCTCGCCATATTCTTTCACCGCAAGAATCGATCCCGCGGATCTTGTGAACGGGTCTACCTCAGGCCCGAGCAAAAAAAAAAAAACCTCAGCAGCAAAGGCGTCCCCTTGAAGCTGAAACAGTTCTCATACCAAATGTAGGTTTTAACCCTGAACATAAATTATCTACACACGAATCTTATAACAGAAAATAAACAATAGCGAGGGCATAAAACATAAAACAGATAAACACGGATATTTTCCCCTGGGTCCCAAATCAGACAGGCTTGATTTTTCATTATATTCCTTTTAGTGTTACAACACATATATATACATGCTGAAGCATACATAAACCCCAATCCATTAACCCTGGATTAGAACATAACCGTAGTTCCCTTGACTGGATCTACAAAATACCAGGGGTCAAAAACCATCGTACCCCAAAAAACCATGTGCAAACTCATGCACAAAACATGGGTGGGTCCGCCTATGAGTGGGACCGCACACCAAATTTTTTTTTGCCGGGGCGCTGCCGCCCCCCCTGTGACCCCCCTGCTACGACTGACGCAACATACAACACGTGGGGCTAGTCATGAAAGAATATAACACATACCCAACAATATGTACAGGTTACTTGGATAAACGCTCAGGATGGGTTGCATTCGAAGATGAATTTCTATGTTGAGCACTTCATTTTGTTGAGAGATGAACTCATTGTTCAACCCCATTACACGCTTTTCCATTGGATGCACACACGTCAAATTCCCTTGGGTCAAATCAGAGTATGTTCTCATAAACTGCGAATTGAGACTGACCATCAGATTTCATGGTTAGACAGGATTTTCTAATTGTGCCACCTTCGAGACACTGAGTCGGAGGAGCACTTCATCTTCCGCTGCTCCGTTTACAATGAGATTCATGGCAGATTCCATTGCTTGTTCAGAGGGATCCATACCTTATCTAGCTTATTTAGATACCCAGACTAGAGATGTCTAGCCTTGTACATACAGGAGACCATGAGACTTCGTATACATATTCTCCAGCCTCCTCCTAGAGCAGATCATGTACAACGGATTATGTCATTTTTACAGTGCTCCCGTCAGAAAGAGGCACGAAGCGACAAGTTAATAACATTGTTGCATCAGAATTTAGATTAGTGCAGGCTAGAGGGGCCATCCCCCTAGCGCAAGGACCTCTGAGTCATTACCAGTCCAGATCTCTTACTAGCAGGCAGTTGAGATCGCCTAGTCATCAATGACATATCACTTCTTCTCGGCAGCGGCGCAACAGAGGCTCCAAATCCTCCCCTAGCCCTCCCTCGAGACAACACTCCATCTTGAGTTTTTTGCATTCGACCTTGAGTGTTAGGAGAGAGATTTAGTGGACCATTATTTTGTGCTCTCTGCACTTGGAGTCCAAGTCTTTCCTCATTTTGGTTTTCAGGCATTATGTTTTCCTTGCTTTATTTCTTATTTCTTGCTCTTTATATAGGAGACCTTTTGGTACTCCTCCTTGTATCAACATCATTGTACTCTAAAGTCCCATTGACCTACTTCTGTGGTCATTCATTAGACATTAATATAATTATCTTATATTATCCTATATTATATGTGAAATTGACAAGATCCCTGAAGGGAGATCCAGATCGTGACAATGAGCAGAAAGCGACAGAGTCTTCTCTTTTTCCTGGTCATGTTCCTAGGCCTGTGCTGGTGAGAAGAAAGCGACATAGTATGTTCTTTTTCCTGGTCCTGTGCTGGTGTCGAGTTCGAGAATAGAAATAGGGTGGAAGAACCAATTTCACCCATCATCTCCATTGGATTTGTTCTATGGCAGTTCTGAAACTTTAGCAAATGAGAAGGAGAACAGGAGATCTAGGCACAATTTTGTCGAGTCGTTGTCGAGTTGAAGGATTCCAACATCAAGGGTTGTCACTTGAGAACTGATTTGGACCTGCAAAATACAGACTTGTGGTCATGCAGATGACCTTCCGGAAATGGTTCCCATCACTTTTTTATGCCCCACAAGCCTAAAACTAATTATTTTGATATAGAATCCCCAACATAAACCTTACAAGAATCATAATTACCCGCCCCCAAAAAGTTCTCCTATGAAATTCGAGGCAGATCAGAATGGTGAGGGAGATTCAAAAATCTCATGCCCACGACGAAATTTATACCCTAATTTATGTACTTTGCTAAAGCAGAAAAAAAATATACTTTTTGGTGCAATTTTGATGAATTTTTATTCTTGAAAAACTATCATGAGTTGCAGCAGAAATTGGAAAATTTTCAGTATTGCTGCGTTTTGGGGTTTCAATACTCCGAATGTTAATCTCAGATATGACTACGTTAATTTTGATTGAATGTCATGTTTTTGTTCACTAAAATTGCAACGTGGAATTTATTGTAACTGGATTGAAGCACTATGGGATTCCACTGCGGTTCCCTTACATCTGAATCTCAGAGGCCTCTAGCATTTTTGCACGATATTCCTCTCCTATATCAGGTCAATGGAATTGGGTTTGGGCATCGACTTCGATGGGGTATATCTAATAATTATCTTATCGTGGTTTTTTTTTCCATTCCCTGTTATGAGTATGGTGATAACTGGTAATCGTTTTACCATGGCTCTTTGGCAGATTTGATATATAATGGAAACTTTCCAACCATCAAGAGTTTCAGGACAACGCTTTCTGCATCTTCCTGTTTCACATTTTTCCCCCATTTGGCTCAGGTTTTTGCTCAACTTTCTCTTGGTTATGGTGACTACATCACCCTTTACATGTATCGTAATCATGTCGCCCTCCTAGATTTTATAGTTTAGTTTGCTTGGATATGCATACCAATTTCCTCTTCCCTTTATTCCTAATTTGCTATTATTTGTGCAGGTAGAGTGGATGGTAAAATTTTCAATCATTGGGTGAGGGTTTCATCTCTCTGGTGGTAAATACAACCTCGAGGTTTTCATCACTTTGATGGAAAATCCACCCTCCCTTCACAGTATTTCTAATGGCGTGTTATTTTATTGTTTTCATTTTTCTTTACAAACCCTCATATTCTATTGACAAATTCCATTGAAGGCTTCTCCTGTCAACCCTCATATTGTGGCGGCCCACACCTCATAGTGTGCATACCGAGTATTTACTCCAGGAATTAAATTGCAGATTTTTCATTCGTCTTACTCTAGGTTCTCTAATTGTTCATTTCTAGGGCTATCTGGACTACCCTGGGTTTTGATGTTCGGTGATTTGAAAATGAAGTACTTGAAAATGTGTGCAAGGTATCCATTTCCATTAATTAAATGTGTGCAAAATTCTCCAAGTTTAGCTTATTAAACAACTACTTAGATCTAATCCAGAGATTGACTGTAGGGGCATTTACTGGATATGTCACCTTTGATAAAAGGATGAGATCCAGAGGCTACCTGGCCCTTTACAAACTCTGACTTTAGAACTTGTAGAAGTTAACACTCACAATTTCCACCAAATATATGTGCAAACTGTTATTCATGTCTTGCAATTGAAACTAAGAGTTTTCGGTAAATGTATAAGAGTTTATGTGTGAAGGAAAGTTAATTTAATTTTCTGTTTAACATTTTAAATCAGAAATTTTCAGCAAGATAACTTCAGCATAACATGACACAAATGTTTGATGAGCAATTCACCCCTCCTGGGCTACGTTTGCTGGATCAAGCCTCCCAAAATGAGCTTGTCCTCTTGTATTAAAATGATTTCAAATGCTAATACAAGTTTAAGAGTGTCTCAATAGACAAATCTAAATGAAAATACTAATTCATAAGGTATGAAAAAGCTAAGAATTCCTTTCCAAATTCACTAAACAGTGAAGAATTACCATAAACAGTGATTTCTTCAATAAGGCCCTGACGACTCTTTGAACTCCTCTGTAGCTTTTTAGGCTGTAGAAGTCCTCAAACAGGTCTGAAAACTATTTCATTAGGTTTAGAAGGTCAAAATTAGGTGAAAATGATCTTTTTTCACCTCAAACAGAGAGGTACAACTCAAAACAGCTCCAACCCCAAAATGGCCCTAGTGGCCTTGAAAAATATCCTGAAGGTTTTCGGCCTCTGAAAGTCTTCAAAAAGTTCTTAAACCTCTTCCATTGGTTTAATAAGGTGGAAAATAGCTGAGAATGGTCTCTGGTTCACCTCAAACAGAAAGGTACAACCCTATACAACTCTATTACCAAAATGGCCCTAATGGCTCAAAAAGCTTCCTTGAAGCTAAAATGGCTGTAGAACACCTCTAATGCCTCTTGAACCTATCCCAATGGCTTTGGAATGCTGAATAAAGTCTAAAATGACTTTTGGTTCACTTCAAATGGTTAACCATAGCTCAACACAACTCGAACTCCCTCTTGGCCCTCATGGCTCTCATTGCTTCCCTAAAGAAAAAGGGACTGAATATCAACTCCAATGGCTCTGAAACCTATTCTAATGGATTCAAAATTATCTGAATACCCTAAATCAAAAAAAAAATCGTTCCAAAAGGTTGAGCCTGTCAAAAGTTATGACCAAATCAATATTTTTGCCCAATGTCATGTCAAAACCCCACTAAATGTGGGTGAACTGGAGTTAAGCTAGAAAAATTCGGCCTAACTCAAAAATTTTGGTGGGCGCTCCAAATTCGGCGGGAGGTTAGCTGTTAGTATTAAATGGGTAGTGTGCTGGTCACATGTGAATCCCGCTCTATTCGCCGATCCAACGGTTCAACAAACGTGGCATTTAACTTTTATGAAGTGGACGGTCACATAGCCGTAGTTTATGGGCGGTTACCATAACTGTCCATTCCGTTGGTTGGTGTAAGCCCCGAACCATTACGTGAGGTCATGTGGAATGGGGGCTAGCCCCCTTTAACTCTCCGCCCAAACCAATTTTAAAACTTAAATACAAACGCCGCTCAACACATGTTAAGAAACAAACACGTGGTGCATTGGTAAAATTTTGTGTTAGCGGAGGGGAGGTCCGGGGTTCAAACCCGTGGACATACAAATAATTTTGATTTGATGCACCATATTTGTCATGACCTAGGGCCACGTGGCAGCCCCTCATTGGTCCATTTAAAAAAAGTCAAACCTCCATCCAATGAGCGAATGCCACCTGTCATAAAATGATTCGCCCAGGTGGAATATTCCAAGAATATTCCTTTTTTTATTTTCCAAATTTGGAAGTCAAACCTGGTCAAACTGGTCTTTTACCTAAAATTTTGAATTTTCAAACTTGAATAACTTTCACATATAGTGTCAGATTTGAGTGCCGTTCACAGTGTCAGGATCGTATTGCCGAGGCCTATCCGATCGTTCAGGTTGCAAGTGATTTTGAACACTTTCAATTTTGAGATTTTTCCATGGCTTGGACTTGAGCTCCTAATCACACCTCCAAAATGAAAAGCTTTTGGACCCTAAAAGCCCACTGAAAGTCTGAAACTGATCTGTAGTACAGAAAATGAGAGAATAACAACATCCTCTTCTCTTCAGCCTCCAAAAATTTTCCTGAATTACCAACTGTCCACATGGCGAATTTTGCTGAATGAGCCATGTACCTGTGCCAAATCCCGACCAAGTTTTCTCGCCATACCAATCTGCCATTCTGAAACCAAAAATGACCCTTGCTGAACTTTGTGCCCACTTTGCCTACATGCCTTTCCATCTCATGGAATCTTGCACTGCTTTGCACTGACACTTCGTTCTCTGCACCAATTGACACCAAAGGCACCTTGTGCAACATATGACATCAACAACAAGTTGACAAAGAAATGTGCTATACAATTGACACGCAAAATCTGTAACAAGTGTGAAAACAACCGACACAAGTCGATAAACATGTATGACACAATCGACACAAGTCGATAAACATGTGTGACAAAATCGACACAAGTCGACAAACAGGTGTGACACAATCGACACAAGTCGATAATCATGTGTAACACAATCAACACAAGTCGACAAACAACAAGATACATCTTGACAAACACATGTGTATGTATCATGTGCAATGAACTATATACAGTTCACTAATTACACATACAACCTCTATGTACATGTGCAACTTCAACTCTTCTTTTCAAATACCAAAAAGTACATCATCCCAAAAACATATGGGTGACTAAGAGCTGAAACTAAAAGACATTGCTGCAACATAAGTGAGTATCATATTCATCTTTTACACCTCCATGGTGAAACTTTTCAACAACAAAGAAATTCCTTCAACTGAAATTGCTTTACATGCGATCTTGCATCAACCTTTCAACTGAAATACATGCATACCAAACTGAAATTTGCATGTACAAAATGAGTAATGACTTACTGCAATAAGAATTTAATCCACTTCCTACCAAGCCAACTCCATGGCATATTTTGCGGTTGCAATACACCTTCATATGAATCTTCCATTTCCACATCGATAATGGACTCCATAGATCCACTTACGCCAAGATTTTTGTCCTCTAGCTGCATGTGCTTTGGACGATTTGTTGGATACAAGGTCCAACAATGAGAGACATCATGTCCCTTCCTTTGACAAAATGTGCAACTCTTAAGCACTTTCTGAGAAATTTCTCTTTGCCTCTTCTGCTTCCTGTGTGCTTTCTTTTTCAACCAGCATCTTGAAGCAACATGGTTAAATCCACCACAAAATGTGCAACAAAAATTTCTTTCATTTGAACAAGAAAAATTATCATTCTTTGTTGTAACATAATCAAATTGATCGTGTGAATAATTATACCTCTTTTGCTGCATGGAATGTCCATCCTTTTTGTCTTCGAAAGACGATGAACTAGTAGAGGAGACAACTTTCCTTTTCAGACTTAATTCTTGTCTTGAAAACTGTTTGAACTTGAAGGCTTGCCATAAGCAACATGTTTACCCTCTACTTGCTGCAATGAGGGCTTAAAAAAATGGCAATCACCCTCAAAACAAATTTGAAATATATGCATAGAATAACTTGGAATAAAGGTTCTCTTTAAATTTGCATCACATGCATTCAAGGATTTGGAGTCTTCACCATTAAACTGCACATAACCAAGACCAACATTCTTGGGTGACTCCACAACTGAAATAGGTTCAACCATGCCTTGTGCATGCTTTCCCAAACCTTTTCCTTCATGATAGCCCATCTTAAACATTATTTTGAACCCTATGCCCCTTGAATGTTTTTCAAAAGAACCAACACACTTTTCAATAGAGGAAATTGAAGACAAGTTGGAATGATTTACCTCTTCCTCAAGAATTTTCTTGGACAAAGATTCTTGAGTTTGAAGGAGTTGTTTCTCCATGTCATGCAACCTTTGGAGAATTTTTTCCTTCTCTTCTTGCATGGCTAACAATTGTGCATGAAGCATAACACTTTCTATTTGATCCTCAATGAGAATCTGCACCATGTCCTTCACCTTAATGAACTCATTCTTCATGTCATCATTGAAGAATATCGTGAAGGAGGAAACTTCACTTGTAAAAGAAGTTGACATCATGTAAATAGTCAAATTAACAAAAGTAACTTCTGAAGAAAAGTTCTCAAAGCTTTCAAACAAATGACAAGCTTTTAACCAAATGTTAGTAAAGACCCCTTCTTATTCAAGCAACCAAAAAACACAAACTCCAATAGCTTGAAGCAAACACTAATCAAGTGAGTTTGTTTTCCAAAGATAATCTTGAGGTACTTTGGGATAAGGAAATAGACTACAACTCTTTTTTCCTTTCCAAGACTTAGCTATCAACAACTATATTTTCAACTCAAGAAAACTCATACAAGCAACCATTTTGCAACCAATAAAACAATCAATATTTTACACCTTTTTAACACCTTTTTCACAAAAAAAATGCTCAAGATGAGCACAACCAAGCTTAAACAAAGCTCTAATACCATCTAATCTAAAAATGGAAGTACTTGAAAATGTGTGCAAGGTATCCATTTCCATTAATTAAATGTGTGCAAAATTCTCCAAATCTAGCTGATTAAACAACTACTTAGATCTAATCCAGAGATTGATTGTAGGGGCATTTACTGGATATGTCACCTTTGATAAAAGGATGAGATCCAGAGGCTACCTGGCCCTTTACAGACTCTGTCTTTAGAACTTGTAGAAGTTAACACTCACAATTTCCACCAAATATATGTGCAAATTGTTATTCATGTCTTGCAATTGAAACTAAGTGTTTTCGGTAAATGTATAAGAGTTTATGTGTGAATGAAAGTTAATTTGATTTGTTTTTTAACATATTAAATTATAAATGTTCAGCAAGATAACTTCAGCATAACATGACACAAATGTTTGATGAGCAGTTCACCCCTCCTGGGCTACGTCTGCTGGATCAAGCCTCCCAAAATGAGCTTGTCCTCTTGTATTAAAATGATTTCAAATGATAATAAAAGTTTAAGAGTGTCTCAATAGAAAAATATGAATGCAAATACTGATTCAGAAGGTGTGAAAAATCTAAGAATGCCTTTCCAAATTCACTAAATAGTGAAGAATTACCATAAACAATGATTTCTTCAATAAGGCCCTGACAGCTCTTTGAACTCCTCTATAGCTTTTCGGGCTGTAGAAGTCCTCAAAAAGGTCTAAAACCTCTTTCATTAGGTTTAGAAGGTCGAAATTATCTGAAAATGATCTTTGGTTCACCTCAAACAGAGAGGTACAACTTAAAATAGCTCCAACCCCAAAATGGCCCTGGTGGCCCTGAAAACTCTCCTGAAGGTTTTAGGTCTCTGAAAGTCTTCAAAAAGTTATGAAACCTCTTCCATTGTTTTCATAAGGTGGAAAATAGCTGAGAATGGTCTTTGGTTCACCTTAAACAAAAAGGTACAACCCAATAGAGCTCTATTACCAAAATGGCCCTGATGGCTCAAAAAGCTTCCCTGAAGCTAAAATGGCTGTAGAACACCTATACTTCCTCTGGAACCTATCCCAATGGCTCTGTAATGCTGAATAAATTCAAAAATGACTTTTGGTTCACTTCAAATGCTTAACCATAGCTCAACACAACTCCAACTCCCTCTTGGCCCTAATGGCTCTCATTGCTTTCTTGAAGCAAAAGCGACTGAAGATCAGCTCCAATGGCTCTCAAACCTGTTCCAATGGATTCAAAATTCTCTGAATACCCTAAATAAAAAAAAATTCATTCCAAAAGGTTGAGCCTATCAAAATTTATGACCAAATCAGTATTTTTGCCCAATGTCATGTCAAAACCCCACTAAATGTGGGTGAATTGGAGTTAAGCTAGACAAATTCAACCTAACTCCGAAATTTTTGGTGGGCGCTCCAAATTCGGCGGAAGGTTATCCGTTGGCATTTAATGGGTAGTGTGCTGGTCACATGTGAATCCCGCTCTATCCGCCGATCCAATGGTTCAACAAACGTGGCATTTAACTTTTGTGAAGTGGACGATCACATAGTTGTAGTTTATGGGCCGTTACCATAACTGTCCATTCTGCCAGTTGGTGTAAGCCATGAACCATTACGTGGGGTCATGTGGAATGGGGGCTGGCCTCTAGGGGCTGCCCCCCTTTAACTCTCTGCCCAAACCAATTTTAAAACTTAAATACAAACGCCGCTCAACACATGTTAAGAAACAAACACGTGGTGCATTGGTAAAAGTTTGTGTTAGCAGAGGGGAGGTCTAGGGTTCAAACCCGTGAACCTAAAAATAATTTTGATTCGCCATATTTTTCATGACCTGGGGCTAGCTGGCAGCGTCCGGGCCTGCCACGTGGCAGCCTCTCATTGGTCCATTTCAAAAAAGTCAAACCTCCATCCAATGAGCGAATGCTGCTTGTCGTAAAATGATTGGCCCAGGTGGAATATTTTGAGGAATATTCTAGGGAATATTATGAGGGATATTCCAAGAATATTCCTTTTTTAATTTTCCAAATTTTGAAGTCAAACCTGGTCAAACTAGTCTTTTGCCTGAAATTGTGAATTTTCAAACTCGAATAACTTTCACATACAGTGTCGGATTTGAGTGCCATTTGCGGCGTCAGGATCGTATCGCCGAGGCCTATCCGATCGTTTAGGTTGCAAGTGATTTTTAACACTTTCAATTTTGAGCTTTTTCCATGGCTTGGACTTGAGCTCCTAATCATTCAGGCAGAGGGTGGCTCTACCCCTTCCATCCGCTGCAGGTATATATATTCCTCTGTCTTGTATGCATTTTAATTATACTAAAAAGTATTAGCTTTGTAATTTTCACGCCTACTTCATCCCCACATTACCCCATTACCGACCGCATGCCCTCATTCTCTCATTCAGTCTGCTATTGCCAACATGAAAAGAAAGGACTTCCCAGCTAACAATGCCTACAGGAAAGGATGGATCTTATTGATCGGATTTTATATAATTATTAGGATTATGAGTTGGTTGGCCGACCAATGGGGGCTGATTAGGCTTTTGGTAGAAGGGACCAGGAGGGCAAAACAGGATATCCTTTTGAACCCTTAGAACAATTATTGTTGAAAGAAGAGCCATGTTGAATGATGGGGCCTCACTTAAAGAAGAGCGTGGTTTTCCACATTATCTTTGATATCTCAAGTACCCTTGGGATCTTATACTCGAACCTGAGTGTACTTGCATCGAATTTTATTTTTTTTGTTATAACTAGCGCAAGAGCCTTACCTCGTCTCTAAAATTCTTTTCATCTGCAGGTCAAAATTAACATGACCCACTATGGGTTTGTTTAGTAATTATTTTACTATATTCTCAATAGACGAGGATAAGGCCATGTTCTGAGTGTTGATTTCAATTGCATATTATTCACACTATGCTTATATTTTGATTGTCAATCATTTGTATATGCACTAATATAGTTTATATATGGTGTAGTTCTAGGTCACACCTTTCCAGACTCAGAAAAATAACATCATTACTTAATTAGAGGAAATCCTTTTATGCTTTTTATGTTGCTTCTTCTTAAGGATGCGGTGAAAACCCTATGACCATTAAATATTTAATAGAAATTACATTGACTCTACAAGCCTTTGCGATACCCTACATGTGAGATGAATTAATCTTCCTTATTATTGCAAGATTATTTGATAAAATAATTACTGGACTCAACCTCTGGTTTGATTTTCATAAATGATTATAAGTTTAGATTCAGATTCGAAGTTGATATGAATATTCCTAGGTTCAAATTTCTCTCACACATATATATGACACTAGTTTTTTCATGGTTGTAGTTTTTTCATAACCAATCCCCATCACTATATTCTGTTCACATTGGGGATTTACAAGGACCAAGGCTAAGTCATGGTCCCAATTTTTCTAATTGGCATAGTACCGCCCATGACCTTACAATATATAAAAACTGACATAGTACTGGCCATGAAATGAGAGTATGGGAACATGTCCCCTATTACAGAATTGGCCATGATCTTATACTATGGGAACATGTCCCCTATTACATTATTGTCCATGAACTTACAGTATGGGAATATGATCCCTATTAGAGTATGCATGTAACTATTAATAAGTTTGAAAATTCTTATTCCTACTGCATGTTTCCTTACTCAAATTATTGCATGGTTGTTTGACTTTAACTATCATTAGCTGCACATAACTATTTTCAGTAAGTTTCCAGATAATTCCTATATCATTGTTACTTCTGTGATTTAACTTCGCTTATTACTCCATTCGTGATTTAACTTTTCCTATTACTCCATCATTTTTATATGGTCATCCTCACTAGAACTTTGTTCCAATTCTATTATTAAGTTGCAGAGAATCATTAAAGGGGTTATAAGTAGTGTATATAAAATTCTCTTAGCCTTGTGAACTGCAGGGTTTTGCTACAGTTAATAGATCGATATTGAAATAATTGCCATAATTTGAATATGGCTGCAAATATGAGAGGGGGTGTTATTAATGTGATGGTGTTGGCCATCTTGGTTTGTTTTCAGATTTCCATATTCTAGGTTGCTTCAGTAGAGTCCCTTTTCAGATTGCCATATTCCTTTACACGTTCTAGTGAAAATGCTAGTTACGGTAGTAAGTGATGCAATTTTGTAATGTGTATTATTTTCCTTTCTTGGTGGCTTCTTATGTAGAAAAAGAATAATAACCATAAATATGTGGTTATAAAAATAGATATAAATTATATTTAGCTGATATGAAGAACCCAAAACACCAAGCTTGGGATTCCCACAAGCGGTTAGTTGACTCAAACAATGTCTTTGTTTTTTTCTTTGCCACAATTTACCTTGCCTCTCGCAATTACTCTTTTCGGATAATCATTAGTGATATATCTTGTATTCATATGTTTTTAGTGAGGATGCTTTTTCACTTTTTGATACTCAATAGCTTGGAATTCATTATCTTTATTTTAATCAAGGACGTTATATGTCCAGAGTGTGATTCTATGTTATCCAAAGATGTGAGGCTTCAATTTGTTGAGAAATCCTGGAATGGGCACAATGGGAATTGTAATTTTCCTAAATTACAACTATGGTAATTATAGAATTCGTATGAAGGCAAGGTTTTGGTAAAATCAAGTGGGAACCTCTAGTATGTTTCAGTGTGTGAGTTGTCTTGTGAGAAAATAGAAGCTCCATTAACATGTTATTCCCTCTGTATTTTTTTCCCCAAACCCATATTGGAGCCACAAAGCAGGAACAAGCTGTAAAATGGAACCTCCTCACATGAGACTAGTTCTGTGTGTTTTGCTTGTGGCTAGGGAGACATGATGTTTTCAATGGGCTACTTATCTGAAACTAATTTAAGAGAAGCCAAGCAAATGATAACCATGTATTTCCATTCTCTCTTTGAGCATTCGTAAAGCATACAATGTATATATTTCATGGCTTCAGTGGTACTTTGGTGTAGCCAAACTTCCTAATTTTTATTTAAACTGGACTAGAAATAGAGTTCTAATACTTTTAGGATATTAAATTTTAGATATTAAGGAGATGAATGGTTTATAATATACTCGATTTCATGATAGCTCCAAACAATGTTGGGCTCCTAATTATAGAAATTATGGTAAGATTGGATAAAATCCAACAGTTACCTGTTGTCAAACTTTAATATTTTTGGCGATCGAAATTTTTTGATAATGCTGAATCCATTTCTACCATAAAAATTATTCAAACACTCTTACTTCCATAATTTTTTAGAAAAAAAATTGCAAGATTCAAACTTCAATACTTCTTAACCACAAACCTAAGAACCAAATGGAACAGGACAAATGAGAACAACATGCCTGGACCAATTTTTATTCACTTTGTACATAGTATCATAATCCTCGATGATAAGGACTTTGCCTTGATATTTCTACTTGCCAATGCTTATGAACTAATTATTGAGGAAAGGCAGGTAAGGCTGGCTCATAACACATACTATGACAGTGCCATTTCTGGCCACAACTTCAAGTGCTTGAGCCAGCATACAATGGACTCACCTAAACAAACATAATCCTACCTGTCCTACTATTGCAGATCGAACTCGCAACCTAAGAAGCTGAAAACAGTGTAGACACTTGGCATATCTACACACCTTCTATGGACATATGACGAAACTCCTCAGAAACACCTTCGATGTAATAATTATTTAATTTACAATTTGAGTGTAAAATTAAATGATAATGAAGTAGATAGTGAATATAAAAATTGTGCATTTATAATGAACACATGCTTTCATCACCTATCCATGCTCTTATGTTTATGTGTTTACTCTTTACTTGTGTTGTCCTAGTAAGGGTCGGGTAGGAGGAGAAAGTAAGAACATGAGAGGGGGTGGGGATGTTAGTGGGAAATCATTATAGATATACACCGTGCATTGTGGGTTGGTGATGGCAAAGAAACATGGGTTCATAGACGGGTGTGAAACAACATGAGAGTTTGTTACAATTGTGTGGTGAGGTGGGGATTAATGTGTGAATTTGTTACAAATACACGCCATGCATGAGGGAAAAGTTAGGCACTGGAGGTGTGCACATGAGGTTTGGGCGGAAAATATAGTTTCTAGTTCTCTCAGGATGGTCGGTGTATAGAGCATAGATCGTGGGGGCATGGGAGGGAAAGGTGGGTAATTAAGGTGAACACGTAAAGGAAGGGGTGGGTGATCATAGTGGGAATTTTTTACAAATACACACCATGTATGTGGGGGTTGGGACTAAAAGGGGGAGCTAGGAAATTAAGGAGTGAATTTCTTATAAATCCCCACCATGTAAGTGGCGGTTTGGAATTAAAGTGGTTATTTATTACAAATGCACATTGTCACCTCTCACCTCCATGCTTGTGTGCACCCTTAACCTTCTCAAAGGGCGAAGGCGTCTATTTTTTCATGAGGGTGAAGGTGTGTGTTTTAAATGAGGGTGAGTGAAGGTGGGTATTTATATAGGGAAAGGGCTAAATTTGCACCTATAAACTCATATCTACATAGATGCACAACTTCACCCACCAACCTACGCAAATAAACATATTTAACCTTAAATCTATCCCCTTTGTTTGGGGTTGGGGTTGAAGCTAGATATTTGTTACAAATACAAAATTTCACCCCCTCTCATAAGATAAATTTGATATTAATTTAACATTACCTATCATGGAATTATAACATATGAGAATAAACCTTAAGTATTGCAATCCAACCCCATAACGTTATGGGTTCAAATGTAAAAATAGGTAGTTCTTGGTCTCTTTTCTAGTCAAGGACAGGAGTAAACCTCCTAGGGACTTATTTGAATTCCCATACTCAAATTAACTCAAAAAAGAGAACTTTAACCACACATATTCATTCATATATTATTATAAAAACATATTTGAAGTGGATTCATAAACCAAAATAAAGTGATGGTCCATATTTTCAACAAACTCTAACATGATTTCATTCATTTAAAGATCATAAAGAGTCGTGGGAGAACATTCACATGATTTCACTATTTATTTAAAAGTCTAGAAACCACAAATGATATGCATTTATAAAAATAGTTCTCTGTCAAAGTAAAAATTAAAATTACGACTTTAAGTTTGGATGGAGTAAGTGCCTAAATCACTTTACCAAATTCCAATAATTAAAACGTAAATTTAAATGCATTCATCCCTAATGGATTGGGCTCTAGTGAAACAATTAGTAAGTAGTAACTGGGAAGACAAAGAAAAAATATAATTGGGGATCGACTTTATAAATATGTAAGGCAATTTACAAATTTGGATGATCAAACAATGGAAATAATGAAAGGGAATTTCTTAAGATATAATAGAGAACACTCACAAAATTCTATAAGCATTGATTAATGGAACTCTCTCTCTCTCTCTCTCTGTGATTAGCATACAACATTGACTGATGAAGTATAAGTTAGATTTATGTGTTTGCTAATCTAACTATTGAGGAAATTATTCAAGATTAAAAAATTCATTTAAAAATTTTCTTAGCCATTCTTCGATGTGCTCCTTCATTGGTGAGACGACTGTGTCATGCTTAACCCTTAGTGCAATTATTTCTTCTTCTATTTCTTTGGAATATACAATATTTTTTCAACAAATAATAGTTGGCCTTTGTTTTCATTAGCAAATACAATCGACCACTTCTTGATCTCATCCTTTGAAAAACTAGTCAAGTTGTTAATTTGTTGTCTCGTGACGTTTTGATAACATTCAAATATTCTTCCAATACGTTTTTGGAATCAACATAGAATCTCTAACCAATCTAGGTCCTTGTAACTCATCAACAACTTTTATAGCTTTGAAGAAATTTTTACTCACACAATTATCAATATTTACACATTCATAAATAACATCTTGTAACATATTTAGCCTTGCATACTATCTAGCCTTGATTTATTTGATCTGCTTCCTTGTTGGAAGCCCTTGCTGGCTCTATTGGAAATCACTGAGACTTGCAATATTATTGATAAAGGTCATTGAGTCATTATTAGTGAAATTTTGAATGTGTACTAAGTCCTTCCAAATATTTTGAAAAAGAAGAAATTCTTTGAGACAAATTTCTTAATTACAAACAAATTACACATTCCTTGATAACACCCAGTCACTTATTGATAGTTATTGTGACATACACCCTAATACCATTCAATAACTTTGTTTCTTTTTTAATTTTATGGAGTGTGTCGAGGGTAGTTGCCTCTGTAGTTTTGGGGCTTGAATAACCAAAGGGGGCATAAATAGAGGTTTAAGGCTGAGAGTTTCTTTAAGCTCATTATTCTTTCTCTTTAGTCGCATGTTTTCAATTTCTTGCTCAATAAAGTGAGAAGTGCATCCCCTGTATTCATGTGTACTTTTAAAGGTCTAGTAGATATCCTTTGAACATCGACCTTTGAATTCCACTTCATTGTGCTCTTCTTATTCTTTATGTGCACATTTTCAACTTGTATTTTCTTACTAGCCTTGTCATGATGAGTATTGTGCATGGTTAATGATTGTTCCTAAAAGATGGTTGGCTCTTCAGCAACTAACTCTCCTACTACTTTATGGCTCTCTGATAGTCGTAGTGCTACCTAATCTAAAATTGAGGTACTATCCACTTCCACATCAGTGGGTTCCTTTGCATGTTGTGTCCCATTTTTAGTTGCATTTTTACTTTTTGACGATGTAAACATGTGTGATTCTTCCAAGCTAGAATGAGGGGGTGGTTCTTCTCCATCATATCCACTTGATCATCATTCATTACTCTTTCCATAGTTTTATAAGTTTTTTCTTGTTTTTTCCAAGTTGAGGAGGAACTTTGATGGGTTTGCGGGGCTAAAGAGGGTTTGTGCCTTTTTAGGGTCATTTTGTTTTTTCCCTTCTGAATGGTTCTTACTTCAATCGCTAAATGATCATTATGTACCATTGTTTCCCTTTCCTTTGGCGTTCCTACTTCATTTTCTCTAGTTCATTTTGTAATTTAGTAAACAAATTACCACATCAGACTAATGCCAAATGTCTCGAAAAATAGGCCCATAGGATCAAATCATTAGGAACAATCAACCTCACTCAAGTTAAAAGGATTTATTGTTTCATAAAGTTGTGATAGATCTGTAGAATTCTTCATCATTGCTCCCCAATAATATATGGTAATGAAATTATTTGTTTCTTCTTTTTCCTGTCAAATAGAATTGACCATCAAGCACACTTTATACATACCTATATAATAAAATATTAAAAAAAAATGTGGAATGTAACAATGGTTTGTCTTCATAACCATAAATCTTGATATATGTGTGATTGTACTTTTCTACATACATTCATTTCCCTTTCAACAACTCCCATGCTTCTAATATATACATTGCAGTTCATTTCATGTTAGCATGCACCCAAACTCCTTGATGAACCAATCTTGGACAAGGAAAAAAATGAAACGAAGCCTTATGTCTCCATATAATCGGGTATGGGTTCTACTTCAAGGCTCGTGTTACTCTTGGGGTGTAAGCCACTAAATAGATTAAAATAGATTGAGGCCATCACAAGGTGGGTCGTCATGAAGAACCTTTGGGTATTGGAATAATTCACCAACTAGAAAGAAATTTCATTGGAGACAACATATTCTTAATCAAATACAATATATTTTTTGAAACAAAAATGTAATATAGACAAAATTGACTTATTCATATGAGATTTTTATTCGTGTCCCATAATGTGAACAAAAAACTAGGAAAAATATCTATACAACCCTTCTAGTAGTGAGATATCAATAAGATAGAGGTTGGTTGGAACATGTACAATATAGAGCATGAAGTTCTTAATAACATTAATTTAGCCACCTAGAGATTCAAGGAAGTCATCAACTTAAAAGAAATTTAAATTTCATGTTTAAGTCTGGTAACTTAAGCATCTTTCCAAAAACCTTGGGATTTAACATAATTGGGTGCTTTCCCTATGAAGAAAATCTAATGGTCTTGGTCTTGGAGTTGAATCAGTATGCAAACTAGAGAATAATTTATTTAAAACCAATATAGATCCATCTTAACTACGAATCTACCAAGAGGGATCAAATGCCTTGATGTGAAAACTTCTTTTAGAAGAGAGAGAGAGACCACTTGTAATTTATCATTGTTTATGTTTCATTTTTTAATGTATAAAATGGATCAAAATTTACTTGGGCATAAAATAGTGAGGTTGCTTAAAATGTTTTAACTATAATTTTTTTTTCAATTGATATATATATATATATATATATATATATATATATATATATATATAACTTTTAACTACTTTATTTCTCTATAAAGTTGATATTAAATTATGTTGTTTCATATGGACATTGAAATATTTTATTTATGGTTGACATTGATTTTTTTTTTACTTCTCCTTAGTATGGACACTTAAAGTGATATTATTGACGTTTTATTATACTTCTAATTAAACAAATCAAACACATATATTCTTTTTGTTTTTTTAAATATAGTCGATGTCAAATATTTTATTTATGTTTGAGAGTGAGTGAAATATTTTTATCACTTCTCCTTAGTGAGATTATTGATGTTTTTGTATTTAAATAATTTTTTTAAAAGGGGCATGTGTCAACTCCAAGTTGAAGATGTACATAATGAGACATCTCTCTCATACTGGGTTGTAGAATTACTCCCTTGGCTCAATCAAACATCCTTGGGACACAACTAGTGTTAGCAAGCCTTGTACTCCAAATTATGTTGTTTTATTTCTCTCTAGGACTCGAGTTAAAATACCATTGATAAGTTGTAGATTGATGGAAGTTATTGTTATGCCACACAAGTGAATTATTTGTAAATCCACAAATGGGTCCCATCTTCCATTTACTCGCCATATTGCTTTATATGTCCAATGCATTCAAATATACATCATAGATCAAGTGAGGCTTTATGAAGCTCTTAACTGTATAAATATTGAATTACAATAACATCTACTAACACATCCCTTCATCACATACCACCTTCATTAGCTCATGTGAAAATAACATTTTTTTATTTATTTATTTTTATTTACATAAATGAGTAAAAATTTTATTAAAATTTGCGCTGATCGAGATAGATTATCCTCTGAGGAGAGACTAACAAGAGAAGAAAAAAGTATAAACTGAAAATCAAATACTACAAAAGGTCGACATACATATACATTACAAAATTGGCTAAGTAAAAGACACATTTACTATAAGCGATCATTATAGAAAAGGAGAGAATTTCTGTTGGAGTCCTGTTGAGATTAAATTGAAATTTTCTAATGGGGTAGCTAGATGTTGTACTTGTGGAATTTCAGTTTTAGTTTGTCTTAGTCCACCACTTCAGTTCCTCCAGCTACCTATATCATCTTGGTGAGCAACTTTATCTTCAAGGGAGTGGATATCCTCCATAGTAGAGATGGAGATCATCATCTGTTGGTAAATTTCTAGTTGTAAAAATTTAAATTGTCAAGGGCACCTTATACAGTCACTGATGTCCCCCTGGAACCTGAAAATTTATTTTCTTGGTTGACATGATTTGGTTACATGAGAGTAGATTCTAGGTGTCAGAGAAGACCAGGTGGAGGGCAGTGTTACATAGCAATTTGTCACTGTCCCTGTACTCCCCGTTCCTGATCCTGCAGACCCCTATGTCTATTTTCCATTGTGAAAATGTGCCATCATATCCCTTCCAACACAATGAGTAAACTCTATGTTGATCATTCCTGAAGCATCTCCTTGAAAACATGATTATTTGGAGCGGCACGCCCTCTCCGTGTCTCACTCGCGCCGATAGCTCTTTTTTGTTCTAGGGCAGTGCCGATCGACATTGGAATGAGCATCATACTCGCGCTGATCCTCTTCTGGAAATTTTTTAAAAATGGAAGTGAAGCTTCAAGATCTAGAAGCTTCGTGGCAAAGAGCTCGTTGTTTGTTCCTGCGGATAGAGACGATCCCTCTAGCCCAAGGGTGGGTCTAGTAACAACAGGAAACAATTAAAAGCCTACTTTCCTAGATTTTAAACACATGCAGACCGTGAATAGATCACCTACCTCAATCTGATGCTAATCCTCATTCGAAACCTTTGATCCTTCACGCTCCATAGTCAGATCTTCGCCGTCACCAACACTTGGTTACTTGCAAAAGGGATCAAACAACAACAAACGTTAAAGCATAACATATATCTTGCATATACAATCTATCTAGTTGATCAAGGAAAACTAATAATCCAATCACACATTTAAAGACGAGAATGGAAAACACAAATCAATTCTATTATATTAAAATAGAGCGGGGGAGTTACAACCTGCGCCTTGATGTCACAGCTCTCCTTTGACATTTCCTGATCCAGGCACATCTCCAAAGCGCTCTTTCAACTTGATGTGGAGGGAAAAAGGTCTCAAATCTCACTCAATACCTATAGCAACACATATCTCTCTGTTGTTCTTCTGTCTCTATTCTAACTAGCAGAGCTATGGGAGATTGTCCATTTTATAACAAAGGAGGAGGGAGCATGGATCCACTTAAGGTGGGGAAATGGGTTATCCCTTTGGGTGGTTCCACTTTTGTAGGAACAAAGAGCCCAAAGGGAGAAGCTCAACTCTATCCTCACGAACAAACAACGAACTCTCCGCCATGAAGCTTCTATATCTTGAAGCTTCACTTCCATTTTTAAAAACTTTCCAGAAGAGGATCGACGTGGGTATGATCCTCATTCGAGTCCCGATTGACGCGACCCTAGACCAAAAAAGGGCTATTAGCACAAGCGAGACACGGAGAGGTCGTGTCGCTCCAGATAATCATGTTTTCAAGGAGTTGCTTCAGGAATGGTCAACATAGAGTTTACTCATTGTGCTGGAAGGGATATGATGGCACATTTTTGTGATGGAAAATAGACACAGGGGTCACTATTAGGGGTCTCCGGGATCAGGAACAGGGAGTACAGGGACAGTGAAAAATTGATGTGTAATAGGTGCCCCCTAAAGCATGAAGGTCGAACGAGAGTGAGGGGTGAAATGTATTACGAGTACGTGTTAGGACCAAGATGCCATCATCGGAAAACCTGTGAAAACAAGCACATATATACATAAATTGAAATATCTGAAATAATCACATGAAATGAGGCGTGGACGCAACGATCCATAAAAGAGATCATGAAACAGGATCTGAGGCATGGTTGCAGCCATCTAAACAAAGAGGATCACAAGTATAGACTTAAGGTATGGTCGCAACCATCCAAATGAAAGAGTCATGTGTACAATCATGAATAATACATATCACCTCGCAACCTAGCATTTATTAGATAAAACCAAGGGTATTATGCTCCGGCATGACCCAATCAAGTACAAATTCATGCATGCAAATAAATGAGTTGAAGTTGAACATGCAAGAAAATCGCTTGATTACCAATCAATGATGTAAACCATTAATAGGCGTGAGAGAAGCCACAAATAATGACAATGGTTCTTAAGGTACCAACAATACAATCCACGAGATGCGAATAAGGAGTTAACATCGAAAACCCGCAGAATCACCCGATCGAAGGCCAATGATGTAAGCCTCTCGTTGGATGCGAACAACCTGCCATTAGGGCATGCCGGATCTAAGGTACTAAAAAGGGATCTCTAGACCAACTTCCTAGATAATGAGCTGAAGTCGACAGGAAGTGATCCGTCGAAGGAGGGAAATAATGTATCCCACATCATCAACATGAGATGAAGGCAATAATATAATAATGAAAGCGATAATAGAAATAGGAAATAAATGAGACGCATAAGGAACTTATCTTGAACATATCAGAGAAACGACTCCGTATTTTGGTAACATTTGACTCAAATGGAATCCGAGGTCATGTTTGACGAGAATGGTGATGGCATGAGAGGCAAAAAATATTTCCCAAACCCATGGAGGAAAAGTGACGAATGAAGGATATCCCCAACCTAACACGAAACAGAGGATGTGTCATGTTCAAGAGCGACATACTGCCAACACAATCGATTAATGATTTCCATTTCCCCCCACCATTTCTGGCGAGTACCCCAATTTTTTTTCTATACAAGCTTGAAGGGGATAGCAGATGCTTGTGATTTAAGTTTGTCCTTTGGAAAAATCCATCCTAGTACATTTTACGAGCCTTAGGAAGGAGGAACTTGATGTCGTCATGATGACAGATCCAATGCCGTTAAATTTTAACGAGTTCGAAAAAGGTGGAAATCAACATCTTTTCATGTTTATAGAGTTTTAAAAGAGGTCAAAAAGAAAACTCCAGGTGGCCCTTTTCATAAATAGTCCCTCATACCCGAAAAGGTAGAAAATGAAGTGTGAGAGAACCTCTTAGTCACGATTGACTAAGGTATTCCTTTTTCGTAAATAAATTATCCCAGCCCGAAAAAGGGGTAAACGTATACTGGGTAAATGACGTTTCATGCACCTTAACGAGTTCAAAACGAAAAGAACTCGACAATATTTTCATGTTTAGAGAGTCAGAAGAGATTCGAAATATGACTCCTCCTGGAGGAGCGAGTGGTATAAAGGATAAAAACTGGTTCTGGTAATGTTGGAACTGCTCAAAACATGATAAAAGTCAAGACGCTGGCTAACAAGACTACTTATTGCGGCGGTTCCTCAAGAATGGGTAAAACAACCAAGTGAAGGCGTACGATCAGCCAAGCAAATGGTGACGATGAAATGAGAAAACCAAGGCTCATCTGGAAAAATAGGCTGATAAGATGGTAATCACGGGAGGTAAAATGAGAATGGTTTCATTTTTACGCAAGCTCGAAAACATGGGAAACTATGGTTGCACTAGAAAATTTGGCGGAATTTCCGACGGCCAATTCGTCGCTATTCCGACACATAGTCGTCGCAAGAGCGACAGTTCGAGGACGGGAAAAACGTGTTTTCCCATACCGTCGCATTTCTGACGCACTTAAAAAGTGTCGCACTACAGACACAATTTCCGTCGCTTCCAAACAAGCGTCGCTCTTCTGACGTTTCCCAAACCGTCGCGCTTCCGACATTTGTAAACTGTCACACTTCCGACGAAATGTGGTCCAACGTTTTGAACGTCACTCTTCTAACGTTTGTAAACTGTCGCAATTTTGACGTAATGTGGTCCGACATTTTGGACGTTGCTCTTCTGACGTTTGTAAACTGTCGCAATTCCGACGAAATGTGGTCCGACATTTTGAATGTCGCTCTTCCGATGTTTGTAAACTGTCGCAATTCCGACGAAATGTGGTCCGACGTTTTAGACGTCGCTTGTACGACGTTTTTATACTGTCGCTCTTCTGACGTTTTTTAAGCTGTCGCAATTCCGACGCTTACCAGGCGTTGGTATACCGACGGCAGGTTCAATTTTTAAAAAAAAATGAAACTTTAAAACAAGACAATAAATCTCCAATATTTGTTATGAATTGTAGGCATTCCAATGACCGTGAAATATCAATATAATAAACCACCCCGCAGCGCTTCGACTATAAACAATCATTTTTTTTTCACAAGAGAAAAAACGTTGTTTTGAATATATTATATGAAGTAAAATAGTCCATGAAGTCATTACATTTTCACATCTGAAGATTGGAACCCAAATATCCATCCAGAAAAGTGGAAGTCCCACCCGAGACAATGATAGAAAAATACCCCATGTCACATACAACGACTTGATATAAAACCCAGTAACGGTCCACATGGAGATTATCGACAATCTGAGAAAGCATCCAAATATGCCCAAGGCATCTATAAGAAAGTGAAATGGCAGTATGTAGAATAGTAAAGCAACAGATAGAGTACCGACGTCCATTGTTCCAAATACAAATTAAAGTACCCAAAATCCTGCAACAGAGAAAAACGCTAATCATGTGAGGAGTGTGATATATCCAAAATATAAAAAGACCATCAGACCATATCAATAAACCAGCAACATAGACCAGCATCGCTGGTTTTGAAGGCAGAGTGATAAACATTAATCATTTTTTTTTCACAAGAGAAAAAACGCTGTTTTGAATATATTATATGAAGTAAAACAGTCCATGAAGTCATTACATTTTCACATCTGACGATTGGAACCCAAATATCCATCCAGAAAAGTGGAAGTCCCACCCCAAACAATGATAGAAAAATACCCCATGTCACATACATGGACTTGATATAAAACCCAGTAATGGTCCACATGGAGATTATCGATAATCTGAGAAAGCATCCAAATATGCCCAAGGCATCTATAAGAAAGTGAAATAGCAGTATGTAGAATAGTAAAGCAAAAAATAGAGTACCGACGTCCATTGTTCCAAATACAAATTAAAGTACCCAAAATCCCTGAACAGAGAAAAACGCTAATCATGTGAGGAGTGTGATATGTCCAAAATATAAAAATACCATCAGACCATATCAATAAACCAGCATCGCTAGTTTTGAAGGCAGAGTGATAAACATTAATCATTTTTTTTTCACAAGAGAAAAAAAATTGTTTTGAATATATTATATGAAGTAAAACAGTCCATGAAGTCATTACATTTTCACATCTGAAGATTGGAACCCAAATATCCATCCAGAAAAGTGGAAGTCCCACCCTAGACAATGATAGAAAAATACCCCATGTCACATACAGGGACATGATATAAAACCCAGTAACGGTCTACATGGAGATTATCGACAATCTGAGAAAGCATCCAAATATGCCCGAGGCATCTATAAGAAAGTGAAATAGCAATATGTAGAATAGTAAAGCAACAGATAGAGTACCGACATCCATTGTTCCAAATACAAATTAAAGTACCCAAAATCCTTGAACAAAGAAAAATGCTAATCATGTGAGGAGTGTGATATGTCTAAAATATAAAAAGACAATGAGACCATATCAAAAAACCAACATCGCTAGTTTTGAAGGCAGAGTGATAAAAATTAATCATTTTTTTTCACAAGAGAAAAAACGTCGTTTTGAATATATTATATGAAGTAAAACAGTCCATGAAGTCATTACATTTTCACATCTGAAGATTGGAACCCAAATATCCATCCAGAAAAGTGGAAGTCCCACCCCAGACAATGATAGAAAAATATCCCATGTCACATACAGGGACTTGATATAAAACCCAGTAACGGTCCACATGGAGATTATCGACAATCTGAGAAAGCATCCAAATATGCACGAGGCATCTATAAGAAAGTGAAATAGCAGTATGTAGAATAGTAAAGCAACAGATAGAGTACCGACGTCCATTGTTCCAAATACAAATTAAAGTACCCAAAATCCTTGAACAGAGAAAAACGCTAATCATGTGAGGAGTGTGATATGTCCAAAATATAAAAAGACCATCAGACCATATCAATAAACCAGCAACATAAACCAGCATCGCTAGTTTTGAAGGCAGAGTGATAAACATTAATCATTTTTTTTCACAAGAGAAAAAACGTTGTTTTGAATATATTATATGAAGTAAAACCGTCCATGAAAATAGTATCATAAAGCGGATACAGGAAATGTGCAGAGACATGTATTGTTGATATACGCCTCACACAAAAACATTGCCCAGACTCATGGCAAATTTGTCATCAAAAAATCAAAAAATTAAGAAGACTGCCCTCATACGGGGAAACTAGTCTTGAACATTTACAGAATTCAAAAATATTACAGAGGTCCAACACAGTAATATAATCTAAAAGCAACCCAATTAAGTGGGCCACAAAACAAGAAAAACAAATTAACCAAACTACTCCTCCGATGGTTCCTCCACAATTCGGCACCATCCTTTGGAAGGTCTAGGATCGCTAGGTGCTACCTCCACATTCATGCCACGGCTCCCCTCCTGAAGGCCCGAATGCTGGCCGGCTTTTTCTGAGCTCAGACCCGCCGAACGGGTGCATTCTTCCTCCGTTTGGGCCTCCTTGTGGAAAACCACAGTGACTGAAGCTGTGATTCGTCGGCAGTTGAGAGAGCAATTAAAGGAAAATTGCGCAGTGCGCGTCGTGGGAGAAGGTGAACTAGCGGTGGGGAAATGAGGAGCAGGGGAATCCATACGGTGGCCAGATCCTACAACCCGACCCCGCCCACTCCTAGTATTTGGATAGCGACCTGCATAATAATCACTGGACTGGTCGGAAGACGACTCGGTTGAGGGGCTGGAGGGAGTGCGCAGGGGTTGACCTCTAGTGCTCCCCCTGCGGCAACGCATCCTTTGACGCAAGCAAGGCATGGGTGCAGTCTCAGCAGTGGGCACAAGAGGAGACGGAGAAGCAGAATTCCAGGAAACAGAGGAAGACAGAAAAGGACCAGACCGAGAGAAATGCAGATATGCAGCAAGGTATAAGCAGTAGTTCAGCTGGCCACTTCTCCTTCTCGTCACAATGAGCAGGTAGTGTAACCCAGCAACCGGCTCGTCTGAAAAACCATAGCGAAACGCCATTTTATCGACCCAACTGCAATGCAATCGAAGGACGGACGTCATAATTAATCTTTGATCATTAATGAAAACCGAAGGCCAGATCATATTGGAGCATGCAGAATCGCTAACAGGAGTGGAGGTCCGATCTTGAATACTGTTAAAACTTAATTAATGCAGATTTGATGTGAAAACCTTGGAACTTAATTGAACAGCGTTAAAAATTAATGCGATTGATATGAAATCGCCACATCCATGTCCCATCGCCTTAAACGCCATCGAATGCACCCGCAACCGGGAGCAGGGCAAGTTTTGATTGAGGACACGTGGCAGAAATTGATTGGAGCAGATCTTTGTTTGGGCCGCTCGCGCAGTGGAAATCCGGACCCGGAAAAGATTAGGGCGAATTTGATAAGAAATTCGCATCACAACTCTCCCTCCATACGCCAGCCCAACTTCGGACCCAAAAAAGATTAGGGCAGAATTCATTTGGTTTTCGCGTCACAAAATTGGCCGACGTCAGCAGGCTATTTTGGAATGCGAATTTGGTTTGAATTATGGTTTATCGTTGTTTGAAGTCCGGCGGGCTCGACTTAAGAACAATTTTGTTTGATCCCATCTTATAAAATTTGTGTTGGTTTTCTTTGATAATACACATATTTATAATAAATCATGGGAATACCAAACTAGTAAACATGTGGAAAAGTTATATAAACTATTGAGAACAATCATTTTTATGTAAAAATATCCAAATGTGCTTTTGGGAAATAAGAATTCGAGTATTTGGTTCATATTGTTTTAAAGGAAGGAGTGAAGTTGGAGCCTCAAAAGATGCAAGCTATTACAAAATGACCTATTCCTAAGAAAATCAAGGTTCTTAGAAGGTTTTTTAGACTTACATGATATTAGTGATCATTTGTTAAGAATTATGGATGCATTTCAAGTCCACTCACATATCTCTTGAAGAAAATATCATTTATATGGAATGATGAGGCTACTTTGGCATTCTCTCTTTTAATGGATGCCATGTCTTCTACACCAACATCGGTTGCACCTACTTTTGGTAAAACATTCATAGTAGAGTGTGAGGCACTAGGAAAAGGAATTTACGTAACATTAACACAATAAGGGATATCATTGGCTTTTAAAAGCAAGGAATTCAAAGAAAATATTTGGTGAAAGCTACGTATGAAAAATAAATGGAAGCAATATTACATGCAATAAAAAATGGGGATAGTATATCATTGGGAGGTACTTTAAAGTCAACATATACCATGATAGCATAAAGTATTTTTTGAAGCTATGGATTTCATTGGAAGATTAACAAAAATGAGGAGAAAAAATGCAAAGTTTTAATTTTGAGATAATCTGCAAAAAGGGTAAGGAAAATTTAGTACATGATGCTCGTTCTAAAATAGAAGAGGCCTCAAATTTATATCCAATTACATTTTCTATTCCTAGGTGGCTAGAAGAAGCTTGCCATAATGGAAAAATGACAATAGTACTAAACAAAACTAAAATTTATAAAGGATGGGATGAACTCTATGGAGCATTGGGAGTGAAAGAGAGATATACTTTGGTGCAAATGTAGAATATTTTTATGCACACAAGCATATTTGAATAAACAAATATTAAGGGAGTCCCATGTCTCTCTGATGGTAGGACGCGGGGTTCCTTAAAACATCTCAAAGGATCAAAAAATATATTTTTGGAAGGAATGAAGAAAGATATTCAAAATTTTGTAAGAGAAGGTCAGGTTTGCATAATAAATAAAAGAGAGCTAGTAAAATCTCTAGGGTTACTTCAACCATTCCACATACATATTCAAAGACTAGAAGATATATCAATAGACTTTATTACAGGGTTACTGAAATATAAAGGTAAGTATTACATTTTTGTGGTAATTTATATAGACAAATTTTGTAGTTTTTTTTTGGAGAGCTCAAAGTACATAAACAACAAGCCAAGTGGCAGAAGTGTTCGTGAAAGAAATTCATAGTCTTCATGGTTTTCCTAAATTAATAGTAACAAGAAACTTTTGGAAATAATTATTTAATATGAGTGGAGAAACACTAGCTGCCATGAGTTCTACATATCAAACACAATCAAATGGTCAAACAAAAATAGTTAACAAATGTTTTTAAGGTTATCTACAATTTTACTCTTTAGAAAAGCAATCTTAATGGATGAAGTGGGTTCCTCAAGGAAGAATGGTAATATGATACTATCATACTACCTATCACACATCTACTAAAATTTCCCCATTTAAGGCCCTTTATGGATATCCAACTCCTAGTATCTCATACTTTTTGCAAGATAAGTCCAAAGTATAGGAAACGGAGTCACATATGGAAAATACTAAAGAAACTTTGAAAATTATTATGGAAAACCTTCAAATGACATGAAACATGATAAAACAACAAGGGGAACAACATTGAAGTGAAAGATAATTTGAGGAGGGTAATTGGGTATTTGTTAGATTATAGCATTATAAGCAATCTTGATTTAAGAAAAAGAAGAATAAAGAATTAGCTCAAAAATGTTATGGCCCTAAATAATTATTCATAGGATTGCACAAGTGGTATAGAAGTTATATTTTCCTTCTTCTTGCATTCATAAGTTTTTTCATGTATCTTGCCTAAAAAAGGTTTTGGGAAAAAATATGCCAATGTAAATAGAACTTCCAAAATTAGATGAGGAATGAAAGTTAATTCTTGAACCACAAAAAGTTATAGATAAACATTTTGTATCTCTTTGACATATAACCATTATGAAGTACCTAATCAAGTGGAAGAATATTCCTCTAGAAGAAGGTACATGGTAAGATGATCAATTCGTGATGAAATACTCACGGCTAAAGGGTTCGTTTGAAGTTTTGACAAAGGTTTTGTTATATGTTTTATATAACGCGCGGTGGAATAGTTTTATTGTTTGCGAAGGTCCCACACAGTGATCAAATTTGAAGGGCAGGTCCGAATTTCAATTAGAAGGGCATATATCTATGTCGCCCTTCGATAATGAAAAGCTTTTAAAAAAAAACTTTTCAATTGACCACAATAAATTATTTTTACATTTCATTTTCAGAAAGACAAAACCATCATTCTTTATATTAATAAAATACTATTACATATACAACAATGAATAAGGCTCCATCTTTCATTGCTTAAATATCTCATTGGCAATGTCAACATAAGTCTTGAAGACACTATTATAAGAATTTGGATAAATACCACCGGGATATAGGAGATTCTTATGTGTCAGATTGTGTAATGCAATTTTGACTTTGTCTCACAAGGAGCAGCAGCATGGAGGTCTGGATTTTTCTTATAGAAATTTTATTATTATTATTTGAAACGTTGTTTATAGATATGAAGACAACAATGAAATTATGAGCATGGTGGACAATTATTCAAGCTCATGATGCCAAACCATGATGATGTAAGTTTGGAATTTAACATTTTTACATGTTAAAGACAAATAGTCAAAATCATTGACAACTTAGTATGCCATAATTAATAATCATTCCCTGTTCACTTTTTTTAATAGGTTTATGTCACACGATGATCTCTCTTCTCTAGCATTTACTTGTATTGAAGATCACTATTCTAGGAATAAGGAGTTATTTTCTCCAAAAATAACACTAGCCAAACATTGACAATGCATCAAGGATATCTTTCTATGCTTCATAAGTACATATGTTCTACTTCTAAATCATGTCTTGGAAGTGGTTGTTTTGCTGGAAATTATTCACTAGTTGGTTTCATACCAAAGTCTTTTTCTCATTTTTAGCATCCAATACATGAAAAAGATAATGGTTTAAAACAACATAAATATTTGAAATTTTGCAAGAATTGTCTGGCACACTTTGAATATGAATTTTGAAGTCAAGTGCATGATGTTGTATAGGATGAAGTGTCATTTTGAATACCAAATGTTTCACAAGAAACTTCTCAACATGCTACCCTGCAGTAAGGATTAAATGACAATATTGCATCAACTATTTCCATAATAAA
The DNA here is from genome assembly GCA_034641835.2 of Pinus albicaulis. Taxonomy (NCBI): domain Eukaryota; kingdom Viridiplantae; phylum Streptophyta; class Pinopsida; order Pinales; family Pinaceae; genus Pinus; species Pinus albicaulis. Next base: position 81,037,313 of record CM076575.1, read on the forward strand.
AGTGCACCTCAGCCATAAGACTAAACAACTACAAATGTTGTAGATCTAACAATACCACACAATCAAATGTATTCCACAAGGCCAATACTGTATGAAAAATGAAAAGGAGTTTGCAACCAAAAATACCTTAGGCATCTAATTCAATTAGATACACCAAACCATCAGCAAAAAGGAAAACCAGCCTACTCAAAAGGCAAGCATTTACCTCCTTTGACAAAATTTTGAGTTCCGAAACAAGGGCCTTTATTGTCTTGTCAATGCCCCTAGTAATTTGAATGGGGTTTGCACTTGCTGCAACAACCTAAACAAAAAGGTTTCATTTCAAATTATTTTCCACAAATTTAAGATACAACCATTGTCAATTTTGTATTTCCTAACAAGCTCATAAATTTTGACAAAAGAACCAAAATTTTTTAATACCTGATAGAAAATTTTTCACTCAAAAACTATCTTAGACTCAATAAGCCCAACCCAAAATTAAAAAACCAAACACCATAAGACCCTACAAAAATGAATAGATGATCTTAATCCAGTACTATCGACAAAAAGTTACCTTTACACCCTCACTTATTAAACCCTATGCTGTTGAATTTTAACTTCAACTGCTGCAGCAGAAGGACGGATGCAGCAGCAACATTTTTTTTTGGAGGTTGCTTACACGCCATCCAGAAATTTAATTCAGTATTTAAAATTCCTGTAATTTTTTTTGTAGACGGCCGCAGCCATATTTCTATACAGGATTGTATTTAAACACAACAACCAGCATTAACGCAATTCACCAACCAGAAATTTACCCCCCAGTTTTGTAAATTCAAAAGGAGGACATGTGGAGCATTAATATTGGATTGCATGAAATTGAAGGGAATCTGAAAACCTGAAAACCGGACCCGAATTTTTTATAAGGCACATTGGATTGAGAATTCACGTTACAAATTAGGCAGACGTCAGCATCCCATTTTGGAACGCGAATTTGGTTTGAAAATCAATCTATTGAGACTTTTGAAGTCCGACGGAAAGGGTTCTTTAATGTTTTGATAGTTTAATTTTATGTATGCTTTAATATATACATATGTTTTAAACATATGTTATATATATATCATATGCAAAATGAAAGGTGGGCCATAGAATTTAGTTTTAATTTTATTATTTTAAAAATAGGGTTTATTATAATATGTTTTATATGTTACGACATATAAAAATAAAAAGGACAAAAAATCTTGGTAGTTTTTTTTATAGACAGTAGGTAAATTTTTTATTACACAGCAGTGTGTAAAAAGTGAAAGACTGAGTGTAACTTTTTAAGTGTGTATGCACAACAGTGCGAAAGTGAAAAACACAGCAGAGTGTTTTAGAGATAGAGTATGTTTGTTTTGAACAGACAGTGAGTTGGTTTTATGCACTGCGTTTTGTAGAAGTCATAATTTTGTAATCCCTCTCAGTGAGGAAGAAGTGTAATAGTTTTTTTTTGAGTTATTGAAGGGAATAGAAGTTTGTTTTCAAAGTATTGAAACTTTGTCTCATGTCAAAGAAATTTTTATTTTCTCTGTGTTAAAAGAAGGGAGATTTATTCTCCATTCATTGTTCTGGAATTTTTCAATATTCCAACATGTGAAAGAACAATAGATGTTGTGGTTCCATCCCCAGCTAAATCATTTGTCTTTGCCGCAGCTTGCCTTACCAACTTGGCCCCAATATTTTCAACTGGGTCCTCTAATTCAGCCAATAAAAAGGCCAAAACCATAGCATTGAGATACATTTCATTACACTGTCAATAACAATAAAATTTGACTCAGCCATAACCCTTTCCTTTTATTGTTGTGAAAAGATTTATTCATTACTCTAATGTGGCTAGTCCATAGGCCAAGTAGACCACTGGGTAACAAATATGTTTCCTTTCACCTTTGAGTTTTCAAATTATGCCTACCAAATCTAAGACATTTAAGAGAGGGAACTAATACAACGTTAAAAATAAAACCAGAGCACACATCTACAAATTACCTCCTTAGCTACTGTCACACCATCATTAAATATTTTCGGAGAACCATGCTTGCTCTCCAAGACAACATTTTTCCCTTCGCCCCAAGGGTGACTCCAACAAGATCAGCAAGTTTGTTCACACCGCCTGCAAGAAAAATTGACAATGCTTTCGGTAAGTGTGCAATTGAATGCCAGACCATATGCCAAAACAACCCTCCATGAAAAATTAAAATAACACATTAAAATCGAATATAAGTGGACAAGGAAAGATCCACCGCAGTGAAGTTTCACGTGCAGGTGACCTTCCTTTAAACATAATTTTTTCTCTGACCTGCAATTTTTTTGGCACAGAGCCATCCTTGTTGAAGTACAACTCCTTTTCCATAGCTCTTGTATTAAATACCTTCTCTTTGTCGCGTAATCTCAGAGTCCCTCTTCTGCTTGAGCGATTAAAGGAAATGGGTGAAAAAACTGAAAGAGAAGACAATTGTCTGCCATAATTATCAAACATTGCATCCAACTTCTTCCCCTTTCCATTGTTACCCAATGAGGTAGATGTGGCAATTGTTGTCATACTGCCCAAAGCAGAGGCCATCTTCTCTTATGCTGAATATAGAATTACAAGATCTTCATATTAGTATGAACCTTAAAAAACATGACTCCCATTGCTAAAAACCACTTTTAAGTTGTAATAGGCAAACTAAACAACTACCGCAACTTTTGGCAACTTCTGGAGCATTAAGAGAGAAAAAACCAAAGAGAAATACAACCACAATCCTCATTTTAATGAGACCTGACTCTGTATTTGCATTAAGATAATATAAAGAAATCACGACTATATTAAGGCCAACACAAAAAAATCTTTAACCAGTGTCTCTCGCGGCCTTCAGGTTGCCATGCTAGAGGTTGCATATTTTTAATTTAAATTCTTGACCTCTCGTGCCCATCTATGAATGCATCCAATGGGATATATACATCAAATGCTCCTTTATATCCCAAAAAACAAATTCCCTACTACAAGAGCACCAGTATTGATGGATCACCCCACACCATCCCACCCACTAGAAACGGTGAAAAAGGAAACCCGAGAAAACTTCTGAAATATCTCAAGATGACTATATGGGTGGTTCTTATGAATCAACCAACCATTCATAACATGCTCATCAATCCAAACCATGAGCATTATGTGACAATATTCAAGCAGGCACTGAATCGGATTTCTGAAGCTATGTTAGAGAAACCCTAAACTCTCACTGAAAATAGGTGAAATGTGGCACCACTCAGAGATTGACATGTGCCAACTGGTACAAGTGGTAGACAATTGGCATGCTCAAACAACAAGGTGATGCGGGAATGACATGAGGGAGAAAATATCAGAAAAGCCCCAAATCTGGAGAACTAAAGCTCATCACCAACCTGAGATTGACAACTTTACATGATGTAACCTATGAAATCGTAAATGGAGAAATCATAGTAACAATAAAGTAACCTATGTAACAATAAAGTCAGATTCATCCTGGGAGTGGTAATGGGAGAAATCATAGTGAGCAAAAGGAAACATGCAGAGTTGCTTACAATCAAATAGATGAAAAAACACATACAAAAAACCTAGATAATAATCATGAACAAGATTAATATTGAATTATGAACTGTAAAGGAACTTACAAAATGTGACATTATGAACCTGGTCAAGCGCACAAGAAAAAATATCTTGGACATGACCCTGGTTGACAAGTTGTATTTCTCATGATGCAAGAGGATTTGTACCTGCACTGCCAAGTCAATCAAAATCCATCATTATCTATACAATAAATACAAGTAATTGATGTAGTATTTTTTACTCTAAGATGCATTCTTAATATAATGTATGTCAAAACATACTGAATAAGCTCCTCTTCGTTTCAAGAACAATTTATTGGAGTCGCATGAACTTGGAACAAGCCTCCCACGATCTGAAAGAGTAGCAACTAAGTCAACAATGACTTTTTTGTTGCTACGCTGGATCGAGGGAGGTTTGCTCCAAGATTAAATTGCTCCAATAAATTATTCTCTACTAAACAGGGAAAACCACGTGAAGGTGGAAGCTCTTATGGCCCCTCCCCCCCTCACATCACTCTCAATTCTCCAATACCCAATCTATATTTCATTTTTTACTTTCATGAGCATAAAAAAAAAAATTCAATAACTAATAAAAAAACAATTCAACAAAAAGTATGCAAGGAAACATTGCAATTAATGCTTGACATAAAAATAGTATGATAAATGAGTTTTTTTATATAACGCAAAAAACGTTCCAAGTATGGTAACGTTTGTCTTATAATAATACAATATTTTACATTGTCAAATTTTCTTTTTCTTCTTCCTATTTTTAAAACTCCTAATTACATCATCAATATCATCGTGCTCTGCTCCTGTTTCGTGCCTTTCAACCCGCACTGCTGACCTAGTTGCGTATTCACGATGTCTGGGCTCATCCAGTGACGGGGCATCGCCTACAAAAATAGATAATATTAAATTTTAATTGTCGGTTTTTAAATATCATTGAACTAGTTCGGTAATATTAATAAAAAAATTGCAATGAGATTATTTACCTGGTGCACCAGTTGTCGCCGCTGACCTAGTTGCGTAGTCACGATGTCTCGTCTCATCCAGTGACGGGGCATCGCCTACAAAAACAGATAATATTAAATTTTAATTGTCAGTTTTTAAATATCATTGAACTAGTTCGGTAATATTAATAAAAAAAATTGCAATGAGATTATTTACCTGGTGCACCAGTTGTCGCCGCTGACCTAGTTGCGTAGTCACGATGTCTGGTCTCATCCAATGATGGGGCATCGCCTACAAAAACAGATAATATTAAATTTTAATTGTCAGTTTTTAAATATCATTGAACTAGTTCGGTAATATTAATAAAAAAAATTGCAATGAGATTATTTACCTGGTGCACCAGTTGTTGTCGTTGGGACTATTGCCCTGTCTTCCTCTCTGGTGGTAAGATCCTCAAGGGAAAAATTCTCTGTCATTTAAAAAAAAAATGTTATAAGGACAACCATCAAGGTATAATTAGAAAAAATTATAAGTGGAAATTAATTACCGTCACGGCCCTCACTGATAGTAGCATTGTCGGCCTCGTCCCCACTACAATAATCAAGTTGCATGTGAGGATCATCTACATCTGGCTCTAAAACTGGGTTATTTGCCTCGTCGGTAGTGCTGCTCCCCTGATTTAAAAAAAGTTTTTAGACATTAAATTTATGGACGAAAACAAACATATTGAAAGGTTAATGTTTTACCTTATCAAGCATTCTGGATCTTGGGACCTGCCCCAAGCTTCTGCGACGTTCAACTACGGCTTGATAGCCGAAATGGAAAGCGATATTTTTATCTTCCTTTGTAGTTTCTGTTCCGAAGTCATCACCCTACATTACATATGATTGTGTATTTTTAATCATATTTGATAGGATTACAAAAACGTTGGAAGGCGATACAATTAATTATAAGATGTTTAGCTACTTAATTACAATTCTTGCAGCTAATTTCAAGTAGTCGCCCCGGCCTAGCTTGTGATGGCCCTTTTTTTCAATCCTAGATTTGGTTTCCTTTGAGGTGTCAAGAAACCTAGCATCAAAAGATTGAAGTCAGATATGACGTAGCACACTTTTATTTTAGACATAGAGAAAATTAAAGCTATTGAATTAAAGTTGTAATTTACCTTGTGGGTCCAGTTGGCATTTTTCCTTCTTTCTTTGCCCTTTTCTCTTTTCCGTCATGGATGAGTGCTCTCCACTCACTCTCTGGAACTGTGAGAGGACGCTCGTATCTAGGGTTAAATTGCAATTGTGTCCTATAGGTGTCCCTGGTATATTTCAAATATTTGTCGGCTACCCGAGCCACCGCTGTTCTGTCAAATGTGCTAACCCCAAAAAGGGCTTCTAGATAATCTAGAAGTTCTTTTTTCAGGTTGGAATTCTGGGAATTCCACCCTGTGCGTATGGTTGGGCCAAAAATTACCAACGCATGGCTCTCCAAAAACCTGTAAAACTCATTGTTTTTTACACAGGAAAAAAGAAGAAGAAGAAGATATTATCATTAATTTAAAAATAAAAATCATGATAAATATGTTTTAGATAAAGTACATGAAATAGTTAAAATATTAAAATTTACCTGGGAGTTGTACGTGCTTTATAGGGACACCTTCATAGTTCACCAACAATGTGCCATTAATGGTCCCTGTGGAGCTGACACGTGTAGCTCCAGGAAACGCAATAATGTAGTTGGCCATCTCAGCCTCATCATTGCCAACACGTTCAGCAATTGGCTGGGTGTCTGCTTGGGCAGGGTGTGTTTCTTGGCTGGCACCTAAAGGACTAGAAGGTGTACGAGAGGGTTGTTGGGCAATCTCTTGCCCTTCTGTCCCACTACCACCAACACCGGGTTCAGCAAGTGCCAGAAAATGCTACATACAAAAGAACTTTTTGTTAGTTTAGTCAATGTAAAAATTAAAAATCAAACTATCACAATTCATCTCATGCATAACAAAAAAAATATCCTTTTGACTTTTTATTATTACCTGATATGTTTCTAGCTGGCTCATAAGTTGTTTTATCCTCTCTTCTGTTTCAGGTGTTTGAGGCACGTCTATCAAAGTATTAAATTTCGACCTTGCATCTCGTGCCTTTTTTTGCAACAAGAACACTGGAGATAGGGATGAAGAAAGCTCTTCCTCAAAGAGGGAATCATCAGGCGTACCATGGCTAGGTGTCTGCATATTTGAACAAAATTAATATTATTTCAATTATGTAAATAACTAAAATACCTGAAGATAGAGCAATGCTGGCACTTTACATGTTCTTCCGCTGGCCTCTTTCCGCGATCATCCCGTCTCGGGGTTGTTCCTGCACTGCTCTGATCAGTCCGCCACATTGCAATAAAATTATAAATGTAAAAACTTGAAAACAATATCTAACTTGAAAACACAAAATGAAAACTAAAATAATTTCTAATAAGACACCGGAAGACAGAGTTAGAGTTTCAAATATGCCTTGCATTGAATTCAGTCCTGGAAACATGTCATTGCACATTAAGGCACCCAAACAAGAGACAAGTTGACAATGAAGACCTTATTGAATATATTGTTGGAGCAACTTCTAGTAAACTTGTTGTGAATACCTTGAGGACATTTTTGGAGCAACATTGTTGAAGCTGATGGTATAGCATTGTTGGAGACGATCTTGAAGGGCCTTGAAGTGAAGCTTTTGGAGCAACTATTGAAAAATCCTTAGAGCATTCAAGTAAGGCACTTTCTATCTTCCATCACCTTTTTCCTTTCAATATCCTTTAAACGATTTTGTTGATTTTTAATGTTTGAAACTATGTTGCCAGGAAACGAGGGTTCGGGGACGGGGACGACATTTTTTGAAACAGGGTGCGTGGGTTCGTCTAGGTATTTTTATATCAATATATATTATAATTTATATCTCATATATAATACTATATTTTATAAATTATAATTTATAAATTATAAATTTAATGACACTAATATATTAATTTGTAAATTACTAATAATTTATAAACTTTAAACTTTAAAGATTTAAACATGCACATCATTCAACATTCAAGTTTCAACATTCACATGTGACATTTGTCATTGAAACTTCAAAATTTCTAGTTTGATAATATCATGATTGATATATGATATCAAGTGCAAATTGGAGCTCAGTTTACATATTAATAACTTATAAGAAATTAGAATCATGATTCAAAATTTCAAAATATATGTCCATTGTCATAATAAATTCAAAATTTGCCTCAAGGCATCTCCAAATGGCAAACTGTAAACATGAACTAGGAAATTTTGATATACTAAAATAAAAATAGCTAAAGCCTAATAGTGAGCAATGGCTTCCTCAAGCCATATCATTAGCATCCATGTCATCAGCATCACTTAGATCTTCACTTAGCATGCTCTCCAAGTAGGAATCACTCTCATCTTGAGGCTCTGGCTCATCCATAGCAATTTGAGGATGGATGCTTGTGGTAAGTCTACGCTTTTGCTGGGTAAGTTATGAACTTATGATTCATGGATAGGTAGGTATGTTTTAAGGTTTTTTTTTTTTTTTTTTTTAAGTTTTAACTTCCCCCTTTATAATTGACTATAGCCTATGGGGTTGGATAGGCTACTTTGTCCTCCCTTGGACAATTTAATTATAAGAGAACATTACAATTGGAATACTGTTCACTTCCACTGCTGTTTTGTATAATATTTCATAGTAGTCCCAAGGCAGAAAATTCACAGAATTAAGATCCAAGAAACCTATGGTTAAGAGATTAAATTTCTGTTACATTTAAAGTCAAAGCCAGCATAAATTTCTTCACCAATAACTACTCTGTCTAAGCCATGCCTAGTATGATAGATATGCTATTTGTCCAGTTTTGCATCATAGTCATAGTAGCTACATCACCTTTGGTGTGAACAAATAATCCCTCTTGGAAATTAGGCTGTGTATGTCCAGATTGTATTCGATCAACCCCATGCCAATAAACCTGTAGGAAGCATTTTATACATCTACTATAACAGAGCTGTAACTTTAATGTCTAAGACTTCTTTACCATTAAAAAATAGACATGTTTATTTATGAGGTTTGATATATCTAAATATGCCAGACCAATTCATCCAAATAGCATACCAATTCATTTAAGTTTTAACTCTTAAGTTTTAAAATTTAATTGTAATTTGTATGTTTTAAAAAATAGTTAGATTTCTAATTTATTAAATTATTTTTAATTTAATTTTAATATTTATTAAAATTTAATTAAAATTTTTAAATTTTAATCATTTAAAAAAATATATATATATTTGAGGAAATTATTCATGAAGAACCCAAAGAACCCGAAATTCGGGTTCTAAGTACCCAAACCGTGGGTTCTTCGTACCCAAAGAACCCAAAGAACCCAATTTTTTTTTTCGAAGAACCCAGTTCTTCATAGAAGAACCCGGTTCGTTTGGGTTCTTCTGAGAAGAACCCGTACCTGAATCCGGTACTTGGGTGCGGGAACCCGGTTCGGGTTCGAGAACCCCATCCCCGGGTGCAGGAACCCGTGCAATGTAGGTTTGAAATCACGTTATAATTCCTTGATTATATGTGTTTTGGTACTTTCCCTTTGAAATTACCCAAAAATACCCTAGCAATTTTATCTTCAGGATGCATGTATGACCCTATTGTTCAATATTTTGATTGATAGTAGTAAACATAGAGAGTTAGGGGGCTCTTGACTTGGTTTGGTTGGGCCATTAGATCCCTAACATCTACTAGGGAGAACCCCCCATGAGTTGGAGGAGAGCTAGCCTGAAGTGAAAAGAGGTTGGTGAGGTGACAATGGGGCTATTGAATTACACATGGTATCACACTTTAGCTTTAGGACTTTATCTTGAGAAGTGCGAGATTTTGCTATATCAATTCTCAAATTGTTTACAACACTATTGTTAAGAACTAATAAGAAGTGATGTTGGGGGGTTTTTGGGTATAAGAAACAATACCATTTAAAAACTAGGGTTCTCAGTCCTTGGCATTCCTTCACCTGGGCCTAGGGGCACACTAGAATAATTTCACACTAAACCATGCAAACTTAAAAGTAACTTAACAGATCCATAAAGTAATAATAATCATAATTCCTAATTTCCTATTGTGCGATATGATGCAAATTATTCAAACATGAAGCAATGAAGACATGCAATGTCTGAATTTCAAGATTGATGAACCAATACAAGAAGTTAGAAACTACAACTTTGATTCAATACTTTGTGTCCTAACTCCAGGAAGGAATCTAGTTTGTAGTACAGAACATGCATCGTGTATTATCAGTTCTTAATTGACAACAACTAAAGGTCATCTACCTCATCAATTCCTTCCCATTTTGTGTTTTTATGTTATATTCCTTATAAAAGTGTCAAATTTCTCTCAAATTAAGCAACCACTGAATAAAATAAAAAATATTTGAGATATGATTGAGAAATGGTCATTTATTTCTTGAAAGGATCTTCACAATTTCTTTGGTTGTTTTTCATCTCAAGAAACAAGAAATGACCTAAGAAACTATCATGATGTAATATAAGAAACAACACGGTGCAATGGCCATTTTCAAAGCCAAATGATGTCCATTGAGGACATGGCCTTTATTTGGTTCCTATTTCATAGGAGTTTCGGGTAGAAATGGAACTTTGTTGTACCATTTCCAGTAGTAAAAAAGGAAAACCTTCTTTTTCCATGGGAAATAATTTACCTTTCCTTTTTCAAGATAATCTAAATCACAAAAAATATGAACTATACTGCACACATTCTTGGATAATGTGAAAGTGGAAAAAGAATACCCTACACAAGTGATGCACACATGTACATTTGAACACTAATAGATTTTTGTAGTTGAAATGCAATGCTTGTTTTCATTTAAATGTGGGGTTTTTAAAGCAGGGAGAAATAATGGCTGCCAAATTAATAAGCGTTTCTTTGGGAAAAATTTAAATCTTGTATTGGGTGAAGAAGATAATAGAGGGTATTGAATCTTGATTCTTGACATCTAGAGAGAACCATACAGCCTAACACAATCCTATGAGACTGACCAGAAACCACGGCAGTCGATCCTCTTATGGGAGGAAGGGCTCCACCTAAAGAACTTACCGATTTCCAGAGCAAGAGGCGAATGCGTGCACAAGAGCTTAAGTGCGAGGTGAATGTTGCAAGAGCTCGGGGCGAATGCGTACACGAGAGCTTGGAACCCGTCTTGGGGTGAATGTTGTTACACGAGAGCTCGGGGGCGAATGCGCGGGAGGCCGAATTCTGTTTTGCAAGTGACGGGGCTGAGGAGTGAATTAAGGGGCAACAAGGGATACCTGCAAGAGCTGAGGGCGAATGTTGTTCTGCAAGAGCGGAGGGCGAATGCGCGCATGATATCAAACGTTAATGTAGCTATTGCGACGGATATAAGTTTCGTATTTTTAATAAAATCATTTTTATGTAGCGCGCATATAAGTGTCGTTATACCGACTGTGGAAAAAGCATCGCAATTGCGACAGATGCCTCCAAACGTCGCAATTGCGACACTTAGACATTGTGTCGCACTTGCGACGTTTGGAGGCAGTTGTCGCAATAACGACGCTTTGGGGCATAGTGTCGCAATTGCGATGTCTTCCTCCAAACGTCGCCGATTCTGTCGTTAATCTAAATATTAGGCATTGCATTGCACTCTATAAGCATTAGGTATAGCGACAGTTTCGGGCGGGATTGAAAAAATTTGGGGAAATTTCCGACATTTGGTCAAAAGCGTCGGAACCAACTGTCGGAATTTCACCCAAATGTACTAGTGTTGGAATTGGTTTCATTTTTACACAAGCTTGAAACAAATATAAACTATGCTTGAAAAAGAGTTTGCATGCCCCCAATATGGTGACTCAATTCAAGGTACATGCCCCCCAAGCTTTAGTGCATTCGCCTTAGTAGACTGTTGGTTACTAACAGGTGAATGGAATGAAGGTTCAATTACAAGATTAATTGAAAGGATAGACTTGAAAGGGAAATTATTTCATTTTTTAACGAGGTTGACACAATAAAAGAACTATCCTCATGAGACCTAATTCATTTTTTAACGAGGTTGACATAGTAAAAGAACTATCCTCATACACCTTGTTTCATTTTCTAACGAGCTTGACACAAGAAAAGGAATTATGCTCCGACACCTAATTCATTTTTTTAACGAGGTTGACATAGTAAAAAAACTATCATCATGACACCTAATTAATTTTTTAACGAGGTTGACACAGTAAAAGAACTATCCTTATGACACCTAATTCATTTTTTAACGAGGTTGACATAGAAAAATAACTATCCTCATGAAGAGCTTGTTTCATTTTTTAAGGATCCTGACACAAGAAAATAAACTATGCTCTGAAGGCTTGATCAAGACATATAATAAGTCATGGCTTCTGTTATGCAAAATTGTGATCTACGGATAAACCAAATTCCCTAAGTGTGGTGTCTATCACTTAGAACAATAGAGGAAAGAATAAATACCACTTTCTCTAAAACAAGTAGATATACAAAATGGTAAAGGAGCCTACTTGTTGTCATCACTTTCAATCCAACTCAAGTCGCTAGGTCAATTCCTGCAAACACAAACAGAGAACATCAAACAACATGCAATATACAAGATATCTACTTATCTTACTGAAATCAAATCGATTAGATCTGAAATACATACATCATTCAAGAATACATTGTACAATAAATAGAGACATATGTATGGGAAAATGAACATCAATATTTATTAAAGAGTAGAAGGGGAAAATTACAACCAACGGACCGATTTTTTTTCAACCTACTCCAGTTTCATCCTAACCTCATCACATCCAACATCATACCAATAGCATATCAATACTTTCACTCTCTTATCAAATGAGAATCCAACAACATGAATTTACCAAATTTCTTCCTTTCCTAGCACTAAGATGAATGCTCAATTTATAGGGAAAATTATGGTAGTTTCTCAATGTATGACTTTATAATAATAGGCAATACATGTTTCCAAGTTCAGAGGTGTTAGATGGACACTTGGATTCGAATTTTGACACATATCAACTCTTCTAAAAGGCACTAGTCATATGGAGATTCTCGGAACAATGAGAATTTCGTTCCCAGGTGACCAACACACCCTTGAGTGTCGGGAAGTGCAATGCAGTGCACCCTTGAATGGAGAATTTGGAACAGCAACGCAGTTAGTCCCTTGCAGGTGAGCATTGGTGAGTCAGTAGGTGATATAACATATACTTCAAACCTTGGAAATCTCACAATAGAAGCCATGAATGAAATGTCTTCACTTAGGGAATGTAGCAACTGAAATATAAGGGGATGATATACCCTATTTCATTGGTCCTGGGGATGATGTAAAGTTTGACTAGGTCATGGGGGATGATGCCTAAATTGACCTATAACAACTTCCAAGAGGTTCTCATATGATGGGAGAACAATATCTCAGAAATCGCGATCGAATGCCCCCAATAGACGGTATGCGATGACACTATCACTAGATGAGGGCAATGAACAAGTGGCCACATGATTAACTTGCGGCATGGAATATACCACTGGTAGGAAAGTAACATGAAAGGACAATGGTAAACCAGATGTCACATTAATACCAATGAATGAAATTTGATCAATGGTGACGATATGACGTTCATGTGGAAAACAGATCACACGAAAGAGGGAAGAAACACGTGCGCCCATGACATAAGTGTAGGCATGCCCCAGGAGTAAGTTAAAATAAAAAGGGCCTTGGACAACCATCACTTCTATTTAGACAATATTTCCTCCCAAAGTAATAGGTAAATTTGGAAGGATCCCCTAACGATTGATTGGTTCCTATGTTAAAAGCCAATAGATTCTAAGTAATAGGCATACGTTGCGGAGAACCGAAAGCTTGTCAGGTAGTTGTTGAAAAAATACTAACCGAAGCACCTTCATCTATAATCGTGCCTGGTACGGCCATATTTCAAGCCTGTACAGTGATCTCAAAGGGCATGTAATAAGGAAGACAGTATCTTATGAATCAACTCCAATCAAAGGAAGCGACCAAACTACATGGAGGGGGTGCCATAGGAATAAGAGGATTACCTCCTTGCGTTACAGGAGCGAAAATACCATCCTCCTGGACTTCAGGAATGAGAGTAGGAGGATCACTTTCTTGAATTGTGGTGACAGGAGTTAGAGGATCACCCTCCTGGATCATGGAAACAGGAATATCGCCCTATGGTCCCAGAGAAGCAGAGGCCCACTCTCGACGAAAAAGACCCAATGAACTGCCTGTGGAATCAGGTCGACCTTTTTTTCGACCAATGATTGGTCAGAAATGGACTCGGGAAATTTACTTTCGGAGAGAGAGGAATTGACTGGAGATGAATCCTAATCAATTACTTGATCAACTAGCAGAGGACTCGAAGAAAACTTCCAATAACCAACAGGAAGACAAGAATCAGAAGTTGAAATGGTATCCAACACTTTATAGGTTTCATCCATATAAGGATAGAGGTTAATGGGATGGTTCCCTTCACATAACCTATAGGGAAATTTTATTTTACCCTGTTTCTTACGAGTCTTATTATCTCTAGCTGAAGGCTCATCATTAATGTGATGCCCAGAGGTTGATGATGAAGGATGAATCGGGGCAACATACCACACTTCTAACACCTTAAGAAATCCAATACAATCACGAAGAAGGTGGTCACCCTCACATATCTTGCAAGGGAATCTGAATTTACAGGACACAATGAGAGGTCTCTCAAAATTAGTGGCATTGATAGCAATGGTTGCTAGTTTACCCCCCTGCTTATTTTTCTTCTTCTTCTTCTTCTTCTTAACCACCTGGGTGCTAGAATCAAGACTTTCACTAGGCAAAGAGGAAGAAGGAGGTGAAGAAATGGGCGAAGAAGGCGAGGGGTAAACCTTAAGATCAACATGGGATTGACATGGTTCAAGTGGAGGATAACTCGACTGAGAGACCGTTTTGATGTTCAAAACCACAGGGGTCGAAAAAAACCAAACTGGCAAACCAATGGTTAATTTCGGGAGGGACAACGTTGCCATATACAGAGCACCAACATTTCTGAAAGAAGGAAACGAACTAGGATTCCCATCTGAGGGGACCCATGGGTTGATGAACTCAGGAAATGTTGCCATTGATCTCAATCTAAGATGAGCATAGGTGAAATGTTATCATGGAGGATAAATTTAAGAAATTAAAAAAAAAAAAAAACAAAACAAAAGGGGTGAAATAGGCAAAAGGTTTACCAGGTAGCCATGAACTGAAATATTCACCTTGGTGATAAATTGAAAGAGAAACGACCAAGGACTTAACATAGGGTAGCCAATCTCCTCGAATGATGTGTTCAGTGTATCATGCCTACAAGGTGGCTGACTCAGTTACCTATGGTAGGTTTGCAGCCTAATGGTGTCTCCAAAAATATACGCGACAGTACGTGGGAGTCCAAATCCATAGTAGTGTTTTCTGATGCGTAACCATTTGATGAGAGCATCCCAAAATATACTTTCATACATCAATTCCATATGCGGGATGGGATATCACCCTCAGGTTGTAACTTAGACTGTTAACAACAACTCCTATGCTTAACGATGTCGGAACATGTCTCTAGCTTAGACCTCTACATGTAATTTGTTAGGTTCCAAATGCTCCTTAGGTTGATTCAATAGATTTTAAGATCGATCTTGAATTTTGTCTCGGTTTCAAAGTCCTACTGATGTCACTTGAATCCCTAAGATGCAGCTAAATGAGAAAAGAACCATTCATTTCGATAAATACTACATTAATGAAGGAGAGAGAAACTCACACAATCAACGCAGAAAAAAAAAATAATAATAAATTCATAAGATGGAATTCACCTTTCTCTTCAAGTGAAGAATTTTAAAGTGAAAGAAAATTTTTACAATTTTATTCCTTTCACTAAATGCACTAAGAAGCAAATTGAAATAATATTTTCATTTTCTAAAGCAAAATGAAACAAAAATATTTTGTATTTTTTCTGATAAGCACAATACGACATGTCGAAGTACTAATGAAATCTCTCAAAAATGCATGTAAGAGGTGAATATTTCAAAAAATCAAAGAGAGACGTAAACCATTTTCTTCAAAACAAAGCACTCTTCATTCAAACACTGATCAATCACTCAAAAAAATCAAACTCCAGTCAGAGGACAAGAAATTGTACTCTATGCTTGATGGTGAATAGAAACTCAAATGCATTCAGAGTTGATACTTGAAAAATGATATCCACGAGACCCGACTGAAAGATGAAACTCAATCAAACACAAAGCTTGAAAGGTACGACAAGAATTGATTCAACAGGAAGTCTGGAAGTCAACAAAGAAAGAAACCGCTCGGATGACCCGACGACACCTATAAACCCTAGGAAGACAAGGATGCAATAGCTTTGCAAAAGAGACAACCAAAGATGAAAAATTTGAACTAGAAATGTCACTGAACAGAGAAGAACAAGATCTATTAAAAAAATAAAGAAACTAAGAAGGATAAGACCCACTAGCTGACCAAATGAAGGAAACCCTAAAAAGTCACACATAGAAATCAACACGATTGTTAAGCCGCAACCCGTGTTGGAAGGGTAAAAGCGCGACTGTGAAGAATGCATATAGCACCGATCAGTGCGACTATCAGAGAAATACTAGCGTCGATCGAGGAAAAGACTAAAAAATAAAATGGTTTTCTAAACTGACACCAAGCTTAACACTTCATCAAAGATATGAAAGTCTGTAAGCAATTACAAAAGCTACAGAGACAAGGAGATGAACATGAAAATCGACGAAAAAACAAGAAATAAAAAATAAAAAATAGGACACTTAAAGGCTAGCACTCCCCAGCAGAGTCGCCAATTTGTTATGCAGGAAAATCCTCTCTGCAGACAGAGACGATCACTCTAGCCCTAAGGTGGGTCTAGTAACAACAGGGAACAATTAAAAGCCTACTTTCCTAGATTTTAAACGCATGCAGATTGTGAATAGATCACCTACCTCAATATGATGCTAACCCTTGTTCTAATCATTTGATCCTTCGCGCTCCGTAGTTAGATCTTCGCTGTCACCGATGCTTGGTTACCTGCACAAGGGATCAAACAACAACAAACGTGAAAGCATAACATATATCTTGCATATACAATCTACCTAGTTGATCATGGAAAACTAAGAATCCAATCACACATTTAAAGACGAGAATGGAAAGCACGAATCAATTGTATGATATTAAAATAGAGAGGGGGAGTTACAACCTAAGCCTTGATGTTGTAGCTCTCCTTCGATGGGTCCTAATCCAGGCACGTCTCCAAAGCGCTCTTTCAACTTGATGTGGAGGGAAAAAGGTATGAACTCTCGCTTGATATCTATAGTAACACATATATCTCTGTTGTTTTTCTATCTCTGTTCTAGCTACCAGAGCTATGGGAGATTGTCCATTTTATAGCAAAGGAGGATGGAGCATGGATCCACTTAAGGTGGGGAAACAGGTTATCCCTTGGGGTGGTTCCACTTTTGTAGGAACAAAGAGCCCAAAGGGAGAATCTCGGCTCTATCCTTAGGAACAAACAACGAGCTCTTCGCCACGAAGCTTTTAGATCTTGAAGCTTCACTTCCATTTTTAAAACTTTCCAGAAGAGGATCATTGCAGGTATAATCCTCATTCTAGCGCCGATCGACACTGCCCAAAAAAGAGCTATCGGTGCGAGTGAGACATGGAGAGGGCCGCCACTCCAGATAATCATGTTTTCAAGGAGTTGCTTCAAGAATGGTCAACAAAGAGTTTACTCATTGTGCTGGAAGGGATATGATGGCACATTTTCATGATGGAAAATAGACACAGGGGTCAATTTTAGGTGTCTCCATGATCAGGAACGGGGAGTACAAGGACAGTAACAAATTTCTGTGTAACAGGGAGACAAAGGTCCAATGGAAAGGTTGTCAAGCAAAGAAAAATAAATAACGAGAGACTAGGGACAGGCGACAACACCATGAGGGGAAGGGCAGAGTAATCATTCCCAATCAAGAGGAACAAAGGGCTTACAATTGTCCACAAGGCTAGGGGTACATATTCTATAAAATAAGATCCAAGCACCACACAGAGAAAATTTAAAAGATAATTTCGCACAATGAGAAGAGAGGTACTTGAGTTATAAAGGGCACAAATGAGGAAACAAGGCTAGCATAGACGAACACCCTCGAGTATGAGAAAAACCACAAATAAGGCTAGCACAAACTAGACAAGAATAAATAGAGACTTTGTGAACAAATAATAATACACGATTAACTCCCAAATTTGTTGTGCTACTCAATTCACAACTACAAACAAAAATTAAACTCTACCCTCCACTAATTGAGTATGTAATGAATTTTATTTGCACGTACATGCAATTCTAATTATGAGAAAAGCCACAAATTAGACTACCTTGAACTGAATAGGGATGAACTGGGACTTCTTGCACAAAAAATGACACCTCAAGAGCCCATGAAATTACTGTGTTTCTCGGTACACAACTATTCACATAATATAAATTCTCCCCTCTTCTGATTAAGAGACTATACAGTTCTTTTCAAATAAGCATTGATTATTTTCTATAGCTTTTGGAAGCCAAACCAACTTAGATAAACATTCTATGGGAACCTTTGTAAGAAAATTAATCTTGTCTCCCACGATACAAGAGAGCTATAGCAAAGAGGACCGACCTAAGCCATGAATTTTAATCCCAAAAGAGGAGATCCCACACACTACACAAATATTATCATAATTAAACTTCAGAATATCCTAGAGAAATGAATCCGTTAATGCTCCAGGTGAGAGGTTAGATAAAGTCTAGCTATGTTGTCCAGACTCAGGGCTTAAACCATGTAATAGCATTGGGAGGCATTCCCATGCATGATCCTCTTTATTTCCAAAATATACAACAACAATTTTGATTGGCCACCTTTTTTGAAGTTTTATTTGATGTTATGATCAATACTTGGGGGGCAAGCTGGTTTAATCATATGGGCTCTTTGAAGATTCATTAAGACAAAAGGGGGAGGGGGAGGACTCAAGGGATGTTTCTCCATCCTTTATAGCCATTTATTTTAGTTTCGGCCTCTTTTAGGAGGCAAGCTAGGTAAGCTTGTCTATCAGCTTCCACATTTTGCAATCTGAGAATGTGACAAAAAGACTTAAAGTGAAAGTGACCCAAAGCTCCAATAATTCTTTGAAAGAGAAGTTTGAGGTGATTTTATTTTGGAAATGTGCCTTTGTATAAAGTTGGATGATGAGGAAAGAGTACCCTATAATTTCAATCTTAGAGATTTCCATATCTATGGCTAAGTTTAGTCCAAGTAAAAGGTCATACATTTCAGGTTGGTTATTGGTTCTTCTTCCAAGCCCCCACGAGTAATTAATAACTAGATTTCCTTCAGGGTTATAGATAACAATGAGAAGTTAAATAACCTATGACATATCCTTAAGTGGTGCATTGGAGGATAAGCCACGTAGTAAAATGCCAATTCCTTTTCATCTTAGATATCATACATTCTTAAATGAGATTTCAATTAGCCTCAGAAAGATAAAAAAAAATATGTTTCCATGTTTTTCATGAAGTATGGCCTATAAACAAAAAGGTCACTTTTATAGAGTATATTACGTACCTTGTGTGGAATATTTGTGTGTGTAGAGAAATAGAAGTGCAGAGGAAAACATGTGCAGGAGAGTGAGTTGTGTGGAAGGTTGGATGTGTAGAGAAATAGATGAACATGATGTTTCACACATTCGTAAAGGAAACTAAGTATAGAATAGTGTCCATGGACTATGTGCAAAAAAAGGGAACTGTGTAGAGTGCAGAGACATACTTCATGTTTACAAAATTTCGCACACTACCTTTTGGAAATGACTAAATATGGGGTTTCAAAAAGGAAAGGAAAGAACAAATAACACATGATGGTGATAAAATAAGTTAATGGTACGATAGACTAAATAGCTTCTATATATACTAAGTAGATAAATTGTTACAAAAAGAGAGTCCCTTATTCCACAAATAAAAGAGCCTCATACATCATTTCGATATCTTAATAACTTCTAACCCTATACAAAAGCATCATCATCATTATCTACATAGAGAGAGAGAGATAAAAAAACTATAAAAAATAAACTATGTAAATAATTTCATTCATCAAAAAATAGAAAATATATTTTCATATATCTGTCAAAAGAATTAATCTATGTGTGTTTATGTGTTTATATATATATATATATATATATAACCATTTTAATTCATTTAATAATGTATTTTTTATTTGCCTTAAGTAAATAACCTTCATTATATTAAACTGATACCAAATTGCATAGTATCCAAATCCTTTTATCATGGTCCTCCATATTGGAACCATACCAATGACAAAAGTTAATGTATTTTATCACAAATATCTATATACTAACTGGATACATACAAAATGGTATGTTGACCAAGACTTCATTATGCAAGACAATATGCCACGGTATTGGTAAAGTCCAAGTGAAGTAGAAAAATCATAAGTTAACTGAAACCATCATGAGTATGTGGAATATCAATAGAGTTTGGAATGGCTATATTGAATGGAGGTGTAGGATTTGGATTATTGTAGAGTTTCTCCTCAATGCAAACTAATTCTTCATGTTCTTCCACCCCCATTGGAGTTTCTCAATCTTTGTTTACTAGTTTGATAAGTCCAGGGCTCTAGTCCTCCCATAAGTGTATGTTCCAACTTTTGGAAAGATGAAGGTGAATGTAATTGCATATTAAGTTGGTTAAAAGGTCCATTACCTTATTTCCTATTCTCTGAATGTGAGAGGGAATAATGAATGGAATCATATGGATTAATTGGTTAATATGTGTGATACATTTTTCCAATCCCGGGTTGTGGCATATTTTATATGGAGAAGTTATATTGATCAATTTATTTACTCTTGAGATGACCAACTGAGAATCACCCTCCACAATCAACTTGGAGAAGCCTTGCGATGATGCAATAACAAGGCCAATATCTAGAGCTACCAATTTTTCTATGTTGTTACTTGAATGTATCATACTATATATGGATAAAAACATTGGTCGCTCACAGTTGTCATAGAATATTCCTCCAATACCAAGAAAACTTGGATTTCCTTTACATACTTGTCAAAATAAAGTTTAAGGAATCTAGGGGGAGGAGGGTTCAAAGTGGCCAAAGGACTAGAAGATGGGCTTCTTGGAGGAAAAGGATTGATATAAGGAGACCAAAAAAACTAGAGATTACATAAAATTGTGGCATTCAAACCTTCAACTTCCCAGCCTAATGATGACCAAGAGTGAAATAGTACTATTTCACGAACACTTTGCAGTGCTTTTACCCAGATTATCTCCCCTTCTGATGATCGGTTATTATATATACGATTGTTCCTCTCCTTCCATGTGTTCGATAGCAAAATATGTAGCAATAAGGCCTAAGCTTGATTTACATGATGATTATTTTTCATAGAGGATATCTAACCTTCATTCACTTCTATGATGCCATTCCTAATACTATCTTATTGTCCAAATAAGCTCCAGAGTTAAGACCATAAAGTTTTAGAAAAATCACATGTATTGAGCATGTGCTTCATGTCCTATGTATTCAATACACCCAAAAACATAGGGAAATGCCTTTGAATCCTTTGTGGATGATTTTAATCCCATAAAGGGACTCTTTTATGTACTAAAAACCATATAAAATGGGCAACTTTGGGTTATAATTTTTTAGCCCAGACATGTTTATAAATAGGATAATGAGGAATATTAGTGTGACTTGTAGCTATTTGATATGCCTCTTTGATTTATGAACATTCACATCTAGTTATAGGGCCATTGGATTTTTTCCAGTCCCCTAGATAATGGGATATTTGGTTTTTGAAGTTCTTCAATTAATGTGTCCATATTGGCTTGATCAAGAGATTGAGGCCAACTTTCCTTATTTTTATATTCTTGCCATGAGGCATGGTCTACTGTTTGGGTCCAATAATCTAATGTTGTTAAGAGACCTCTATATTTCATAAGCTCTCCTACCACAAAAAATTCTTCCCTACTGCTAATATTTAGATACTGTTGTCATGAGTTTGTCCAAAACAAGGCATCCTTTCCCTCCAGGACTTCCCAAAAACAATGTTTCTATATGATAAATTAATTAGCGATGGCCAAATTCCATATTGAATATCATTGAAGAGGGTTTTGAGCTCTCAATTTTCATTTCTGTGATTTAGAGTGGTTTTATTTCCTGCTCCAAAGCTTCCTCTATAACTCCTGGCCACATTGTATCCACCTCCACCTCCACCATAGTTTTTTCTTGAAAACATTATTTAGAATTTATGGATCACAAAGATGAATACCAAGACCAATATAACATAGTGGCTTCCCAAAGAAATGATCTATAGATAGTCCTGATGGATCTGAGGATTCCTTTTGGCGCTGCCAGCGGAGAGAGAAGATTTTGGAAGGGCTTGTAAGATTGATTTTAACAAGACTAATCTACCAGTAAAATTGAGAGATCTGAAGGTCCAAAAATGTAATTTTTTTTATATTTTATTGACTAAATCCTTTAAGTGAATAGTTATAAGGGATTTTCTGACCAATATTTCCCCCGGATATTTAGCAGTGAGAGATCTATGTTCAAAACCCAATAATCTACCTAGGTTCCATTTCATTGCTAAGTTAGTATTAAACAAATAAATTTGATATTTACCCACATTAATGGATGTACCTAAACCTCCCATGAAGTCCTCCAGGATATGTTTTAGAGCTATATATTCTCTTACTATAGGAACCCTTATTAGCATGATAGAAATAACAAACTATTGATGGGGGATGGGAAGATAATCACCATAGAGTCTTAATCCTTTTATATTTCCTTGTGTTACGACTACCTTTATGGTGCATCCCAACCGTTCTGCAAGAAGAATAAACAAGAATGGAGAGAGAGGGTCACCTTTCCAAATTCCACATGAATACTTGAAATTTGAGGAAGGAGATACATTGAGCATGACTAAGAAGTAATGGGTTGCAACCAAAGTTCCTATATGTTGAGAAATCCAGGGGAAACAAGTGTAGGTGATTTAACTTACTTGATAATTGTTTGTGATGTACACTTACTTTACTTGATTAAATTCTTATTTTCCTATGTTATTATTAGTATTATCTATCATAAAACAACTATAAAATCATAAATAACAATGAGAAGAAGGACACAAGATATAGGCGATCAACTAGGGCCAAAACATCTCCAAACTTGAGAGGTAAATCCACGAGATTCTTCTTCTTATAGAATCTTCAATTGGTGAATTCCAATACCTATACCATTGACCAACAACCCCTCCAAAACCAATTCAATCCTTGCTTAAAGTAAATTCAACTTCTTCTTGATACTGTTGTAGTCTCTCCTTCATCCTTAACCCTCTGCCCTGCAACCCTAGTCTGAAATTTTCGGCCTCCTTGACTACAACTCTCGGCCTCTTGCAATTGACTGAACCTTTTGCACACGCGAAAAATTTGAGGATGTTTGAGGCTTCTTCTTTTTTCTCTAGGGTAGTCTTCCTTTCTTTTACTATTCAACTTACTTTTTAAACTTCTTTCACCCTTGATTCACCTCTTTTAGCTGACTGTAATTTTGTCCTTCTGCGACTAAGAATGTGCCCTAGTTATAGTCCACACAAGTGAGACATGAAAAACTGATTTTTTGTCCTTCCTCTGATCCTCTTTCTTTTTTGCTTGATGTGAGACTCTTTCTTATCCAATCATCGAGATCGAACTTTTGTGATCTTGCTTCGAACTTGTGTGATAGGCTTCTTGTCACATCAAATAGGCCGACTTATAATTTTCCCATAGGCCAACTTGTCTGTTGAGAAGGCCAACTTGTTATTTTCATTATGACTTGGTCTTGGAGAGTTCTTTGACTTGAATCTGACTCAAATAAATTCTTATTACAATATTTAACATGCCCTAATAGGGTCTTTCATACATTACAATGACTCAATGAACTTTAAAATCAATGACAAGACCTAGGAGCTCACAATGAGAACTTGGCCTAAAAATAAGTTTCCTTGAGCATGAAACTCATGCCTCAAGATCAACAATAATAAATTTATTTTTCTCATTACATCAAATATATAAAATTATGATTACATATGTCATCATGAATATTGAACCTAGTTACATATTTAATCACTCCCTCATAACTAGGGAGGTATTCATAATCTATACAAGGTACTTTGACATTCTAAATCTAAATAATTCTCAATAGAAGAGTCAGATTAGTAACCCATCTGTATAGTATCATATAAAATGGCATTGTCACATAGCAAGACCTTGACTAACAACTCTATCTCTCCACAATATCAGAGCACAATGCTGGTGAGACCAATGATTTATAGGCACAATCATCATTGTCTATCAAGGAACATAACCCACTCGGGTGTTCACAGAGTATGTACTTCCAGGACTATTATTATCTTGGATTCCCAGTCCTCAAATAATATTGGTCTTATATGACTACTCTTATCTTGGATTCCCTACCACATCCTCAAAGAGTATCAGATGACATATGCTTACCTAATCCTCCATTATTTCTTCCCAAGTGAAGACAAGAATGATGTTCCTATATCTCCCTCTCAACTAGGGAGTATATACCTATTGCAATGAAGGAATATACCCATTCCTATAAAAGGAATGTACCCAAGCTCCCTCTTAACCCCAGACTTTTCCAAGCTCTCTCTTAACCAGGGACTTGCTTTCAATAACAACTTTATGCTTTTGGTGGAGATCATGGGACCTTTTGCTCCTCGTAGATCTTCTCAATTCGATGTCATTAATTTCATCTTTAATATTATGGAGCCTTCATCTTTTGGTACTTCTTCATAGGCCTTCAGTCATCCATCACTTTGCTTCTCAAACCATGCTAGTCATGCCTTCCTTTCTTTCATTGGAAAGTGATCTACTAGACCATATCTAGATTTTCTTCATACTACCTTTTCCACATCATGTTTCCTTTAGGATATTTCATCCAACCACATGAATTCTAGTTGCAGGTGACATCTACAACTCTCTTTCAGCATCCCTGAATCATCCAATCTAGATATTGTTAAAAATAAAAAAATGAACATCAAATAAAACATTATCTTTTTTTATGGCCCTTCATCATGACATTTGTTTGTTGCAATATCAACATCCTGCATACATATCGAAACATCTCCTAGATATTCAATTTTCAAGGTTCTTCTTTCTTTCCAAACTTTCCTAAGGTTTTCATATCTTTCCCATGGAGATATCATGGTCAATCCTTCTAGTCATTGGATGTTGATTTCTTTTCTATGTGATCATAGTTGCATCTTTCATTATCTCTTCTTTCTTTCTTCACATATTGCTTCCTAGTAACTTATATCCATAGTTCCTCCATATTTTTCAACCACCTCATATGCCATATCAGGACATATTATGTTGATTTCATATAGTTAATATGTGAAATAAGTCTTCATGCATCTCTAGAAGAGAAACCTTTTCTTTGATCATACTTATGATTTAGAGTATCACTCCATGCTATCTACAACTATATGATGACATGAACTAATTTATTAAATATATGCATACATACGTCTCTCCTTATTTGGATCATCTAGAATTTCTTCAATAGCTTCTTTCCCCTGATTGAGAGTACTTCACCATCTTGGCATGCTGTATTCCTTCATCATCACATCACCATTCTTACAAATAATAAATCCCATACAAGGTGGAATTCTTAGTGAACCACTTGCTTCTTTCAAGGTATGAACCTTTTAATGAATATTCAAACGGAGAATCTTGATTATCCTTATCTTGAAAATGCTTCTTTCCAATGACGTATGATGATTTCTATACTATATGACTTTCTTATATCTATAAGTACTACTTGTGCTTCTATTGATATCTGCCATATACTTCTACTTCAACTATGGTTCAAGCTTCTGCTGATGATTTCATAAGATCTTGCTTCATTCATATGCTATTATGATGCCATATCCTAAAATGATGCATCATATAATGCTTCTAATGATTCTTATAATGATAGTTATACTTTATAAGAACTGAAAAAAACTTGGTGGAGAATATCACCTCAGTCATAGTAGATATATTTTACTTCCTCCTTCTTTGATTTATTATTTTCAACTCCTTCCACTTCTTCAGTGATATGGGCTTCTTCCCTTCCTATATTGTTTCTGTCCTCCTTGAGTTTCGGACAATCGTTCTTATAGTGCCCATATTCTTGACATCCATAGCATTGAACCTTTGCCATATTCTTCTTCCTTTTTTGAGGACCAAACTTTCCAAACTTCCCTTTTCTCTTAGCCATGACATTGAATGCTTGTGTTTTCTCATTTGATCCCATATCAATTTTTTCCTTTAGGCTGGTTCATTAATTTTTCACAATGAACACAGTTCATTGAACGGGGTAGCCTCCTTCTTTCCATAGATGATTGACATAAATCTACTTGATTCCTCCGGCAGTGCATTGAGTACTATAGTGGTCATCCCATGTCAGACATTATTTATCCCAATTATTGTAATTAATCTCTTATTTCAGATACCATCATAAAATATGAGGCTATTACATCTTCTTTTGGTATCTTCATTTTGTAGATTTCTTGTCTTAATGAGATCACTTCTCCTGCAGTACTTACAGAGAACAATTCTACAAGTTTGTCATATATTTCTTTTGATGTCTCTAATTTTGATACATAGGGTGATCTTTGATGGACTCTATAAGAATCCTTTAAGCCCTTACTTCCACTTTCATATACTTTTCATAAACTTGAGATTTTTCCTTTGGAGGTTTAGAAATTGAACCCTTAACATGATTAACAATTTAATTTTATATGAGGATCAAATCAATCCTCTTCTTCCATGCAAGAAATTTTGATGACCCAACCAATTTGTTTCTTTCCTTGCAAAAATACATTTTAATAGATTCAGATGTGGACATAAGGGTACTTACTTGAAAATATACTCTTTTATGACAATATCTTCAACCTGTTGCCTTCTTGATTTTGATGATGATATTGATAGAGGAAGATGACTTTTTGATAAATATGTCTTCCTTCAAAAGTGATTCTTGGCTCAATGCTAGGGTGATCGCCTTGAATGATTGATGATGATGAAAACACCTTCCTTCTTTCTTATCTTGAATGTATAGACTTACAGATGCTTCAAATGAGGAATCCTTCTTTGAACAAACTAGGGTTTTGAGGTCTCTTTTAGTAACTTCCTTTTTCAAGATGATGATGAAATTCTCGTCCTTGTGATGCATTTGAGATAAGAGGTCCTTCCTGATGATTGATGTTATTGTTGATATTCTAGCACTTTGATCCTTGAGTGTCCTTATTTATGCTTCACTTTCTTGCCTCGTCACCTTAGCTATGATACAATGTTGAGAAAATTAGGGGTAGCAAGTGTAGGTGATTTCCCCTACTCGATAATTGTTTGTGATGTATTTTTACTTTACTTGATTAACTCTTCTTTTAATTTTTTATTATTAGTGTTATCTATCATCAAACATCTATGAAATGATAAAGGACAATAAGATGAAGGACACAAGATATAGGTGTTACTTCATATTCTTCTAGACTCGGGGGCATTTCATATATTTCCATCTAACCCCCTCCAAGTACTGAGGTCGTTTCCTTTTATTGGAGTAGACTGGAAAAACATCATCTTCCTTCTTCCACACCTTTCCAAATCATTGTGAAGGCTTATGGTAAGAATGTGCGTCGCACAAATGTAGATGCAGGTGCTTCTGTTAGTATTTTATCCTCAATCGCATGGAAAGCTTTAGGTTCCCCTCAACTTGTGCCTGTTACACAAAATATGTTATCTCTTGATAAAACCATTAGTGAACCTTTAGGGATCCTTCCTAAGTTACCTATTACTCTGGAAGGTAAAACTGTATGTATTGATCTTATGGTAGTCCAAGGCCCCATGGATTCAAATTTTCAACTTGGGTGAGACTATGTCTATGCCATGAAAGTCGTCGTATCGGCACACTTTCATGTGATGTATTTCTCTCACAATGGAAACATTGTGACTATTGACCAAATTTAATTCGTTGGTCTTGATTCGACTACCATCCATCCGAAATCCATTAATGTTACTTATATGGAAGTGGTATTTTCCCAACCACATGTTAATTATGTGGCAAACTATCCATGTTTTCTGAAACTGATGTAAGTTAGCCTCTCACTGTTTTCTCGACTTCTTTTCACTCAGATCTGGTAATTGACATGGTGAACCCCATGGGGGTATTTGAATGTGATTTTATTATCCCTATTGAGTCCCTTGACATGTGTTCCTTCCAGATAATTTTTCTTCCATCTGATGAATACCTCTTGGAAGCCAAGATCAAGGCGTATCCCTTCGCATGTATTCCTTCTATATGGAAGCCATGATCAAGTCCTATGAGGATGGTTCTTTTACTATGTCAACCTATTTAAAAAATGAAATAAGTTTCCATGAGGATGGTTCTTTTACTGTGTAAACCTTGTTAAAAAATGAAACAAATCCTTATGAGGATGGTTCTTTACTGTTTCAAACTCATTAAAAAATGTATCAGGTCACTATGAGCATAGTTGTTTTCTTGTGTCAAGCTCGTTAAAAGCTGAAACAAATCATCTCTTAATTGAGTCGAGTCTTTGAATACATCTTGTAAATGTTAAGTCGAGTCTTTTATATGACCTGGTAAATAAACATTCATTCCATCCAGCTATTAGTAACTAGTATTCTACTTAGATGAATGAAATGAAGCTCGGGGGCATGTGCCCTTGGAGGTTACACTTGGGGGGCCATTAGGGGAATTTTGAGATCTAAAATGGGCCTCCTAAGAAAAATGTACAACCAAAATATACTTTATAAGAACCAATAGGATTCAATATGATGATGTCAACCATTGGGGATGATTCACCATTTTTTAAGTAAAAGGGTAAAAAAATTAAAAAATAATAAAATAATAAAACTATTTTTTCAAATCGTATTTTCAACTTATCTCCCAAATTTTTTACTCAAATTTCGAGTGGGAGTACTCGTTGGATGCAAAATTTAATTCCTCATCCAAGGATTACCCATGTTGCATACTTTGGATGGACCCTATTATGTGAAAAATGAGAAATACATGAAAAAATGTTATTGCAATCACGTTTTTCATGTATTTCTCATTTTTCGTGTAGCAAGGTCCATCAAAAGTATGCAACATGGGTACTCCTTGGATGAGGAATTAAATTTTGCATCCAACGAGTACTCCCACTCAAAATTTGAGTAAAAAATTTGGGAGATAAGTTGAAAATACGAGTTGAAAAAATAGTTTTTTCTTTTTTCCCTCTAAAATTTGATGATGTCATCAAATCTTATTTGATTTTTTCCATTATTATTTATAATTCCCTTAGGAGGCCCATTTTAAACTCAAAATTCCCCTAATTATTGAAACTTATCTCAACCACAATTTTCTTTGTTTCAATTTTGTGTAAAAATGAAACCAATCTAAAGCATATTTTTCCTTTGCTTCAAGCTTGTATAAAAATGAAACCCATCTCGAGTCCATTTCGGTTATTATTTTCAAGACTCGTAAAACTCATGAAATTCCCAGGCTTGTTTTTCTATTATTTTCATGCTCGTAAAACGTACATGAAAATGCCTAGTTATTTCTGTCTTTTCTGACTTGTTAATTAAATTGAAAGTCAATGATCTGAGAAAAATTTTATCACTTCTTCGGACTCGTTAAAACTTATGAAAAATAGAAACCTTGTAGTTCTATTTTAATCCCTTTTTAGACTCTGTAAACATGAAAATATTTTCGAGTAATTGACTATTCGAACTCATAAAAGTAAATGAATAGTCATCTATTTAGTATAAGTTTACCCCTTTTCTGACTTGAACTAGACTATTTACGAAAAAGGTATATGTTGACTAATCATGGTCAATAGAGTTCTTTCCTGAATTATTTTACCGTTTTTCAGGCTTGAGGGACTAAATTTACGAAAAATAACATTATGGAGTTTACTTATGTTTTTCTACTGACTCCTTAAAACTAAAAAATATCTAGTTTCACTTTCTCTGGTCTCGTTAAAAATATATGTTGAAAGAACTGAATGAGTTTTATTTTTGTGTCTTTTAAAAAAATTTAAACATGAAAATTACATCAAGTTAACCCTACACTGGACTCATAAAATCTCAAAATTGCATGACTCATCAATCATGATGACATCGAACCACACCTTCCTAGGGTTCGTTAAAAATACTTCGGAGGAATCATCTGAAGGATGAGCTTACAAGACAAGAAAATGTTATCCTCCTCAAGCTTGACAAAAATAAAGAGGTACTTGCCAATAATGGTGGGGGTGGGGGGGAATTGGGAGAAGGTATTCATTTTTCATTTGGTATAAGGTCGTATGTCGCTCTTGAACACGACACTATGTCACACGTGTCTAGGTTGGGAAAGCCATTTGTCTTACATTTAATCAAACCTCATTGAAAGTATTCAGCTGGTTTTAGGTATTATCATTGAGTCAAATGTTGCCAATCCAATTATTGTGTCACCATGTGTTCAAGAGAATTTCACCCTCAGTTCATGTTCCTTTGCAAATTTTAGCCCTAAATCGCGTTGACCGTCCCTGAGTCAGTCCTTGCAAAACAGTTATTCAAAACTTGACATGAATTTTCGTGTCGTAGGCCCTCCTGTGACAGATCGCATCCTATCGTATTCAACTCACTATCTAGGAAGTTAATCTAGAAACCCTTTTTAGTACCTTGAGGCATGCATGCCTTAATGGAAGGTTTCTCATCTTCAATGATAGGTTCTCATCGTTGACCTTTGATCGAACGATTCTATGAGTGTTCGACTTCTAGACATATTTTCACAATCCATAGATTGTATTGACATACCTTGAGAGCCTTTGTTAGTATTGGTGGTTTCTCTCACACTTGTTGACGACTCACAACATTGATCGGTAATCAAGTGGTATCTGCCATGTTCAACCTCAAGACTTTTGTTCACATGGTTAGATTCGTTCTACGGATTGAGAGATGGAGATCAAGACCCTGGATCTAGTTTCATACATCCAGGTTGCGAGGAGTTATGTATTCATGATTATGTAGACATATTCATAACATATGGCTGCATCCATACCCTATCTACTATTGATGTGATTATAGGGTATTTTTGTACTTCTTAATTGAGTTAGATTTACTCTGAGTATGGGAATGCCTACCTCAGTGATGATAGTTTATATATTGCATTGTAATCCTTGAATGGTTGTTGTAGGTTTTCGACCATTGCCTCTGATCCAATCTTTGGCATGATAAAGCACTTCAATCTTTTAATTACTTTTTAGACTTCGCATTTTAGGGGGAAACCTTTTACACGCCATTTTATCACCATGATAATTGAAAATTAAAATGGATCTCTCGCCATCCATAAATATGTTTCAAAGCACTCCCTTGCAAGTCAAACATCTAAAACCCTTGAAGAAAATATGAATTTTGGGTAACAAATTATTTTAACCTATTTAGTATGACATGTGCCCTTTTCCTAGTCATTTGTCGTACATTCACAGTTTCTTCCATTGAAACCTGCGCAGAACTGTGCTCTGTCTCACACTGTAGACTACGCAAATGACTCGATGAAAAGTAAAAATAAAAAGTGAAATCTATAAGCCTTGTTGGTTGAATATATCCCAACTGAAATATTTTTGGTCATATCTATTCGAGCTTTACCCCTCACATCACGGAGCTAATTCCCTTTCATCAAGGAACCGTAATCCCACTATTAGTGGATCTCATCCTTCTCTTATGGATCTAAAACTTCCTCTAGTTATCCTATAAATTGACTACATGCCAAAGGGTTAGGGAAGTTCACAAAAGTTAGTCTTATGTTGTTGAATTTGGATTGAGAAACTTATCATCCAAGGAGAGTGTAGCAGCCCTAGTGAAAATTCCATATAATAAAAGTTAAAAATAATAATCACGATTGATGGGAGATGTTATGAAACCAGCTCCAAAAATAGAAGAAAAGAGAGATCAATGCCTTAGAAATAATCCACTTCAAGGGGGCAACCTCCTTTACATTACATAAATGAACAATTCTTGGATGATACAAATGAAAAAAAATCCTTCTATATATAGGAGTCCACGGGGTCACAAAATAATCCTAGTCGACCTAAAAATAATAATGTAAGGGCGCAATAATAACAATATGGGGGTTATAGGGATACAACAATAACAATAAGGGGCTACACTAGTAATATAGGGACCTAACATGCCCCTCTCCTTCAAAAAAGTGTTGTCGTCAACGCTTGAGTAGCTCTGGATGCTTCTGTATAAAATTCTCATCCTCCCATGTAGAATCTTCAGTGGGTAAGTTCTTGTACTTGATGAGATACTCTGAAATTGATCGATTTCGTAGTTGTCGAGTTCTTATTTTTGTGACTGCTTCAGGTTCCATTATGATTTTTCCTTCCTCTTCAAGTTCTGGAAATATTATTTGAACATGGAGTTTGTCACCTATAACCTTCTTTAAGCATGAAACATGGAAAACTGAATGCACTCGTGAAAAAGTAGGAAGCTCCAATTTGTATGCCATAGTACCAATCTTTTGCAACACCTTGTAAGGACCATAATACTTTGGCGATAATTTACTATCCTTCTTAGCTTGCTTGAGGGACATTTGTTTGTATGGTTGTAGCCGTAAAAATACCCAGTCTCCTACATCAAAAATTATCTTGTTGCGATGTTAATCTTCTTGTTATTTCATTTGATTTTGTGCCAAATTTAGGTTATCCTTTAAGAGTTGGAGAACTTGTTGTTGTTTCTCGATGTGATCTTATACTACTTGAACCATAGAATTTTCTCTTAAAGATGATGTGATGGACGGTGGATGATAACCATAAAGTTCCATAAATGGGGTCATTTTTGCTGCAGTATGGAAGGAAGTGTTATACCACCATTCTTCCAAAGGTAACCACTTGACCCATTGTGTTTGTTTATCAAATAAAAAACAACGAAGATATCCTTCCAAACATTTGTTCACTATCTCAGTTTGACCATTGAATTGAGCATGATAAGATGAGTTATGATCTAGTTGAGTACCCAAACAAGAAAATAATTCCATCCAAAAATTTCTAGTAAAAATGGGATCTCTTTCGCTTACAATAATCTTTGGGTTTCCATGTAGCTTTTGAATTATTTCCATAAATGCAGTAGCAACTGTACTTGCTTTAAATGGATGAGATAATTCACATAAGTGTGCATATTTGGTAAATCTATCAATTACCACCATGATGGAATTATTTCCTTCGGACTTAGGTAAACCTATGATAAAATACATTGAAATATCCTCCCAATGTTGACTTGGAATGGATAAAGGCTGCAGAAGACCCCGAGTCTTAATTGTATCAACTTTATTTTACTGGTAAACCAAATATTCCGCCATAAAATTTTGAATATAAGATTTAAGGCCATCCCAAAAAAATCCTTTCTTCACCCTATGGTAAGTTTTAAAAATCTTGAGTGTCCTCCTAAAGGAGAAGTGTGCAATTCCAAAAGAATATTTTGTTTTAGTTGGGAATTCTTACAAAGATATAAGCGATATTTGTACCATACTTCTTCATCCTTATTCCACACTTCTTCGTCCTTATTCCATTCATCCCTTGCTTTGGTTATCCATTTAGGTTGGATAATAGAAATGGCACAAAGCAATGCTTCCACCTCTTCATCCTTTCTTAAGAGTGCATCTGCAACAACATTTAGCTTCCCTTTTTTGTAGATGATTTCAAAGTCATAACCCAACATCTTTGTGACCCATTTTTGCTGCTCTTCTGAAGATAGTCTTTGTTCCAAAAAGTGTTTAAGACTATCATGATCAGTTTTTACCTTGAAGTGTCTTCCCATTAGATAAGTTCGCCATTTCTTTAGTGCATGCAGTATTGCTAACATTTCCTTCTCATAAATAGGTTTCTGTAAATACTTTCCTTTGATTGGACGACTTTCAAAAGCAATGGGTCTTCCTTTCTGCATTAAAACTGCACCAATTCCATTTCCTGAGGCATCACATTCCACAATAAAGGTTTTTGTGAAGTCTGGCGTAGCTAAGACCGGTGCTAGTCACATTGCCTCTTTAAGATGTTCAAAGGCCTTAGTTGCTTCAGGAGTCCATGAAAATGCATCTTTCTTCAATAATGTTGTTATAGGTGCTGCTATTCTCCCATAATTCTTAACAAACTTGCGATAATACCCCGTTAACCAGAGAAATCCTCGCAACTGCTTTATGGTTGTGGGGACTTTCCATTCCTTAATGGCTTTAATTTTGTTAGGGTCTACCTTAACACCCTCATGAGATACACTATGACCCAGATATTCCACCTCTTGTACTCCAAAGAAACATTTGGATGTTTTTGCATATAATTGTTTCTCCTGCAATAGTTTGAGCACCCTGTCAACATGTTCAACATGATCCTTCCAAGACCTACCGTAGATTAGTATATCATCAAAAAATACTAGCACAAATTTTCTAAGGAAGGGTTTGAAAATGGAATTCATCAACCCTTGAAATGTAGAAGGTGCATTGGTAAGGTCAAAAGGCATGACCAAAAATTCATAATGACCCTCATGAGTTTGAAATGTTGTTTTTGGAATATCTTCAGTCTTCATTCTAATTTGATGATATCCCGAACGAAGATCCAACTTGGTAAAATAAATTGCTCCATGTAATTCATCCAATAATTCATCAATCACAGGAATGGGAAATTTATCTTTAATGGTGAGCTTATCGAGCTCCCTATAATCCAGACACATTCGCCATGATCCATCCTTCTTGTGTACCAATACTACAGGAGCAGAGAAAGAACTTTGACTAGGTTGAATTATACCCGCCTCTAACATTTCTGCAATCATGCGTTCAATTTCGCTCTTTTGGAAGTAAGGATATCTATAAGGCCGGATGTTCGGAGGAACACTTCCTGGAATCAAATGAATAGCATGATCATGATCACGAATAGGTGGGAGTCCTTTGGGAGTTTCAAACACCTTGGAATGATTGTCCAAGACTTTTTGGAGATCTAGAGAAATAGATGATTTTGATGTTGGAACTTCTAGTGAGCATAATTTTGCAATTACGCCTCGTTTTTCTTTCTTCAGAAGCTTTGTCATGACATTAGAGCTTATTATATTTCCCGAATTCCCTATGATACCCCTTAATTTGACTTCCTTTCCTTCTGAAAATAATTTCAATAAAAGTTCTTGAAAAATAAAAGCTATCGTCCCCAAAGATTGTAACATTGTACTCCTAGTACAACATCATCACCTCCCATTGGAATGGAAAACATTGGACTATTCAATACATATTCCCCCATAATTACCTTGATATTATGGCATTTTCTAGATCAATTTATAGTTCCTCCATTTTCAACCATCACTTGACATTATGGTGTTGGGTATAGGAAGCAATTCAATTCCTTGGCTACCTTACAATGAATAAAATTATTGGTACTACCCGAATCAATCAACACTATTACCTTTTTATTCTTGATATGTCCTTCTATCTTGAGAGTTTGAGGAGTGATAATTCCTACCAATGCATTACATGATATGGTTAGACTTATTTCTTCTTTCTCTAGGGTTGGTTCCTAGTGGATATCCTCTTCTTTTGAAGTTTCTTTTTCATTTTATTCCTCCTCTTCACAATCTATGTAAAATAATTTATTATCAACACACTTATGACCTTTAGTGTATTTTCTATCACAATTGTAGCAATTGAGGAGTGGTAATTCCTGCCAATGCATTACATGATATGGTCAGACTCATTTCTTCTTTCTCTAGGGTTGGTTCCTGGTGGATATCCTCTTCTTTTAAAGTTTCTTGTTAATTTTCTTCCTCCTCTTCACAATCTATGTAAAATAATTTCTTCTCAACACACTTATGACCTTTAGTGTATTTTATTTTTTTCCATCCAATTGTTGTGGTGTCAACCATGTAGGTTATGGAAGTCTAGGAGTAGTAACACTTCCATCTTTATAGATGTGAGTGGTAGGCTTCCTTGTCGCCATAATTTTACATTCAATTTTTCTTGCCAACCTGAATGCCTTCTCCAATGAATCAGGTTCCCAAACACAAACCTCATGTTGTATGTTATCTTTTAAAGTACCTATAAAGACATCAATCCTGTGTTCCTATGGAATATTAGTTACCCTTATATTCAATTTTTGGGAGTTCTCAATGTGCTCCACCATTGAACCATTTTGTTTGAGATTTATCAATTGGCTAAAGAAGGTGTTTCTCTTGGTATCCTCATAATGAGCTATTGGGTATAATCCCTTATTGTTTTTAATGTAACCCCCTTATTGTTATTGTTGCACCCTTGTAACCCAAATATTGTTATTATTGTGCCCTTACATTATTATTGTTAGGTCGGCTAGGATTATATTGTGACCCCATGGACTCCTATATATAGAAGGAGGTTTTGTCATTTGTATCATCCAAGAATTGTTGATTTATGTAATGTATTGGAGGTTTACCCCTCGAAGTGGTTGAATACTAAGGCGTTGATCTCTCTTTTCTTCTATTTTTTGAGTTGGTTTCATAACATATCAATTTGCATGTGTATTTTTTGTTATTAGAATTGGCATGTATGGTATTGCATGTGGTTTATTGTTGTCTTGGCATGGGTTTTTCTAGGTGTGAAAATTTTTTCATCCTAACCTTGCCATTTCCGGATAGCCATGGTGTTGTGGAGTCCTCATGTTTTGGTTTATCTAGGTTACTGAATGGATTCTAAGCTAAGTGGGGTGGATCTATGAATTGATATAATACATGGCCTAGTAACCCCTAAACCAGACTATGGTTTGTGGTAAATCCAGATAGTGTGTTGCCTCAATAGGCCTAGTAATCCTCGACTGGTGAATGGCAGGATATACGATAAAGGCTATATGTGATTTTCTCTCCATTCAAGCCTAGGAATCAGGAGTTTTGGATTGCGGTAAATACTTTAGAGTATGTCTCAGTTTAGGTCCGAGTGACCCCTGGTTCAAACTATGGGTTATGGTAAATCCTGAGAGACTAGGAGACAAGAAAATTCCTCACAGTTTATGCGGAGAGAATCAAGTGATATACATGCTTGTGTTGGCCTAGTGATCGGGTGTAGATCACGGTAAACCCTGGTTTATGATTGATGAGGGTGAGGTGGTTTAGCCTCGGGATGCGCTGGTTTTTTTTTTTTGTTTGAGTTTCACATTCATGCTTGGAATATGGCATGTGGGTGATCGGTTAAACATAGATTTGGATCAACCAATCTATGGTCGGGTGAAACGTGGAAGTCCCATCTATGGTCGGTTTTACAATCATTAATGAGAAGCTAATTCCTTTGGTATTTGGTATGCAAATGTACTAGTTATTATGTGGATTTCATTGATGTTATATCCATGGTATTTATGTCGCTATTATGTTGGTTATAAGCTTGTATTTTATCAGTGATTATGTATGGCTTTATCTATGTTTTTTCCTGTAAATGAATATACAATGTATCTATGGTCAAATAGATTGTATTGTAGTTGATGATGTAAGGGAGAAATTATTCTTAGTGATTCTCACATAAGTATTAGACCCCCATGTTTAAACATGTTGTTTACACCTGTAGATGCAATGTTTGTGACATGTTTGACGAAATTCCTGTCATGGCTAGGTGGGGTTAGATGAGTTCCCGATGATGTGATTGCTTCCATGTCTTTTTTTTAATGTTATTTATACTCTCCTGAAGTTATAGGAAATTCTAGGCAGTGACCTGGGCTCAGGGGATGAAAATATGGCATGAATCCTGAAGCTTTGAGCACAATATTGAACTTTTTGGGTCCTGACCACGACCTTGACAAGGCAAGCCCATGGCTAAGGGTCTATAACCACTCCCTTTCCCTTGAATTCTCGTGACTAAGCCTCAAATGGGTTAAATATCAATTCCCCCTCAGGGAACAAGGCCCTGGAAGGTTGGGTTACCTCTTGGGGATGTCAATGATGCAGTGTAAGGTCTGTTTGTCGTCTTTTCGTTGGTTCCAGTTCCTCAAAGTCATCTAGGAGGTTGAATGTCATACTAGTAGCCTCTTGTCACATGTTTACCTCGGTTGACCGGTTACGTGGGTAGATGTGGGAAGAGGGTGTTACTGAGAGGGTTGGAGGAATTTGAGAGGAACCTCATGACATAAAGGCAAAGGTTGTAAGGCTCTTCTTTATCTCTGAAATAATACAAATGATACTTTTTCCATTGTATTTTCTTACTGAAATAATGAATGATTTATGTTCATTTTATATATTCATTAATATGATATCAAATTCTAATCTCTTTAATCATTAGATTAATTTTGTTTGAATCATTATATTACATATGCCTTTGATCTTTTTTATGTATGTGATTGCAGATCTTATCAAGCATTGAGGAGTTGCATCGGGATGGAGCGGGTATCTCCATCAAGAATTTCGCGAATAGGTAATGGTTTCATTCTCCTTCTCTTATATTTATGATTCAAACGAAGTAGGCTTAGGGAAAGATTTATTCAATTGTCTATTTGTTTCTAGTTTTCCTTAGAAATCTAGGGAGATCGCTCTTGTCCGTAAAAGGGATTTCTTCGCGTAACACAATGTAGTGAGAAAAAGAGATCAATTGTATTAATTCAGAAATATAGAAGAGTCTAAAAACCTTTCCCTTGATGAGGTGAAGCTCCTCCCATAAGTATACAATCCTTTCCTTGGATGATAAGCTCTCAAGCCTAATTTGACCAACATAAGTCTACCTTCAGCAACCCTCTATAACCCTCTAACCTGTAGTTGATTTATAGGTCAAGAGGAGGAAGTTTCACATCCATATCAAAAGGATGGGATCCACTAAAGGTGGGATTAGGTTTCCTTGAAGAATTGGAGTTAGCTCCATGATGGGAGGGGCTAGGCTCGAATAGGAATGACCTCAAAGCTTTCAGTTGGGATATATTCGCCCAATAAGGCTTCTAGAATTAAATTTTTATTTTTACTTTTTGTCGATTCATGTGCGCGGTCTATAATGGAAGAAGAAGCGTAGTTCTGTGTGGGTAACAAAT
Source organism: Pinus albicaulis (assembly GCA_034641835.2). NCBI lineage: Eukaryota > Viridiplantae > Streptophyta > Pinopsida > Pinales > Pinaceae > Pinus > Pinus albicaulis. The sequence continues at coordinate 81,075,998 of CM076575.1, forward strand.
GTTAGGAACTACACATGTGCAGAAAGTAACTAGGAAAGAACGCAGGTCTCTAAAAAGAAGGTTTTTGGCCTTATAACCAAGAACTCTTGCTTTCTTCAAGGTGATTAAGTTGTTGACTTGCAAAGGAGTGATTTGGAACACATGAATTGGATGGCGAAATATCCATTCTAATGGTTATTTGTCATGGTGAAAAAATGACATGTAACACCTTCCTCGGGCAGAATTTCATACCGAATGGTTTTTTTTTATACTTTCCTTGGTTGCGGTTGAGTAGAAACAGGGGGGGACTTCACATTACGCTTCTTGTTTTGTACTTACTAAAAAACCTTTGAACCTTCCCGAGGTTTGGCTGGATATTTGGCGGTATGTGGCTCCGTTGGTTCTATTTGGTTTAGAGGACAATCCCAGTACAGGTGGTCGTATTCATGGAATCTTCTACACCGGAATGGAATATGCTCACAATCCAGAGGTTGCTGCCATACCTCATCTTGATATTCTAACTCAATAAATTCTGGGAGAAACTTTGTTATGTTCATATACACACGGATCTAGGCATATGAAGTATGTGGTCCTCACCTTGTTGAATCAGTTACCTTGAAAAAACTCCCAATATAGTTTCCTATCCCTTCCAATATTTATGGATCCCAAAAATCCACAGGGAGAGAAAATCTCGAACCGATACCGGGGCGGCCATGAATTTCTCCTAATTTGGATTTTAGCATTATTCCCAATGGCGCATGAAGAGCCCAACATTGTAGAAAAAATAAAGTCCATTTTAAAAAAACCTCTCTTTATCTTCAATATTGTTAAAAATCACTGTAAAGAAACCCCAAACCCCCAAATTTAGAACTATATACCCTTTTGTTTGCCATTTTAGCTGGATCCACGTGACTAGATCATGTTCTGAGAGACAATTTCCAATAAACTTACAAATCAATGCATGGTCTTTCAAGAATTTATGATAATTTTCCAGTTTATTGCTTGGAATTACAAATCATGGTTTTTTAACTACTCTTGGAAGACAATTTCCTAGTATTCTAGCCTTCCATTGTGCGCCCAGTACTGTGGTGCCTTTGGCTCCTCCTTCTGATCCATCGGATGTCGCAATCGCTCCTTGAGAACTCGATTCACCTACCGGGATGCTACGGTAGGATGGGATCTCTCCCCTCCCCACGTGTGATCTCATACCCTCCTTCAGAATTCCAATGGAGAGGTCAGACCGTTAGGGTTTGGGAAGAGGACACTTCTGTAAATGATTCAAATTTGCAAGTCGAAACCCTAGCAGAGCGCATAACTACATTATATAACTTCAATAATTTTTAAAATTAAAATGAGCACAATACGATTGTCTATGAGATTCAATATTACTAAATGTTTCATGGGAAGCTACAACAAAGGCTTTACTGAACAAGTTAGGGGCTTTATATTAGTCTAAGTCCTTAGTGAACAAATTATTGTTGTGGAAAAGGTTGTATAAGCTGAGGATGAAGAATGGAGACTCGGTGATAGAGCATTTGAACATCTTCAATACTGGGGTAAGTCATATATTATCTATTGATATTAGAATTTTAGATGAAGATAAGTGCATGAAATTGTTGTGTTCTCTACCCTTCTCTTGGGATAGTGATCAGGTGCTCAAATATCAAAGTTGTTGGATTGGTGTGGAACCTGAGCGACCACGTAGATCTCATATTTCTAAATCTGACACAACTCATTTTGTGGAACACTGACACCGTATGCTCCTAGAAATGCGTTCTGTACACTTTGTCAAACATGCAAATTTTAAAAAAAAAATGCAGGACAACCCAGTCAGCAATTCGTACAACTGATTGGGCATGCCTACATGGTAGGGTGACTATACAGTTTTACATGGTGGCACGTTGGTATTGGTTAGGTGTGGCAAGTTTTTATTGGTGGATTTGGTGGCCAACCATAGGCTGTCATGTGGCCCAGCCAGGGGCCACCATGTGGCAGCCCGAGGGCAACCAAAATATTGGGTCAAGTCTGAATAGCAGCAGCGGGGGTCGAACTCACAACCACCGAGCACCAAGCACCAAGTATTACCAATGCGCCATAGCTATGATTCTTATTATATAACGGATGGCATATTGTTTTTTTTATGTTATGTTTGGCACGTTGGGGGGAGGGAGCTGGGGTCTAGCCCCGACCCTAGTCACCACGTCGGGGGTGGGGACCATGGGCGAGAGGCTAGCCCTGCTTCCCCCCCCATAACCGTAACTGTTACATTGTATGCCAAGGTCCTTGTGACCACGTCGAATACCACTACGGTGATGGAACCGCCAACGTCTAACCACAACATCCTCCGCCACATGTGACCATAGATATTCCAAATCTGATGTTTAAGTTAACCGTTTGGAGTTTGTTTAATATTAAAAATATATATATATATATTATAAACCATAACGGATATGGTTTTAAATTCGGATTTTAGGCGTTAGAGGGAAAATTAATGCCCTGACAATTTCGCCCTGTTTTTGGCAGAATTGGCACTCCGATAGCGCTTTTGGGGGAAAAATTGTGGGTTCGGTGCCAAAATTTGGGGAAAATGTGGAACGAATAGTGGAGAAACTAGGGGAAGTCATAAATTGATAATTTTTGGCCAAATTCGATGTAGAAAGAGGCTACACAGGAATTTTTTGGAATTCTGGAGCTGATGGAACATGTTTCAGAGTTTTTTGAGAATTGTAAACACATGTAATCACACTTTTGAGCATAATAGAAGAGGGCCATGCTATTGGAAACTAGACAAAGGAGACATAGCCCAGGCGGGGTGAACTCCTTCATCATGTGTTATTGTTTTACTGTTTATGGTGAAGTTCATGTTTGTTAGATGTTGGTGTTCACTATTTTATTTATGTTAATTTGCCCATGAAATTCACATAAAAACACATAAAAATTCATATTAAACTTGTAATTAACCTTTCAATACTCAAGCACTTTGTTTATATTCAGAATTGGATCTTAGCATAGAAATAATAATGTTCCCATTCATATCAAGTTGGTATCAAAGTGTTAGTTTTACTTTTGCAAGGAGGATTAATTTGTTTTGCAATTGTTTAGATGCTTACATGGTTGAAGCTCAAGAGAGGAGAAGGTAAGCTTGTGGGTGGAGGTTCTCTAGTTGGAGCAAGGAGAAGGAGGGCACAATTTCCACAAGATTCACCTCCAGTTGTAGTAGAAGCTTCAGTAAGCATGTCTCATGAGGGAGGAATTGAAAACATGTCAGAGGATGAGAAGGCTTTTAGGAAGGCTTTCTTTGACATGACAGAGATGGTGAAGGTCCTCTATGAAGAGAGGAACACAAGGTTGCAAGGCGAAATCTCTAGGCCTCCAAGAGGAGAGGGTTCTCCAAGAGGAGGAGGTAATGGAAATGGTGATAAGCCACCATCTACTCCACCATCATCCTCACCACCATCTTCACCTTCATCTTCATCCTCTTCCACTACTACAACTTACACATACTCATCAACCTACCTCAAAAGGAATTGATAAACAACCCTTGTTAAAACTTGATATTAAATCTGAGCTGCCTATGTAAAATGGTGAAGTGAATGCAGAGAAGCTTGAAAATTGGGTTTTTCAGTTGGAGGTCTATTGCATAGTTCAAAACCTTCAAGATGATGATACAAAGATACAGCTAGCTTCCTTGAGACTCGAGGGTGCAAAACTAGTATGGTGGGAAGTCGAGACACAAGATGAGATTAAAAAACATGGTAATATCTCACTTTCTTGGTCTAATTTCATTGCTGCAATTAAAATACAATTTTATCCTCTGGCATATATGCAAAAAGCCATCATGAATTGGCAGAACTTCAAACAACTTAAGGGTAAAAGTGTGCAATATTACACCCAAGAATGTAGAAAAAGAGCTTTTATGTTAGGTGTTGATTTTCATTCACAAGACACATTACTGAAGTATATAGGGGGTTTACATAACTACCTAAGGCATACTATCCTTGTGTTCAATCCCACGGGTCTAGATGATATTTGTGTGCAAGCCACCCGCCTTAAGGCAAGAGGGAAAAACATTCTAGAAGAGGGTAAAAAGAAGCCATTTAAGGGTGGAGAGAAAGGAAAGGGAAAGAAAAATGCATATGTTAAAAAGGAAGGAGATAAAATGACATGCAAGCATTGTTCCAAAGAGGGTCATGATGAATACCATTGGAAGCTTCATCCAAATATGAGGCTCAAGAAATTCAACAATAAGGGAAAACAAAAAATAGTTGCAACCACTCAACGAGATTTGGGATCCAACTCGAGTGATGAAACTAAAATTATAGCCATGGGTATGAAGGGAAAAGAATCTATTGCTAGCACGTGTTCATCAAATTGTCACACTAAATGAAGAAACACAAATTGAATTATTTCATGTGAGGTTTATTTCTAAACATGTTGAGATTCAACAAGATGATGAGCTTAGTGAAAATAAGTCACCTTCACTAAGTGGGCCCGCGGGTTATTTTTGGGTGTAAGTCTATTTTTAGACTATGCCTATTTTTAGACATGGTGATCATATTTCAGAAGTTGCAGGATGCTATTTTTGGATGGTTGGTCAAGTTGGAAAAATAGATGTAATTCTATTTTTAGAATATTGGGCGAAGTCTATTTATAGATCGTCGATCTAAAAATAGAAGTGTCGATTATTATTAGCTCTTAATAATAATCCGACAATAAACACCAACTTATTCCCTTGGAGCACTTAATTTCAGTGTACAAATTTGTCAAATCAGCGGGCTGAAGCAATTACGCAATTCCTAGGGCTTACTGGTGGTTCATGCATGGAGGACTCGGTTAGAACTGAAGTGGCAAAGTTATGACAGAGTTGGAAGAGTAGTTCATGGAGTTGTTATTCAGTTTAACTCAGTTAATGGAGTTAAACTTAGTTGAGCTAGTTGTATCTAGTCTAACTAAATGATACAATAATGAGAGTGGAGTGAATTAATTAGTTAATTAATTCACAAATAATAACTCATTAATCAACTGAACAAATACAACAGTTAACTATAGTGCCTGTCAGTTCCAGTGGAGACCCAGTGGAGAGATAGGTGAAAGGGCAAGATGGACTATATGTTGTGACTATAGTGATGCATTGATTGCACCACACACAAATTGGAGTTGCCAATGAGGATTGCGCAGTCAAGGTAAGGCCAATTCGAATTCATTCGAGGGTCTTCTTCAGCAGGGATTGCGCAGTGGAGGCAGGCTATCAGGTGGCAAGAAATCAGTGCATGGATTTGCAGATTTCTTCTGATTAGTGTGTGACGGTTGATTGTACTGAGAGATTGATGTACTAAGCTTTGTATGAGATTGTTACATGATCTCCATGATACATAATATATGATAGTTGGGGTTTTCAGCTTCAAGCTTTCCCATTAAATAACTGTGTTATGTGTGATTGTTTTTATTGCTTCATGTGTTTGCAATTGATTTTAATTTCCACAAAATATTAATAGTGGAAGGATTCTGTATTTAGCAAGAAGATAAATATTGTTAGATCAGGAGAATCTAGATATATACATGCATCTTGTATATAATTTCTACATGGTATCAGAGCAGTGTTAATTCTTGAATATTGCAATTGTGAATAATTGTTGAGTTTGTGCTGGTGGACAATTCGAATTTCCTTCATAAAATTCTTGGTGCGACAATTGAGTATACATTGAAATGTCTTTCAATGGGTTGCGATTGGAGTATGCCCTTGATGGAAACTCGGATTACATAGCTTGGAAGGATAGGATGGATGCGGTGTTGGAGGATAATGGACTGAAGGAGTTCATTGATAGCGATGTTCCTAAGCCGGGATCTAGTGATGTTGCATTACTTAACACATGGCAAAAGAAGATAGCAAAGATAAGAAGAATTCTTTTGGAAGGTGTGAAGGACCATATTGTGTCCAGCCTTCACGGGAAAGCCTCTCCATTTGCAATGTGGAAGGCTTTGACAGATTTGTTCCAAAGCAGCAGTGACCAGAGGAAGTTGGCGTTGAAAGATAAGCTCATAAAAATAAAAATGGAGAAGGGCTATAGTATTCCAAAATGTCTCACGAAGTTTGTCCACTATAGGGATGAACTGGGAAGTGTGGGGATTATTGTTGATGATGAAGACTTGGTGATCTTGGCTCTCCTTGGGCTTCCAAAGAGTTTTCATAGCTACGAAGACTCTGTCAATGGACGAGATAAACTGCCGAGATGGGAGCGACTTTGGTCGGATCTTGTGCAGGATGAGATAAGGTGAAGTACTAGGGATGGCTATTCATCGAAGAATGAAGATGAAGAAAATTGTGCTTTGGCTGCCAAAGAAAGGAAAGGGAATGGGAAGATATTTCCTTCAAAATCCGATGCTAAAGGCAAGAAGCAGGATTTGTCCAAGGTGAAGTGTTTTCACTGTCACGAACATGGGCATTTCGCCACTAACTGCCCACATAAGAATAAGAAAAGGAAGTTTGTTGGAGCTGTAGCTGGAAAGGCCTTAACCTCGTAGTTTGAACTTGATTTCTCTTTGATCGCATGCTTGGTTTCAAGCTCTATGGGATCGATGTGGTATCTTGATAGTGGTGCGTCTTTCCATATGACGGGACACAAGGAGTTGTTTAGTGACTTGGAGGAGAAGGACCTTCAAATGCATATATATATGGGCGACGATGGTCGATACAGTGTGACCAAAATTGGGACCATTACCTTTGAGAGGGATTCAGGTAATCCATTTCTGTTAAAAGATGTCATGCATGTTCCAGGTCTAAAGAAGAACTTGGTCTTGGTCGCAATGTTGGAAGACAGAGGTTATGACATTGTTTTTAGCGATGGAAAATATTTCTTGCGACATAAAACAACGATTCAAACCAAGAGGATAGGGATTTGAGTTAAGAATATCTACAAGCTGGAGGTAGATGGCTGCACTGCAATGATGGGAAAAGTAGAAGAAGTGGTGAGTCGGGATGAGGGAAAATTATGGCATAGGAGATTGGGCCATCTTCACCATGGCACTTTGAAGATTTTGCAGCAGATTTCTACTGGACTTCCAAAGGGTACTCTTTCGCAGTCAGATCAGTGCAAGGGATGTACTATGGGTAAGTTTGTGAAGACCACCTTTCATGAGAAGGAGAACCGTGCTTCGGTGATCCTGGAGAGAATTCACACAGACGTGTGTGGACATTTCTCGGTTGCTTCAACAATAAAACGCAGGTATTATGTTATATTTGTTCATGACTATTCTCATAGATGTTGGATCTTCTTCATGCAGAAGAAGAGCGAAACATTCTCAAAGTTCTGTGAGTTTAAAGCATTGGTGGAGAAGGAGTCGGGGAAGCAAGTGAAAGCTCTACGAAGCGATAATGGTGGTGAATACCTCTCGGGCGAATTCAAAGAATTCTATAGCAAAGAAGGAATTCGAAGAGAACTCATAGCGCCTCATAACCCACAACAAAATGGGGTCGTGAAGAGGAAGAACAAAACGATCATGGGTGCGGCACGAGTTATGCTACATGACCAGGGCCTACTGATGCACTTGTGGGAGGAAGCATGCAACTATGCGGTTTATGTGCAAAACCATTGTCCTCATAGAGTACTTGGCATGAGTACACCTGAAGAAACCTTTACTGGTAAGAAGCCTGATATTTCTCATTTGAATATTTTTGGCTCATCTGTTTACATTCATGTGACAAAGGACGCCAGGAAGAAGCTGGAGCTGACTGTAGAATTTGGGATATTTGTGGGGTACACAGAAACACCCCATAATTATCATGTGTATTTTCCAGACAGTCGGATGACTGTGGTGCGACGCGATATAAAATTCAATGAGGTGAAAGCCATGAAGTTGTCACTTGAGAGGGAGCTACACTTGCATGCAGAGGAGGAACTTGTTCCCAAAGATGAGCCTCTAGATGTGAATCGGCCGCAAGATGAGATTCATGGAGTGCAGGAGTCCACTCATGCAGAACCAAACATCAGACATGGCAGAAAGCGTACCACAGAAGCTAAGAGACTGAAGCTTGATGTGGCACAGAATGTAGGAGTCCCTACATCACAGCGCAGATAGAGACAGTCACCTGACCGTTTTACAGGATACATGGCTCTTATGACCAAGTGTAACATGACAGAGCCATCTTCTTTTAAAGAAGCAGTGCAGGAGCCCACATGGGTAGATGCCATGGTGGAGGAGTATGACTCCATTGTCAGAAACAATGCTTGGGAGATTGTTCCAAGGCCGGTTGGCAAATCAGTTGTAGGATCAAGATGGATCTACAAGGTAAAGCAAGTTGCTGATGGGAGCATCGAGAAGTATAAGGCAAGATTTTTTGCCTGGGGCTTCTCATAGATCGAATAGATTGATTATGAAGAAACCTTTGCACCTGTCGCACGATATTCTTCCATAAGGACCATCCTTTCTCTCTCAGCGTAGATGGGTTGGCACATTCATTAGATGGATGTGAAGATTGCGTTCCTTAATGGGATCATTGAGGAAGAGGTGTACATTGAGCATTCTGAAGGATTTGAGATATTCAGCAGTGAGTCGCATGTTTGCAGGCTCAAAAGAGCACTGTATGGGCTGAAGCAAGCACCTCGTGCTTGGTACACACGGATCGACTGTTATTTCACTGGACTTGGCTTCACCAAGAGTGAGGCGGATGCAAACCTGTACCAAATTGTGGTGGAGGGTAAGATTTTAATCATTGTTCTTTATGTTGATGATTTAATACTAACAAGTGATGAGCAGTTGATACACTCATGCAAGCTAGATCTTGTAAAGGAGTTTGAGATGAAGGATTTAGGCCTCCTTCATTATTTCCTTGGATTGGAAATATGGCAGCGGGAAGGTGAATTGTTTGTGTCTCAAGGAAAATATGCTCGGGAGATACTTGAGAAGTTTCACGTGCAAGGATGCAAGCCTATCGACACTCCTCTTCCAGGAAATTGGAGGAAAGAAGATGCTACATTGGCAGAGGTAGTGGATGCCACTGTTTATCAAAAGTTGGTGGGTTCTCTCATGTATTTAATTAATACAAGACCGGACATATGCTATGCCGTAAACCAGCTTTCACAAGCGATGGTTAAGCCTACCAAGCTCTTTTGGAAGGCAGGCAAGCATGTCCTGAGGTATCTCAGGGGCACATCTGAGTATGGCTTATGGTACAAACAAATGGATGAGGTGAAGTTGCATGGCTTCACAGATGCAGATTGGGTAGGCAGCCCAACAGACAGAAAGAGCACATCAGGAGGGATTTTCAGTATCGGATCTACAACAGTTTCTTGGTACAGCAGGAAACAAAGATCCGTGGCACTCAGTTCAGTGGAAGCAAAATACATGGCAGCAAGTCAAGCTGCATGTGAGGCTATCTGGATGAGGAAGATCCTGGTCAGTTTGTTCGGTTCACATTTAGATCCTACAGTGATACATTGTGATAATCAGAGTTGCATTAAACTCTCAATTAATCCTGTGTTTCATGATATATCTAAACATATTGATATATGGTATCATCATATCAGAGATTGCGTGCCGCAGAAGATCATGTTGCTTCAGTACATTCCTACGGAAGATCAGGATGCAAACATTCTGACGAAGGCGCTCACCAGGAGCAAATTCGAATACCGTAGAGGCAGGATCAGGGTGAAGGATAATCCCTATCTTGTTGAGAGGGAGTGTTGAGATTCAACAACATTATGAGCTTAGTGAAAATCAGTCACCTTCACTAAGTGGGCCCGCAGGCTATTTTAAGGTGTAAGTCTATTTTTAGACTATGTCTATTTTTAGACTATGTCTATTTTTAGACATGGTGATCATATTTCAGAAGTTGCAGGATGTTATTTGTGGATGGTTGGTCAAGTTGAAAAAATAGATGAAATTCTATTTTTAGAATATTGGGCGAAGTATATTTATAGATCTTCGATCTAAAAATAGAAGTGTCGATTATTATTAGCTCTTAATAATAATTCGACAATAAACATCAACTTATTCTCTTATAGCACTTAATTTTAATGTACATATTTGTCAAACAAATGGGCTGAAGGAATTACGCAATTCCTAGGGTTTACTAGTGGTTCATTTATGGAGGACTCAGTTAGAACTGAAGTGGCAAAGTTATGACAGAGTTGGAAGAGTAGTTCATGGACTTGTTATTCAGTTTAACTCTATTAATGGAGTTAAACTCAGTTGAGCTAGCTAGTTGTATCTAGTCTAACTGAATTATACACTAGTGGGAGTGGAGTGAATTAATTAGTTAATTAATTCACAAATAATAACTCATTAATCAACTAAATAAATACAACAATTAACTACAGTGCATGTCAGTTCCAGTGGAGACCCAGTGGAGAGATAGGTGAAAGGGCAAGATGGACTATCTATTGTGACTATAGTGATGCATTGATTGCAACACACACACATTGGAGTTGCCAATGAGGATTGTGCAGTCAAGGCAAAGCCAATTCGAATTCATTCAAGGGTCTTCTTCAGCAGGGATTGCGCAATGGAGGCAACCTATCAGGTGGCAAGAAATCAGTGCATGGATTTGCAGATTTCTTCGGATTAGTGTGTGACGATTGATTGTACTGAGAGCTTGATGTAATAAGCTTTGTATGATATTGTGAAATGATCTCCATGATACATAATATACGATATTTGGGGTTTTCAGCTTCAGGCTTTCCCGTTAAACAACTGTGTTATGTGCGATTGTTTTTATTTCTTCATGTGTTTGAAATTGATCTTAATTTCCACAAAATATTAACAGTGGAAGGATTATGTATTTAGCAAGAATATAAATATTGTTAGATCAGGAGAATCTGGATATATACACGCATCTTGTATATAATTTCTACAAAATATACAAAAATCAACACACTATTTGATAGTGGGTCTCAAGCCAATTTGATATCTGAATACTTAGTCAAGAAACTTAATCTTGAAACCATTCCTCATCATAAACCATATCCGAGGGTTGGATATGCAAGAAAAAAAAATTTGCAGGTTACAATAAAGTGTATTCTTCAGTTTGCAATCACAACAAACTTCATTAACGAAGTTGAATTCGACGTTGTACCGCTTGATATTTCAGGAATTGTTTTGGGTAGTCCTTACCTCTATGATAGAAAAGATATATTCTATTGCCATGAAAAAAAGTACCACGTGTTCAAAAATGGTGTGGAGTATATTGTGAGAGCTCATCGCAACAAACTAAATCTTTCAATAGTTAATGCAAGGAAAATGAAAATACTAGTGAATTTAAGCAATATTTTTGTGCTTCTGATGATTGAACCAAAGAATGATGTTGATTATGAATCATTTTAGGTTTGTGATCCAAAGTTGAAATATGGTTTGATTGAAGTGGTTAATCAAAATAATGAGATTTTTCAGAAGCCCAAGGGGTTACCTCCCAAGAGGGGAATCCAGCATGAAATACAATTGCAACAAGATTGTCCTCTTCCTAACATTGGCATGTATAAGATGTAGGTGATAGAGAGTGCTAAAATCAAAAAACAAATTCAAGAGTTGTTGGACAAAGGGATCATCTGACCAAGTACTTCGCCATGCGGGTCACCTATTGTGTTGGTGCTAAAGAAGGATGGAACATGGTGCATGTGCGTATATTTTCTTGCATTTAACAAGATTACGGTAAAGAACTGTTTTCCACTTCCTAGTATAGATTATTTACTTGATGAATTGAAATATGCAAATTATTTTCCTAACTTGGACTTAAGGAGTGGCTACCATCAAACTATAATTGTTGAAGGTGACATTTGGAAGACAACATTCAAAACAAAGCAAGGTTTGTTTGAATGGTTTGTTATGCCTTTTGGCTTATGTAATGCTCCTGCTACCTTCATGTGTGTGATGAATGATGTTTTAAGGCCATTTCTTAATTATTTTTGCATCGTCTACATATATGATATCTTAATTTTCAGTAAATGACTTAATGAACATGTCATTCATGTAATAAAAGTACTTGATGTCTTAAGTAAAGAACAATTGTTTTTGAATATGTCAAAATTTGAGTTTGGTAAAACTTATATGGTGTACTTGGGGCATATTGTTGGAGGAGTTGAGTTGAGGATAGACCCCTCTAAGGTTGAAGTCATTGTCAATTGGAAAACACCCAAGATAGTCATTGAGGTAAGAAGTTTTTTGGGAGCAGCTCAATATTGGAGGAAGTTTATTGCTAACTTCTCTTCTATTGCAGTTCCTTTGCATGCTTTAACTAGTGTGAAAAGGGTCTTCCAGTGGGGCGGCAAGAAGAAAAAAAAAAATTGATGCTTTGAAAGAGAAGATCAATTCAACCCCAATACTTTCATTACCAGACTTGAGACAACCCTTTGAGATTCAAATTGATGCAAGCAACTATGCCATGGGCGCATTCCTTATGCAACATGGTAAGCCCATTTCATTTCTTTTAGGAAATTTCAATGGTGCAATGCTTAACTATCCTCCTTATGACGAGGAGATTTATGTGTTGGTTCAAAGTGTGAAAAAGTGGAAACACTACTTGATGGAAAAGGAAACCATCATACACACATACCACCAACCATTTTAATACTCGTAATCACAAACTAAGTTGCAACAGTCAAGGCACTTTCGATGGATGGGTTTCTTACAGAAATTCCACTTGGTCATCAGGTATAAGAAAATTATATACAACAAGGTTATTGATATGCTTTCTAGGCCAATTATTAGTGGAGCTAATTTACTCAAGCATAATTCTGTTTTGCATGAAAGTTATATTGAGAAATATGCATGTGATAATGACTTTCAAGATGTATATGCAAGCTTCATTCAAGGAAACCAAGTAGAGGAATTGGATTACCATGTACATAATAAATTTTTGTATCATTTTGGAAAGCTTTGTATTCCATAGGGGAGAGAGTGAATTTCATAAGGGAAGCACACAATTCTCTTATTGCGGGACATTTTAGTGTAAGAAAAACAATGGCACATCTTCAGAGGTATTATTATTGGCCTCGTATGCTTGAAAGTATGTCACGTTTCATTAAAGGTTGTTCATTATGTGAAGTTAGTAAGCTTAGCAATAGGAAGTTAGGATTGTACACACCACATCCTGTACCCTCACATCCATGGGAGAGTGTTTCTATGGATTTTGTAGGAGGTCTTCCATTGTCAAAAAGAGGTCATGATTATTTGTATGTAGTTGTGGATAGGTTCAAAAAGAAGTGAGGTTTATAAAATTAATCCTTTGGGTTTATAGGAACATGAATCAAAGAAGGTTATTGAAGGGGAAGGAAAGCAATGGGTGATCTCAGATTTTTTTCACTAAGGGTTTTTTAATGGCTCGGCGACCAAGGATGATGCAATATGGAGGGGGCTTTGACACACACTGCAGCATCGCGGTCCCGCGAATGACCGCATGTGTCAAACCAGGGTTAGGGTTACTGCTAAGACTGCCTACTCCTCCTATCACAGCCTCCCGTTTTTCTCCCATCCCTAACTGCCTTTCTTTGTCACACCTTCCAACGGCTCGCACCCTTCAGCAACCATCGAACAACCTACATCAGATGTCATGGAGGATGAGCTGCTGGATTATTCCCCAGACCCATTGGAGGGCTTGTCGATTTGGACCACTCTAAGACACTCCCCACCATTTTCTTCTGCACTGGCACATCCCGTGTCTGTTGTTCTGCCAGATGGATCTAGGGCTTCCACCTAGCCTCATTTTTCCCTGGAGGGATCTTCTTCCCTAGCCTACCACTCTATTTCTCCGTCATTTTCATTGCTAGAGTGCTTCCCCCCCCTTCTTAAAGCCGATATGGCACTATCTATGCCGCTATCCCATGTATCTCACCATTTTCTAACATCCCTCCTATTGTCACAGTCCTCCCCCCCACCCTGGCATATCTCCTCCTCCGTAGATCCTATACCTTCGCTGCATGCTTCCACACCCCCTTTACAACTACCAAATTTGCACCTGAATGAACCCTCGCGATCGACGTCGCACCCCCCTCCATCTAGGTGTTTTTCGAGCACTCTCCCTGGAGATCCGCCCTCACAGTCAGTCGGGACGATCGAGGAACCTACCTCGGATTCAGCAGAGGATAAACCCTCCCTTAGAACTCAAACACGCTCATCCAGGAAGTCGATATGTGTTAAGAAAGGTAACAAGGGCATCGACCTTGCATTCGGGGACCAACATAGGATGGAAGATGTACTTGACACGGTGGAGAGGGTTTTGGTCAGACACGTTCGAGGCCAAAAATACAACACGGAGCGCATTCAGCTATGGACTATGGAGATCTGGGGATAGTTTATTAATTCTTTTCCCTCTGTCATTTTTCTCCCCAAAGGATGGTTCACACTCTCTTTTAGTCTGCCGAAACACTTGCAATGGGTACTTGCCCATTATTGGCACATATAGCAAGTCTGGTCATGTTGAAGAGATGGAGCCCTCTATTCAACCCTGAGCACGAGAACTTGGATGTTGGACCCATATAGGTTCGTTTACCTGGGCTACCTATACACTTCTAGTCTGAGGATACTTTCGCACACATTGGGAATGCTCTTGGGTCCTATCTTGATCACAACAAATCTTATATTGCAATTGGTATCATGACCATGGCTCGGATTTTGGTACATTTGGACACCAAAGAGGGCTTGAAAGAGTCTATTACATTATGATGGAAGAAATTTACTTGGATACAACCCCTGGATTACAAAGGTGTGCCTTACCGATGTAGAAGATGTCACGAGGTCGGGCATATCTACAAGGACTACCCTCTCCTCCAGAAGAAGGATCCATAGTCCCTGCCATCGGAATTTGTTCCTGCATCGACTCCATAGGCACAAGCGCCCTCTCAAAAGACTTATCAGTGTGGTTGACCCCCTCGGGCCAGTGTCCCGAATGATGCCCCCGATGCTCATCCACCATGGCCCCCTCCGACACTCATCACCCGCTCCAGAGTAGTTGTCGCACAACTATCTACGGGTATTACTTCACTCCGTTACTCTGCTTCTGATTTTTCTGTTGTATCTACTGTTATTCATTCATCGGTCCTCTATGTATCTGGGTCTACAATCCCCTCCATCCCTTGTCCCCCCTCCTCTCCTCCTCTTCCCTCGTCCGTAACCCCTCCCTCTATACCTCCTCCCTCTCTCCCCCTCCCCTCTAAGGCATCATCCGACCCTGCGGTCAGTCACTCATATTTTCTCAGATCCCTCTCCAGGCTATCTGCATCCTCCCCCTGCAGATTAGCTATTATTCCCCCTCCCAAGATTTGCTTATCTTCTCATGGTCGCAAATCATATATTTCTAAAGCCATTGTCCAGGCTGGTTAGGAGGTAGCTGATGGACATCAACACACTCTCGATTGGATCCTTAGAGAAAAGACCACCCATGCAACAGTTCCCTCATGATTATTGTCTCCTTCAATTGTCATAGCCTTGTAAGTCAGGCCAAAAAACTTTCACTCCGCCTTATATTTGAATCCACCCCCTATGATATTATCTTCCTTCAAGAGACCCTTTGTCTAGAATCATCAATTGTCAATTATCTTCAAGGCCTGCGCCCTGGCTGTGTCTTTCATGGCCTGGATGCTCGTGGCCAATCGGGTGGCATTGCACTGGGCATCAATCCCCGGATGATAAATCTCCTTAATATCTAGGGAGGAGAGGGATACTTGGGGACTGATGTTCAATCGACTGATTTTGGATCTCCCTTTTGCATCTTCAACATATATGGGTCGTGCTCTAATCGACTCACATTCTGGGATCACCTCCTCAACCTCCCCCTCATGAATCATGACAGGCTCATTCTCGGTGGCAACCTCAATTTCTCTCTCGGTCAGGTTGAATCATGGGGACATTCCACTCAATGCAATGCCCTATCTGAACAAATTCAGACCCTCATTGAATTTCACTGGCTTGTGGACATCCCATCCCCCAAACTACAACCTACTTGGCACATGCATCCCTTGCCAGACGTTTGGACAAATTTTTGTTCCATGAGGACATTGTTGGCCATATCCCCAACTATAGGTAGTGGGTTAGACATGGGGGACTCTCTGATCACTCTCTAATTTTTATGGAACTTGCTGGACACACACCAAAGCCAGGGGAACCCTTCAAATTCAATGCTACATGGCTTGAGGATGCATCCTATGTTGAAGTTGTCACACGATACTAGACTACCCATTCAGGACCTCTAGACCTAGATCCCTCTGCTCTTTTCACCTACAAGATGAAAGAGGTTAAGAGGCTCACCAGGGTATGGGAAAAGGAGAAGTGCATTTGGGATGAACAGACTCTACATTCTATTGAATCGGAACTTGATGCAATGATTTCATCCGAACATTAGGGATTTGAATCAGATGAATCAAAGGCGTGCATCTACTCACTAGAATCTGAGCGTACTAAGATCTGAAGGCCCGTGAAGAGACATGGCGCCTCTGAAGTAGGGCCATCTGGTTGAAAGCTGGGGACAATTTTTTCCACCACTTTGCAAATGGTCGAAAAGCCATCAACACCATATGGCAGTTGGAAGATGGAGAGGGGAAAAGGGGTAATACTTTTCAGCTGCTTGCTAACATGGGGGTTGCCCACTTATGGGATCTATATTGAGCCCCTCCTGAGATCACGCTCCCAGAGATTATCAAAGTGGCCGGCCTTTTCCCATGATTTGTGGAACTGGATGTAGAAGCAGACCTTATTGGCCCTGTCTCGATGAAGGAACTCCCGGACACTTTAAAATGGTTTCATAAGGACAAGAGCCCTGGTCTAGATGGATGGCCCATCTAATTCTACCTTTTCTTCATTGATATCATGGGCGGGACATTCTCAATGTGGTGGAACACTTCCGTTAGAGTGAGAAATTATATGATGCCTTCAACTCCACCTTTATTGCCCTCATCCCGAAGACGGACGCCCATCACTCCTTCACTGAATATCGCCCCATATCCCTTTGTAATTGCATCTATAAGATCATAGCCAAGATCATCACCAATCGTCTCAAGCCTATTCTATTAGCTCACATATCACCTAAACAATTTGCTTTCCTTCACAACTACCAGATCCACAAGGCTATTGGCGCAGCCCAGGAAGCTTTACACTCCATCTGACACTATCATATCTAGGGCATCATCCTTAAGATAAACCTGGCCAAATCATTCGATCGATCCAATTGGCTGTACATCTATATGATCCTGACGCACCTGGGGTTCCCCATTCTTCTTATTTGATGGATCATGTGTTGCATCACCAACATCTCATTCAATGTCCTGATCAATGGATCGGCCTCACCTTTCTTTCACTCGGAAAGAGGCTTTTGACAAGGATGCCCTCTATCTCTGCTCCTTTTCCTCATCATCATGAAGGCTCTGAGTCGATTAATTTCCCATGAGAAGAGGTCTGGTAGGCTTATGGCTCTTTGGATTACAAAAGGATACTCGCTTACCCACTTTCTCTTCGTTGACAATGTTCTCATCTTCCTCAATGGCTTTGTGGGGGACATCACCTCCTTCTATTCTATCTTGATTTATTTCTACACTGCAATGGGCATGACTTGCAACAATCAAAAGTATACACTGACCATCATTGGATGCACCCTACAGGAACAAACCCTTGCTTCCAGATGCTTCCCCTTCTCCATCCACAACCTATCTGATCACCTCAAATATCTCGGATTCTGTCTCAAGCCCCTTGCCTACCACATTGTTGATTGGACATGGCTCATATCCAAGTTGGAAACTCGCATCAATGCTTGGCACTATAGATGGTTATAGAGGGTTGGCGGACTCACTTTATTCAAGTTAGTCCTCTTGGCCACTCCTGTATATTGGATGTCCCTTTCCTGGATCCCCAAAGGCATTCTCAACATGATACAGCAAATCTGCAGAAGATTCCTCTGGATGGGCAACAAAGAAGGGCACACATTCACATGGATTAACTGGGACTATATCACACTTCCTAAGAAATGGGGAGGATGGGGCATCAAACACTTGGACACCTTTGCCTCTACTCTTGCTCGAAAAATGGGATGGCAAATCATGACTACCCACAACCTCTAGACTGAGTTGGTCACTCAGAAACATATTCAACCTCTATCACCATTTCAATGGATCCGCGGGCGCTCTTGGAGCACCCATAATGTCTCTGTTGTTTGGAAGGTTGTGATCAAGTCATTACTTCACATCAGGGATGTTCTTTCTTGGCACATCAACTCTGGGGCACATGCCAGAATTGGGTTAGACCCCTAGCTAGGAAGCGGTGGTGCCCATTTATTACCTGATGCACTTGTGGATCATTTAAAAGGATTAGGGATTTCTACTTTTGATCAGATTGCATATTCTGAAGGCACATCAATCCTCGTGCAGGGATGGAAATTTTCCACTCTCCTCCGGTTACCCAAACAGTGGCACGATAATTGGCTTGGTTTCATTAATGCCCTCACAGAATCTCACATTCGGATCATACAGGCAGATGATGAATTAATTTGGCAACATGCCCCGAGAGGTCGATACACACCAAATCTTGGATACTCATTCATTTTCTCCGATCATTGTCCTAATGAGATTGCATGGTAGTGGCACTGTTTATGGAAATTAGCGGTCCACCCCGATCCATACTTTTCATGTGGTGCATTCTGTGAAACATTGCACCAACGGGGGATAACTTACATAAACGATCGATCATCGGACCCACATGGTGTGTATTCTGCAAATCAAATTATGAATCAGTTTTCCACCTATTCCTTCAATATAGCCTATCCATCACTTTTTGGAAAATGATCATGAATAAACTCCATATATCGACTCAGTGGCATGGCCTTGATATACCCAATGCTTGGCATAACTGGTGGCAACAGGTCACTTCTCCAAAGTCCCGCAATATCCCACTACTTATCTGCTGGTCCCACTGGAAAACTTGGAACCACATCGTCTTTCATGACTCATAGCCGCACTGGACTTTGGCATCCACTCGGGTGATTTATCTGTACAATAATCTCCCTTCAGATGCCCCGCCAACACCCCTTTGCAACATTACGCCATAGATAATAAATAAAGAAAAGCCATGGGCATACTTTGATAGTGCCGCACAGACACATGGCTATGGGGGTGGTGTAGTGCTTCACATCAATGATGCCAAACATTACAGAATTAGAATGGGTTTGGGCCCAAGCACCAATAATTATGCCAAACTAATCACGCTTCGTCACCTTCTAAATTTTTCTATTGAACATGAATTCCACCACCTACAGATCTTCGGGGATTCCATGATTATCATCAATTGGTTCAATTTGTCTTCTACATGTCACATACACACACTATGCCACATATTGGAGGATTTTTGGCAATCAAAATCACAATTTGAATATATTACATGTTGTCACATTTACAGGGATCATAACCAACTTTCCGATGCGATATCCAAGGAGGCCACAATCCAACCTCAGGGGACATGGGTGATTGATGAACAAAATGGACAGGAACACTTCAGATATTACCATCGGTCGTACATAGATCAGCACCAGATTGCTGATATATAGATGATATTTTTGTTTTATTATTTAGCACACAAAACTAAACATATATATTTTTATTTATCTAGAACACCAGACATTATAGACTTTATCATGTACACCTCGTTAAGGGGTTCTTCCTGGACTATTTTTTATTATGTGACCAAGTCACATTTTGATTCATATGCCTAAAGGCATCTACAACATGTAATTTTTCCATTATAATGAAAAGTTACGATTTTTCCAAGGAGAAAAAAGGTTCAGCAAGAAGTGTATATTAATGCCATGTAAAAAGAAAATAACAACTGAACAAACAACTCACTTATTCTTTCAACATGTTTGGGTTCATTTTGGTTTTCCCACATCAATTTTTAGTAATCGAGATTCTCAATTTGTTGGGAATTTTTGGTCAAGTTTGTGGGACTTGATGGACATCAAGTTGAAGAGGAGTACAACCTTTCATCCACAAATAGATGGTCAAACCGAGGTGTTCAATCAAACAATCATACATCTTCTTCAAGGATACTACAACAAGCATCCTAAGTTGTGGGATGAAAATTTTCACTACATTCAACATGCTTACAACCGTGCAAAACACTCCTCTACACAAACCTCACAATTTGAGGCATGTCTTGGATAATTTCCTAGATCGCCATTGGATTTCATTTTTGGGAAGGATTTTACTATTGATGGACATAGCGACAGAGAAAAAGCCAAGAATTTCCTAGAACAAATCCAATTGATACATCAAACAATTCAAGATCGGATTGAAAAGAGCCAAGGCAAGTACAAAGCAACGTATGAGAAGCATCATGTAGATCACAAGTTCCAAGTTGGTGACGAAGTTTGGCTTCACATTATCATATAGAGGATTCAAGGGGAATGTAAAAAACTGAAACCAATTCGTTATGGTCCCTTCATAATTTTGGAAAAGATTGGTGAAAATGCCTTCAAGTTTGATTTGCCTTCATACATGCAAATTTACTCTGTTGTTAATATTGAGAACCTGAGGTTGTTTGAGCCTCCATTGATTGAAGATCAAGGACAACATGTGTTATCACGAAGCTCAAACCAATCGGGTTGTTCAACTATCAACCTAGCATAACTATTTCAAACCACTTTGGATCGGAAGTTAACCCTTCCAATCAGAGAGGGTTCTCTCAAAAAAACAAATGAATACTCAAGATAAGAACTCTATTTCAGATGGATAAATATTTTTGTGTTTTAAGTGATTTATTAGGTGGAAGAGTGTAAGAAGGCTACCATTAGGCATGGAGTCAGGTAAGGGACTTCAATTCCTAGCTAATGCATCCATGGAAACTGAGGCAAGTGGGCTTACAAGATAACTTTTACAACAAAAGCATAGTACATGAAGGAAATTGGATCATAGAAATTATGAATTCCAAGTCATCATAATACTAATATGTTCATAACAATATACATAATAGAAATACACAAACACATAAGCTCCAAAAGAATCTCAGGTTTTGAAAGAAAATTGTTGCAAACTATATATTAGCTTCATAGAACAAAATTAAATAATAGCCTTCTTATTACATTCATCAACCCCTTCAAACTCAAAAAACCCCTCATTTATAGAGTTAGATCTATTTTAAAATGGTCTACCACCTGGGCTAGACTTCGATACTGACCTAGAGACCTAATTCGAATAGGATTACATCATATTGAGAATTAATAGAGATATTTTATGTTTTAATGGAGTTTGTAATAAAAAAGGATCCTATGACCATTAATAACTCCAATTTTTTCATCCCTATTGAACCAAACTGCCATGCTGAGGTGTTGGCCAATTGATACACTGGAGTTAAGATCTTATAAACCTGAGTTGATGATGAGCTATCCAATTGATGAGCTGGCATCATGATGAGATGTCAGCCATGTGGAGTTTGATTGTTGATCTTCCCCCTTGAACAAGTGGCACAGTAATATTCATCATCTTATTTAATGATCCATCCACCTTTTCACTGTATTGACTGCTCAAAAACATCAAAAACACATAATGCTGGAAGAAAAACCGAGTACGGGAACTTTCATAGCACACTTTCGTAGCAAGCTCCAAAATCCACTTTCTGCACAATATTTGACCTTTATTACTGTTGGAGGATCTTCCTTGGGACTAATGAGGTAAACAATTACTCTAAGCCATCCTTGTTCTAATATTTTTGCAGAAGTTTACCCTCAAAGAAACCTACAACACTTTCGTTGCAAAATCTCGTATTTAAGCCCGGGACTCGCTACGAAAGTACCTAGTTTACTGATATTTTGCACCTTATTCTTTTTTTTACCTAAAAAAAAATACTAAAGCCTATACATGGATGGTATGATATTATAATAAAAAAAATGATCCAAAAATGTGTTGCCTTACCACGTTTCATGGATGTTGTGGAGGTAAATCCCCTCTGCGGACAGAGGCGATCCCTACTAGCCCAAACTGGGTCTAGTAACAATCGTTCACGCTATAGTGCAGGTTCCTAATTGCAAATAAACCAACTAGCGATGAAGGCTTACCTGGAATCCAACGCTGTCGCTTGTAGAGAAAGTAGCGCTCTCGTTCCTTAGCTCCGGCAGATCACAATCCTCACGATCTCTGTTATCGGACACCTGCACACGCAAGAAACAAAACAAACACAAGCGTAAAATCCAGTATATGCAACTATATGTCAGTCAGAGAAGACATAACTCATCATCATAATCAACAATAGGAGTGGAACCATAACCAATAGTCGTTTATCATTAATCAATCAAAGGAGGATACAACCTGGCTCTGACGCTGAATTCTCCTTCGGAGGGTCGCCAGCGGAACACGTCTCGAAAAATCCTGTCAGGGATGGGACAAACCTTTCTCTTTGGATGTCTCGACAATAGTCTCCTTGCTTGGATTTGGCCTTAAGGGAATGAATCAAGGCTCTTGCAACATAAGGCTTTGATGGCTCTTGGGAACTTGGAGATTAGATTGAAAAGGAGATGAGCAAGCTTTTATAGATGGAGGAAGGGGAGTTGGGATCCCTATAATCATGGGATTGGCCTTATCCTCAAGGAAGCTTCCATGAGAGGTGGCAAACCACTTCCTCTACATGGAGATCCGGAGCCAAACCTCCCAACTCAAATTAGATACCAGTTTCTGGATCAGTTAGGACGAAACTTCCGCCATTTATTTTTAAAAAACACTCCTTAAAATGGCTGGAGCAAGTGCAACTCTGGGACAGAGCGCCAATTGGCACGCCCTCATTGAAGGATTTCCCCCATTGGCACGGGTACTGAACTGGCTACCCACGCCAATGCAAAAAGGGGTGTTTTTAGGGTTTTTCACAAGGAGTTGTCTTCAAGGAAATGAAAGTACATGTTTAGGGGAATGCCATGAAAGTGTTTTCAACTTATGTCACTACTCACAGGTCACGGAATGACCCCTCAAATTGTGCGGGATGGGGAATTGCAAGGACAGTGACAAATTTTTGTGTAACAGATGCCCCCTAAATCATGAGGCCTGAGAGAGAGAGAGGGGTGAAATGCTTTACGAGAACGTGTCCAAATAAAAACACTACCGTCAGAAAACCTGCATAGAGAAGTACAACTGATATCTCAAATACATGATATATACGTGGTATGGGCATAGCCATCCATAACAGAGTATGTAATAATCCAAATCCGAGGCATGGATGCAGCCATCCAGTGAGGATCAGTAAATAGACTCAGGTATGGTCGCAGCCATCCAATCAGCGAGTCATGTAACTAATCATAATAATCCACAAAACCACAGCCTGGATTATAACAAGCAGAATCCAGGGTCTTGCGCTCCAACTCAACTCGAACAAAGTACAAGTTCAAGCATGCGAATATGTGAGCTGAAGTCTAACATGCAAGAACATCGCCTGATTACCAGCCAATGATGAAAGTTGTTAATAGACGCGAGAGGTACCACCATTAATGCTAATGGTCCTCAAGGTACTACAGGTAGAATCTACGGCATGTGAACAATGAGCTGACGTCGAACACCCGCAGAATCACTCGATCGGAGGCCAATGATGAAAACCTCACGTCGAATGCGAAGAACCTGCCATTGAGGCATGCAGGCTCCAAGGTACCAGAAGGGAGTCTCTAGATCATCTTCCTGGATAATGAGCTGAAGTCGACAGAAAGTGACCTTGATCGAAGGTGGGCCATAGTGTTTCCCACATCATCGACACGAGACAGAGGAACATAATGTTTTTGTGAATCAAGATCAGATGAGAATCGGAGGAAGGTTGATACTTGCAGAGGTCAACTTCTCTTGAACATACAAACGGCACGACAGTGAGTTTGGCAGCATTTGACATCAACGGATCAGAGGTCATGGCGACGAGGTAAAGAGAAGATGAGAGGTCAAAAGGATCACCCAAACCCACGGAGGCAAGTGGAAAACGAGATGAGATGTCCCCAACCCGACACGAATGCAGACAAGTGCCATGTTCAAGAGAGACATACTGCCGACACGACAATGATTGTGGTTCAATTTTCCCCCACCATTTCTGGCGAGTACCCCAATTATTTTGGTAACAAGCTTGAAGGGGATAGCATATGCTTGTAATATAAGTTCTTCCTTCAGACGAATCCATCCTAGTACATTTAACGAGCCCTAGGAAGGAGCGACTCGGATAACGTCATTACAACTGAATCCAATGTCATCAGGGTTTAACAAGTCTGACAAAGGAAGAACTCGGCGTCTTTTCACGTTTAGAGAGTCTAAAAAGACAGCGGAAAAGTAAACTCCAACAGTCCCTTTTCGTAAATATTTCCTCAGATCTAAAAAGGTAGAAAAATATGTCTGAGGAAACCTCCTAGTCGCGATAGGCTAGGGTATTCCTTTTTCGTAAATAATCTATCCCAGCCCGAAAAAGGGGTAAACGTATATTGGGTAGATGTCGTTTCGTGTCCACTTTAACAAGATCGAAACGACAAGGAACTCAGCAATCTTTTCATGTTTAGAGAGTCAGAAAGAGCTGAAAGATGACTCCAAAATGACTTTTTCGTGTATTTACCGAGTCCGAAAAAGTATAAAATATAGCTCGTGTCACCGTTTAAGTTGCGTGAAAACATGTTGCTGCACATAAAGGCAAGTGTAAAATCCATTTTCGACAAAATATATTAAAATATTAATAAAAAATGATTTTTAAAACCTAATTAGATTTCAAAAATTTATAAATAAGCCTCAAATGGTAAAAACAAAATTACTTTACTATTTACCTCATTGGAGAGCAACAGTGGTCCATTTTGTGTGCAAACTTCAGACGGCGAATACGACTGATCCGGGCTATCATTCAGTTCCCTGTTTGTTCCAGGTAATAGGTGTTTCCCTAAGCTCCATTTCAACCCATTTTTTATATGTTTTTATTATGTATTAGACTTCTAGGCGAACCATTTTGAAATTTTAGGGCTCGCTCCATTGGCGCGGGTATCGGGCACGGACCCATGCCAATGGACATTTCCTCACAAAGAGGTCGCGCCAATGGCGCAACGCAATTTTCTGCCCAAAATTTTGAAAATATGAGCTACCTATGTGGATTTTCAAATGTTCTAGAGATCTAACAATGTATTTTTTATTGTGTTGATGCAGATATAAAGGCAAAAATGGTTATCGAATGGAAGGAAAGGGAACATGGAGAGGAGGATGAAATGGCTATGGAGAATGAGGCCTGCATGATTGCACTTAAGAACTGTGAACTTGAGAAATTCTTCCTCACACCCTATTTACGAGCTCAGCCAGAGCTACTACAATACTTGGTCAGTATATGGGACGAAAATGAGGAAGTTTTCAAACTTTGGGACCAAGTACTAGAACTAGAGGTTTCCGACGTATATTTCATAACCGGACTATCGCGCAGAGGTCCAGTGCCCATTCTGATAGGCAGCAGACCATCTGGGGAAAAGATGGAGCAGGTAATGGCGAGGGTGTGCCCAGGGGCACGAACCGGATCAGGAAGCGGGAAAGTGGACATCCACACTGTCCAAGATCTAGCACTGAGAGTAGTGCTACACACCATCACACGAGCTGCAGGATCGCAAGCTCCACACGAGGCAACCAAGGCCCAACTCCTACTATCCGCTGAGTGTATGATTCCAATACTGTTTGATTGGGCTATTGCAGTGACCACAAATATCAAGAGGCAACTCACAAAGTGCAAGCAAGTCAAACTGAAGCAGTTTGGCTACGGTTCCATTTTGGTATCGTTCATCCTGGAACGACTACCTATCTTTCAGGGCCAAGGGGCCATAGTTGCTGAGCCGATACTAAGAGAGCCAAGGATGGTTCGCTGAGCAGCACTTATGCCCAGGTCAGGAGGAGGCCAACAGATGTCCTGGAGGCCAGAGTTTTTTAGATGGTTACGGCGTCAGTTGATCGTGGTCGAGGATTGGCCCTATGCAGGGACCGATTTCACTGGAGACCTAGATCTCCCACTTCCGAAGGGGGATGACTGGGACGAGGAGTTGGGTATGACCTCTATTTTTATTTTTATGATTTTATGATTTTATGATTTTTTGGTAATACATGTTTGTTCTGACACTAGTTTTGTGTGTATGCAGATGTCGGCCCAGAGAGACCTGCCGGTATGACTCCCATTGCACGGAGAACTCAGCCCGCAGCTAACCCTCAGGCGGAGGGTGTCGAGGGGGGAGAGTTAATCCAGAACCTTGAGGGGATTGCCCGAGGGACTCCAGACTACGCCCGGCTGGCAGATGTCCCGATGGCGTATCAGAGACATACGGTGGGAGTGCCTAGTCGCCTCCACCAACTTTTGAGACGCTTAGTGCACACGGTAGCATGTTACCATGAGCACCATGCGGATTAGACACCTAGGGCTTCTTTCATGCATATATTTTTGAGAGACATGTCGTCTCCGAATGTATTAAGACGCACATGTATATTTTTTATTTTATGTGATGCACACTATGTAAACATTTCGACACACACACACACATATATACATACCTATTTCTAGATGGATCTTCTTACATGTGATGATGTTTTATAAATTGCACAAATGTCTATCTAGAACCAAATTAGCTACTGCATTTGTTAATGTATTCATATGTCTGGGTATGTGCTGATATGTATTATAGTCAAAATTTCTCTCCAGCAGACGAATACACAAATACAGACGTAAAATGGAGGGATTTCTTACTGAATAATGCCCGTTAAGATGTAATACTACAAGTTGTGAGTCTAGATACACAAGTAATTCACGAATGCCGAGGTCCACATCCTCAGTTAATAATTCCAATACAGCACTATATTCCGCGATATTATTTGTAGCAGGACCCAGACACACACCTTGCAGGTTAACCAACTCACCAGCAGGATCATAGATTACCCAGGCTGCCAAAGACAGATTCCTGGTCCTGCGGGAGGCACCATCCACGAAACTCACAAACGGAGTAATGGACATCTGCACAATCAGGAAGACCTGATCAGCAGAAAGATGCTTACATCGCACACCACACCACACATGCACACAAATTAATATACACACCTATGTACACACACCACACCAAAAATAACTTCAAGAGTAGTATTTCTTAAGGTACAGCCCATTTCTAGGCTGCGCCAACGGAACTCCTTCATAATCAATGAGCTCATAAGCCCCATTCTTCAATACTCATTTTACTATATAGGGCCCATGCCACATGGGTTGGAGCTTTCCTGCCCCGAGTTTGTCGTGCGCTTGGTCGTATAGGAGTACAAGGTCCCCTTCGACAAAGGAACGTGGAGAGACAGATTGATCAAAGTGTGCTTTGACCCACTTTTTCTGTGCTTCAAGGACTATAGTAGCCAAGCAGCGGGTTTCATCCAACCATTCCAAATACAAGAGACGCTCTTCTTCAGGAGAAAAGTCAGGAAAAAGTTCCACGGCTAGCTTTAAGGAAGGAATTTCGCACTCAACCGGATGAGTTGCTTCCAGACCATACACCAATTGGAATGGTGTGAATCCGGTTGCACTCTTTGCTGACATCCAGTATGCCCATAGAGCTGAGAACAATTGGAGGTGCCAATTAGACTTATGAATTCCAACTATTCGTTGAAGCATTGTGACCAAAACCTTGTTCACAGCCTCAACCTGGCCATTTTCCTGGGGGTAATATGGCATTGAGCTATCGTGTCGTAAGCCCAATCTTGATGTCAGCTCGGCCATCATGTAATCTCGAAAGTGAGTACCATGATCGGTAACAATGGCCTGAGGGACCCCGAAATGTGAAATAATATGGTTGAAGATAAATTGGGCAGCTGTCTTACCATCGGCGGCTAGTGTAGGCATCGCTTCGGCCCACTTAGTAAATTAGTCGATAGCGACAATTATATATCCATGCCCCCCAGCCGAATGAGGGTTACACGTCATAAAATCTACGCATGCAGAGGGAGGGGTGGCGCGCACATCTTGCGCTGAAAAACCTGGCACGCGTGACATTTGCTGACTGCAACGATACAGTATTTGAATATTGACGGCCAGAAGTAACCCGCACGCAGAATCTTCTGGGCGGTGGCATATCCAGACATGTGACCACCATAGGCGCCACTGTGACAGTCATTTAATACTCTTTCGGCCTCTTCCAAAGTCAAGCACCGAAGGAGCACTGAATCTACTCCAACCCGGTATAATGTATCTCCTACAATGCGGTAGGGTTGAGACTGATGCCGAATCCGACGTCGGGCATCTTTGGTCAACTCAGAGCGAAAGGATGACGTCTGAAGATACACAATAATATCGCCATACCATGGGTCACGGGTGCTGATAAGGAAGATGGTTTCGTCTGGTATATGTTCTTCAGAATGAAATGGGGGGGAGTCTGTCGGGAGGGAGCAAATAAGAACCGCGAAAACCAGTGATTTGGTCGACTTAGCAGTAATAAACTCTAGGTCGAACTCCTGAAGGATAACGATCCATTTGCAGTATTTCCCCCCCAGTAATTGTCAAGAAATAATATATGTCATGGGGTTGCAATCCGAAACCACGGTAATGGTACGTAGTAGGATGTAGTGGCGGAAACGTTGCACAGCTTGTACAGCTGCTAAAGCTAGCTTCTCGACGTGAGCGTAATGTGTTTCCGTGTCGAGAAGATTCCGCGATAGATAGTAAACAATGTGTTCATTTCCATCATCGTCATCCTGCACCAGAACCATAGCTATGGTGCTAAACGCGGCAGCCAAGTATAGAGTGAAATCACGGTGATAGTTTGGAGGCTGAAGCAACGAAGCATTAACCAGTAATGTCTTAAGCTTCTCAAAGGATTGCTGAGCAATGTCGTCCCAATGAAAGGGAACATTTTTCTTTAAAAGACGCATGAATCCTTTGGCCACTTCCGCGTAGTTCAGTATAAAGCGTCGTAGGAAGTTAGCTTTTCCCTGCAGACTCTGCAATCGATATAACGAAGATGGTGATGGGAGATTGACAATGGCCTCGACCTTTATGGGATCAAGGCGAATCCCATCCTTGGAGACTATGAACCCCAAAAGACGGCTAGAATCCACGCAAAAGACACATTTATGAGGATTGAGCCGGATATTATAGCGTCGACAGAGAAGGAAAATCTTACGGAGGTGTTCCGGGTGGTCCTCTCGCCGAGCTGAGTGAGCTGGCAAATCGTCTAGATAAGGCTGAACGATATGGCATATGTCATGGAACGCGTAAGACATAGCACGCTGGAAAGTGGCTCCAGCGTTCTTCAAGCCGAACGGGAGCTTTTTATAAGCGAAAGTACCCCACGGACAGATGAATGCAGTCTTGTGTTGATCAGCGGGTAGAATATTTATCTGATTATACCCAGAAAAGCCATCCATCAGGGAATAAATCTCACTCCCAGCACATTCGTCAATGATTTGATCTATGAAAGGAGTGGGGTAATTTTCCTTTGGACAAATCTCGGTAATCAACACAAACTCTGATAGTGCCATGTTTCTTATCTACAGGGACAATGTTGGAGACCCATTCTGTGAGGGGAATCGGGTAAATGAAGCCCGCGTTCAGAATTTTTTCAACTTCTGCTTTAATGGCAGCGGCTTTGCGAGGGTGCACCGGGCGCAGGCGTTGGCGCACGGGTTTCGCACCAGGATAGGTAGGAATCTCGTGCACTACTATGTTGGGATCAATCCCGGGCATTTCCTCTTAGGACCAGGCGAACACGTCTCTGAATTCTCGAAAAAGATCAGTATAAACTCGTATCTCATCAGGAGAACAAGTCACTCCCACGTGTATATTCTCAACTATCCCCGGTTTAACGGAGATGTCGATTGGAATGGTTTGAGTAATGTTGCTCAGGTTTCCCTCTGAAAGCACCTCATGTGTCAATATGGGCATCTGGAGAGGTGGAGTGGGAACCTGAGATGCAAAACGCTCTAGACAATCTGACATTGCCCCCAAGCTAGGCATGAATGAGGAACGATGATGTCCATCGCTCCAAGGCAGCTCCTCAAGAGACATTGTTTCAACAATGGCTTCATCAGAAGGGAAAATCTCTTTAAGAGGATCAGGCGAGTCGGCCTCACCGAGCCAGGGGGATTGAGAATAGATGTCTAAAGCCATGCTCGAAGGAGCATGCTGAGGAGGGGGAGGATCAGATGCAGCGACGATTTCACAGTAGTTAATCTCTACCGGAGTTAAGGGCATCGATTCTCCAAACTCAGCCACCTGCTCAGGCGAAGGGATGAGCCATGGGTCGTCAGACCTAGAGATCATATTAACTTGAGCGGTGTGCGGTGGTGGTGCGGGAAAAATACCCATGAGGACGGGGTCCTTAAAGAGACCGGGTCCTACACTGTCAGGGGGATTTGGGATCTGATCCACGTACGGAACGTTGTTCTCGGAGGTGGAGGTGAAGAAAGACAACTGATCCATAGTAACGATTTTTCCCTCGTGAGGGAACTTAATAAGTCGAAAGAGGGTGGACGGCACGCATAACATGGCGTGAGTCCAACTGCGGCCGAGAAGTATATTGTAGTTAAGCTTGGCGTCAACTACTTCTACTTCTACATTGACTGTCTTCCCCTGTAAGGTAATCGCTAAACTCTCGAGAACACCCAGGGGTTTCGATTCCCGACCATCAAATGCCTCTAGGGCATTAGGAGATGATGAAAGGGCCGGAGAGCCAATGGCCTTCCAGCAAGCGGATGACATGACACAGGTAGAAGCACCTTCATCCACAACATCCCTATGGATGTTAAGACCGTTGATCCCGACTTGAATAACAAGAGCGATCTGATGTGGAAGTCGGGGGGTAAAGTTCTCTAAGTCAAAGGTGAGAAGATTAGAATCAGTGGGATCGATCCCACCGATTGCAGACAACGTGATTCGTTGTAATCCTTCGAACGCGTAGCAATAGAGATAGGTGCAGCACCATTCATCATAAAGACATGAGACCCAAATGGTGCAGATGGCGAAGGTTGTTCAACCATCTGGTTCTGTTGAGACGGGAACGGTTCTTTAAGAACTGTCGGAGTCCCTTTGGAGCCTTTTAGAAGTTGACTAACTTCAGATCATCGTGGACAATCTTTTGTATAATGATCTCCTTCACAAATGAGGTAGGGGTACTTCGGTTTACGTTGGGAACCGTCCTCGGTACGAGGTTTGGACTCTGGCTTTGGGGCGTCGGATTTGGATTTACCTTTGCCCTTCTTCTTTCCTTTGGAGGCTTTTTCCGTAGGATTAGCCTGAACGGCGTTAACCTTTGCAGTTTTTCCAGAATTGGGAGGAGCGGGATGAGCAGAATTATTGGATGAGTTGGACTTCTGCTTCCCATTCGAAGATTTCGTCGAATTCTGAGACACGGAACCAATAACACCATCTGCCGCCGGGGTAGGTGGAGCTTTAGAGGTTCCAGACCGTGGAGCATCAGGCAAGATATCATAAAGCGTGTCGGACTGAGAGTATACCAGATCCAGATATTGGGCACGCGTTATGGCTTGTTCTTCAGTCACACACGCTCCCATAGCAATGTCTTGGGCGATTTTGTTAACGAAGGAGGTGGTGAACCAATGAGTTAGTATCTGATCAGGTATATGAAACTTGATCAGTCTACGATGACGCCGCCACTCATGAATGTAATCAGAAATGTGGGTGGCTTTGTCCTGTTTCAAATAAGTCAAGAGGTGCGTCCCGGCTTCATAGTGAACCGGTAACTGAAAATGAGTCAGAAAATCCATGGCTAATGTATTGAAATCTTGAAATATGCCACGGGATAATTCAATATACCACTTAGCGGCAGCGCCAGTCAAAGTGCGCTGGAAGAGGCGTAGACGAATTGAATCATCCACCCAAGATTTGGACGAACACAAAAATGGTAAGTCATCACATGAGCTTGGGGGTCCTCCCCAACTTTACCCTCAAACTTGGGGCAATCACCGGTAACCTTGGTAGGAACCGGAGGCCAATAAGGATTGTGCAAAATCGGATCATTCGTTAATTTCGAAACATCCGGTAACTCCAAGGTAGCCAGGAACAGCAATGGCGCATTGGACGGCATAACTGGACCTGAATAGTGACCAGTACCTGTACTCCACGCTGGTTGGGAATATCCTTGCCCCGAGGGGTTCTGTCCCGTAGGATTTTGACTGTAGGGGGTATAGGTCGTATATCCAGCCTGATTCGGTTGCTGGTAACCAGCGTACGGGGCTTGATAACCAGAGTATGGACCCTGATTGGAAGTCGGCCCCGTGTGAGCAGCATGTGGATTTGGCTGCTGAGCATAAGTGTAGCCGGGTTGTTGAGAGTAATAGTTATAACCTTGGGGATGGCTATAATTCGGTCGATACTGACCATGAGAATAGTAACCGCCTTGAGGTCGAGTGGGCTACTGATAGGTGGGACCCTACTGAGCCTGATAATTAGGGTGCAACGATTGATTTGTCTGCGGCATTGAATAAGTCGGCTGTTGGGCAGGGTAAACAGGATGTGCAGGCTGGCCTGGCTGAACAGGTTGACCTGGCTGAGCGGGCTGCCCTGGTTGAACAGGTTGACCCGGATAAACAGGTTGTGTCGGTTGTGCATGTTGACCAGTTGTTGGGGAGCACCAAGTTGTGCCAGATGGGTTGGTTGGCTTGGTGGAGGGACATTAGGTTGTGCCGGATTGGCCGGTTGGCCTGGTGGCGGGATACCAGGTTGTGCCGGATGGGCCGGTTGCCCTGGTAGCGGAATAGAGCCAGGTGGTTGCTGATAACTGGTTTGACCTGCAACAGGACCATAAGATGGTCCTGGCTGATGTGCAACATTGGGACCAAGAGGATATTGTCGTTGCAAAGGTTGAGAGGGTTGGACTTTCCCCCCAACACCATATACTAGCCCGAGTTGGTACCCCGGTTGACCTGTGAGTCCTTGAGGTTGCCCAGTTGGGACTCCATGGAGAGGCTGCCCGAGTTGACCGGAAGGGTCGTAATACTGTCCTTGCGGACCGTATAATGGCCCTTGCTGGCCTAGAGGGTAGCCTTGTATGGGCTGTCCCTGCGGGTCATAAGGATAGCCAAGCTGGCCCGAAGGTTGACCTTGAAAATGTTGTCCGTGCAGGTTGTAGGGCTGTCCAGCCTGGTTGTACGGTAAACCCTGAGCATGAAGTTGAGCCTCAGGAGCAGGTAAACGTAAAGGGTTCCCATGCTCATCGTACTAATATGGAAAGACATACACGGGCATACCATCTTGTGCATAATGCGAAAAGTACAAGCGGTCGGAATTTTGAGAGGACTGTCCAACCTCGGGGTTCGATTGTTGTAGAGACAATCGATACTCCTCCGGAGAGATGTTCTCCGACATAGCAGATGCTATGTAGATGTCTTCGGGAAGGGATGTGGTCCTTATGGACTGGGTAGTAATGGCGGGTGCAGATGCGGCCACACAAACTGTGGGCATGGAGGGTACAAAAGTAACCTGAGGGGATGACGTAACGGGTGTCTGTGGAGACATCCCCAAATAAGGAATAACCGACCTCGTAGAAGGAGCTGATACCCCCATAGAGGCAGCGGCGGCAATAATCTGACCCAAGGATCTATACCCGGCTGGTAATGAGGGACCAGGTGATGACATAACAGATGGTTCAGGGTTGTCTCCTGGAAATAACCTCCGAGGAAACAACTGGTAATCTTCACCGGACGTGGGGATTTCCTCGCTAGATTCACTCATGTTTGAGCCTGCCGCTAGATCTCGTAATAGACGGCGAGGACTAGGAGGAACAATAGCAGCTATAAAAGGCGAACCCAATGTAAGAGGAGGGAAATCTTCCCCTACTCCCAATCAAAACCAAGGGTCGGAAAAGGGCCAATTAAACTCAACTGGTCCTCCAAAGGGCTGCTCAGACATAACCGGTCCCCCGTTGGGAAACTTGGAAACAATGGGCTGCTGAGGTTCAGCAGAGGACTGAGAAGCCTCTGATGAATCTTCTATATATGGACTACCAGTAGACGAAACGGAAGGTTCCGCCACTGTGACAAAAAGATCAAGCAGAACACACACGGGCTGAAAAAGAGTCAAGACACACAATCAAACGGCCAACAAGCAAAATCTAACAAGGCGTGTGATCACGGCTGATTAATTTTACCACATTGAAACTTAGAAACTTCACCGTTTCATGTTTTAAGAGTCGAGAAACGGATAAAAGGTGACTCTATCTCTTTCAGTTTTGAAGCAAGCATGAAAGGACAAGCGCTTGGTGATTCTTTCAAATTTAAAGAGTCAGAAAAGATCAAATGACTACTCAGGAATACTAGGCAAAGGGTGTACCAAATAACCGTGAATTGCAATATACACCTTGGTTTCAAAATGAAAGAGAAATCAACCAAGGACTTAACGTACGTGCAGGAAATCTCCCCGAATGCTGTGTTCGGTGTATCACGGGTATAGGGCGGTAGACTCGGCTTCCTATGGATAAAGGATAGAAACCTAGTGGGGTCTCCCTTTATATACACAACGGTACGGGGAGCACAAGTCCGTACTAGTGCTCTCTAAAGCCAAGAGGCAAACGACAACTACTAGGTTTAAAGACGCCGGAACACGTCTCTAACCTAGACCTCTAAATGTTGCGTTAATGTTTCAATGCTGCCTTAGTGTAAATTGAGTAAATTTTAATGTTTATCTTCAATTACATTTCAGTTTTCAGGCCTTAGCGAGTGTGATGTCTCAAAATCTTCTAAATGCACACTATATGCCACAGTATATCATTTTATTCGATGAAAGCTAACTACAAAAGAGTTGAGAGCTTTTCACACAAATAAAATGATCAGAAAACAACCAACAATGTCTCTAATGCAGCTAATGTAAACCAAAAACTTTTCTCCCAAAGTCACTAATCACTAATAACGCGGAAAAGGTTTTAATTTGCACTAACTAATCAAAAGCAAAAGAGATTTTTTATATTTTCAATGTTTAATAACAACATGCACTAAACAAAATGAAAACTAACGAAAAGAGCAATTTGAGAAGTGATGAGGAAAGAGAAAAACACACAAATTTCACTCAACACAAACACACAATTAGACCTCAAATTGACGAAACAGTCCCTCAAAACCAAAAGAATCCCAAAGACTCAAATGGACCGTGTAATCTAGGCCCAAAGCGAGACAAAGCGAAATTCGAATGAAGAAGAAAACCAACACTCAAATGACGCAATAAAATGATAAACAACTGCCAAACGAATGTAAAGAAGCAATCACAAGGTCGACTGAACAAATAGAGACCAAGAACTCCCAAGGGAGGGTCGACACACAGGAGCACCTAGATGCCCTAGGGCTAGAATGTGAAATTGATGGAAAACGGCAAACAACCAAAGGACGAAGGTCACAACCAGTCAAACAAGGCTCCAGAACACTCAAGCAGTTGAAAAAACAAAACCAAACACACTGATCAAGCCCAGGAAGGTCAAAACAGAGCAAACCCTAGTACCTCACAGAATTGGCGCGACTGTGAGGCTGAAACTAGCACCAGAAAATAATTGGCGCGGGTAATACACAAGCAACATGCGCCAATGCGCGCGACTGTCAAGCTGTAAAGCACGCCAGTCGAGTTTGCTAAGGAAAAATAAAAATAGACAATCCAACAAGCAAACCAGTGATAATCAAGCTAACCAAAAGCCAAAATCACAAAAGAGCCAGCCAAAAGAGCCGATCAAGCAAGTAGAATCGAGAAACAACCGAAAAGACAAGACAATACTCCAAGCGTTCAGTTCATAAACTAAACCGGAGATTGACTGAAGCAGCTTTGATCTACTACGCAATTGCAGAGCAAGAGCGTTTCGAAGGCTATCTGGCCAACTTCAGGCTCCGTCTGTAGCTTATAAAACAAACAACAACAAGCTAAACAATCCCCAGTAGAGTCTCCAATTTGTTGTGGAGGTAAATCCCTTCTGTGGACAGAGGCGATCCCTACTAGCCCAGACCAGGTCTAGCAACAATCGTTCACGCTATAATGCAGGTTCCTAATTGCAAATAAACCAACTAGCGATGAAGGCTTACCTGGAATCCAACGCTGTCGCCTGTAGATAAAGTAGCGCTCCCATCCCTTAGCTCTGGCAGATCACGATCCTCACGATCTCCGTGATCGGACACCTGCACACGCAAGAAACAAAACAAATGCAAGCGTAAAATCCAGTGTATGCAACTATATGTCAGTCAGAGAAGACATAACTCATCATCATAATCAACAACAAGAGTGGAACCATAACCAATAGTCGCTTATCATTAATCAATCAAAGAAGAATACAACCATAGCTCTGACGCTGAATTCTCCTTCGGAGGGTCACCAGTGGAACATGTCTCGAAGAAGCCTGTCGGGGATGGGACAAACCTCTCTCTCCGGATGTCTCGACAATGATCTCCTTGCTTGGATTTGGCCTTAAGGGAATGAATCAAGGCTCTTGCAGCATAAGGCTCTGATGGCTCTTGGGAACTTGGAGACTAGCTTGCAAAGGAGATGAGCAAGCTTTTATAGATGGAGGAAGGGGAGTTGGGATCCCTATAATCATGGGATTGGCCCTATCCTCAAGTAAGCTTCCATGAGAGGTGGCAAACCACTTCCTCTACATGGAGATCCGGAGCCAAACCTCCCAACTCGAATTAGATACCAGTTTCTGGATCAGTTAGGACGAAACTTCCACCATTTATTTTTAAAAAACACTCCTTAAAATGGCTGGCGCGAGTGCGACTCTGGGACAGAGCGCCAATTGGCGCGCCCTCTTTGAAGGATTTCCCCCATTGGCGTGGGTACTAAACTAGCTGCCCGCGCCAATGCAAAAAGGGGTGTTTTTAGGGTTTTTCACAAGGAGTTGTCTTCAAGGCAATGAAAATACATGTTCAGGGGAATGCCATGAAAGTGTTTTCAAGTTATGTCACTGCTCACAGGTCACAGAATAAGCCCTCCAATTGTGCGGGATGGGGAATTACAGGGACGGTGACAAATTACTGTGTAACACCTTATATTATCATCAAATGATTCAACAAAAAAGAGTACAATGATCGATATATCCATATCATCATAATGTATAAAACAACTAGCATATGCACAAAAAAATCATAAACACACTTCTGTTGAAGGAGCCTAAATCTGAGAACTGAATTGCAATGACAATGGTTGTATCATACTGACGAATACTATTGAAACTGAGTGAGAACTATAGATACATCTTGCAACAGAAATATATAGAGTAGATCCACAATGGTATGAAACCTCAGATACAAGTAATCACTGAAACTCACTGAAAACAATTATCTAGTCCTAGATCTGAATCCAAGGCACTATCAAAGCTATCTGTAGTCATCTGTGCGAACACTGGTGATTGGCTCAATCTTAGATATACCCAGAACCCTTAGTTGTGACCTCAACACTCTCAGCCCACAGTTGTAGCTTCCCTGGCCGCTACGAGGGCACTATGTGCCTGTGGATGAGGGAGAGCGTAGCCCAAAACAACCTTTTGGACCCTAGCCACGCCCATAGCTCATTGTGCCTTCGATTATGGGTCCTTGGCTGTGGGCATAACACACTATGCCCGAGGCTATGGTCCAGATCAGCCCAATCTGGCCCTAAGGCCTTGGCCGCTACCTTGACATTGTTTTCCCGCGGCTATGGAAGCTTGGATGCTACCTAGACATGTTATGCATGCGGATCTAGCCTGAATTATATATTTATGTGCTCGCAGCTATTGGAAAGAAAACCTAGTTAGAGGTGAACCTCTCGCCTGTGATCCCAAACCTTGCACAAGATTCTTCCATCGAACACGTGCGAGCAAAGATCAAATATACGAACCAAAACAATGGATGCAAATCGAAGATCACTTGAGAAAGTGTGTAATAATGAGCTTGAGGTTGCCTATATTTATAGTTTTTTTTTGTCCACTTTGGTGTTGAGGTCGACTTAAATAATTCCACATGTGCTTAGGCCGACCCATTCGATTACACTTTAATAAATAAAATAATTCATAATTTAAATTTCTCTTAACCAATTGGGGCAATCTATAGGTCTATTTTGGTCCTCTCAAAAAGAGGAATCTATTTCAATTATAATCTCAACCATTAGAGTTGAACAAAGTGGAATTTGACCACATTTTCATAATTTTAACACTCCCTCTCAACTAGGGAGAGTTCCACCTGCCAATATATGTTCATCGATCAATATTCCATATTGGTATCTTCATGCATCATCATGTATCGTCACTGATCATCTCTATCATGTAGTTGACATGTTGTGGATCTTTCTCATTACAAATCATCAATGTACTTATCATGCTTATTCTGACTTATCATGCTTGAATGTTGTTGCTCATGTGTTGAACATTATCGGATCTAGAAGAAGAATTTGTCACCGAAGGGGAGCTTAGGCTACCACCCTTCGTCTATTAAGCTATCAATCAGAATCTTTGCCAACAGGATTCTACCTGGACTATCATAATCAATCGTCATCGGAGAGCATATCATCAGGGAGCATGCCTCAACCTGTAACCGCATCGGGGAGCACATCTTAACCCAGAATCTCATTGGAGAGCTATACCAGTACAACCCCATATCTAGCAATAGGATATCCATCCATGTAGGGGAGCCCATCTCGACCCTAGTATCACATCGGGGAGCTCAATCTCAACATGGAACCACATAGGGTTATCTCAACCCATCCTATTTACTACTAATATTCCCATCGATGACCCTGAATATTCATGTGGTAGAACACCTGCATCATAATCGACTTGGGTTGTACACCCCAAGTACATTCTCAACTCATTAGCCAAATGAGGAGTAGTATTCCTGACAAGCCTTGCTTGTGGGTATGATGCCAACTAGGGTATACTCTGCAAATACCAATCAAGGGAGAAAAATCTCCAACCTTATGAAGATAGGGGAGCAACATATCTAACCCTATAGGTAACAGATAGGGAAGAGACCCTATTGTCTAGAGATCCCTCAACCCCAAGAGCCCTCCATCTCAATTCCTCATCGTGGGAGCTCAGACAGGGAAGAAGAGTTGGCTCAGTGTCCTCAATCAGTGTTGATCTCGTCATACTCATATCTAGTATCTACTTAACAATATCAGCTAATTCCTATTCAAACAACAAATCAAATCTAATATTATGTTAGAACATACATAATCATGTAAATTGCAACAAGATACCATGACCATCCTCCCTCTCACGGAGGTGTCAATTAAAATCCTAAGCTTGTCTCTAACAGTTTAACTGTCTTAATGAATGGAGAAATCATAGTCCCAAATATATGTATATGGGATTATCTGTCATAACAATGTATCCATGTCTTATCCAAATCATGCTCAGACAACTCTCTAAGAAGATTTTACATCTTATCTCACAGCTAGCCATGCTAGCAGCATTGTACCTAACCTTGGTCGTGTTATGGACCTCTCATCTAAAATATCATGACAGATCTCATTTTAAGACAATTTCCAAATCTGCTCATCAATACTAATCCCAAACAGCACTAGTTTATCCTTGCAGCTACATATCATGGGAAAAATATCTCAACCTATAAAAGTATAACGTTTCATGCATATATTTCAAAAGATGTTTGGTGGAAATTCTGAATGAAGCAACTCAATCATGAATTTAATAATTTTCTATACACATCATATACGAATGGATGTTCAAGACGGAACATCAATGCTTCAATCAACTAACAAATGCCATGTCACATTCAACAACATTTGAACTTTAAATCAGAGTGTCCAAGGATTTACATTACACAAAGACATTTCAATAGATTTGCAACATGGGATTTCTTTCCCAAATTCCAGAAATTGATTCATCATGCCATGATAAATTATTTTGACCTTCAGAAGCCATCTCCCTCTAACTTAGATCATCAGAGGCTCATCACCTATCAAGGATAGACTATCAGTATGTATAATCAAAGTCGTAATCAAAATCAAGGCCATACCTTAGAACTCATTATTCTGACCTCGTTAGATAACTGTCAAATAGGGACAAATCTGAATTGGGGAGCTTGCATCATGCAATGCTCTTGGTAAGCATAATTTCTTACCAAGCCAACATACCTAGACTTACATAAATCAATGTCTTGTCAACAAAATAATCTCATTAGAGTTTAGAATTCAGACAAAAACTATTATCAAATACATTGATTTTGTAATATAAGTTCTTTAAACTAGGTGACAAGTAGAGATCATGTCAAGTCTTCACTTCATTTACTGTCAAGCCATCAAGTTTGTCATTTAAAATGCCATTACAAGCCATTTCCATCAATGGATGAAAGTACATATATATCAAGGTTAAGTCATACAGGTTCCATCTTCATACTGAATCACAACAACCATTGCGCTAGAAACAAGGAGGCCAATACCGAACCATAATTCTGAATACTCAGATAAGACACTGAAGGTCACTATGCCCACATAGCATTATCATCTGGGAAAATCAACTATCGTCAGATCAAATCATGTCAAATCCAAAGGTGTGATCATGGTAAGATCTATAATTCTAGACATATCTCAATCATTAAGCATCATGTCAAAAGTTCCAAACATAGTATATCAATTATCCAAATCATGTCAAACTTTTGTAGCACAGACATAGTGACATACTCATATGAATGTCTCGGTCACCTGCAAACACAAGTTTGGTTCAAACATATGAACTTTTGTTGCTGACAGATATTACTAGTAACTACAACACATCTACAGAACTGACATCTTCCAAGTGACCATATGATTTCATGCTCAATTCCATAAATCAGCTTACAACGGCAGGACATGTCAGAGATCCCTTAATTCAGACCAAAACTTCAAATATGAGACTGATAGGAATGGTCACACCTATGGACCTTCCATGTGTGAGAGAGGCTCAAACCTTTGTTGTAGATCAACAATGTCAGATACTCATAAATCGTAGAAGAGCATGTAATTTAATTTTCATTCATGTCATCAACCTGTCTTTACAAGATTCATGCAACAATAGATTTGTTATATCATAAACACATATATATCATTATCATCAACATCATGTCATCAATCTTTCATCAAGGGTTGGACTTGAAAGATCAGGGAAATAGGATGATGTGACAACACAATCTTATGAACCCGATAATAATACACGAAGTTAGAGAATTTAATTTTACCCTATGCCATAACATCAATCTCATAGATATACCTATATCATCATGGTCATCAATACCATGCTCATCATGATCAATAGGATCAAGTTAGGTTATTCAATAAAACAACAAAGTGAAATCTCTCTTTTCATGAGCTTTCATCATGCTTATCACAAGCATTATCAATACCATGAGGTTACCTTCTATAAGAGATCTAACATGTATTATGCATATCAAGAGCCAAGAGTCCCATTTACAAGAGTTAGAATCAGGATCTTAAAAACAATAGATGTTAGGCAAACATCAAGTTATGCCACTATATTCAAGATCAGCAATAAGTAGCCTCGTAGAATCAAGAAGACCATCATGATCAAAATATTCAATACCATATGCACCATAAATCCCTATCAATTTCATATGCATGCTTGAGCCATTTGTGAAGGAGACATTCTCAACATATCATAGGGCTAACCTAGCCATTAATGCTACAGTTGAAATACAACATATAATGCATACCTTGTCGTATTACTTGTGCATCTTCACATAAGCAGCTTGTAGTGCTTAAGTGCCTCTTTACCTCTTCCAGATCTAGCCATCTTTTCTTCATTTCAAAATATCTTCAAGAGGGATACACTTATCACATCTCATCGAGGTTAGAAATATTTAGGTGCTCAAATATACATGCAGGAAGTAATCATAATAATCAGATCCATAAGTATAAACAAGAGTAAGTTCATAATTCAAGGAATACTTATCTTCAATGAGAGATGATCCTCTCCCTCTTGATCCAACCTTCAAGAGCCTATCATAGGCCATAAAACAATGTTTCCTTCAATCATCAACTTTATCAACAACCAAGTTATCTGTCAAATCGATCCCAAGTGCTTCACATAGATCACGTCTCAAGACTCTTACCATAAACCAGGGTTTCTCTCAAACCCTCACCATTAAACCCTTAAGCACTAACTACCTAGGGTTTTCTTCAAACCCTAGAATTATTTTATGTCTCTACCATCCTTTTCTTTCTTCCATCAAAATGTCTCCATGGGGGTGATCTTCATGGATTTCCTTCATCCTAGCTCTGATACCATGTTAATTTTTCATAGAGCTACAATGTTCTTTGCTTTGATAGTTGCATTTCTTCAATAACATATTAAATTAACCCCAAATCATTATTTCAGTATACAGATCTACATTATTAACCATCAACATGAGAAACTATATAGAAAGAACAGTACCATCGTCATCATCTAAGTAGTAGAACGTAAATGAGCAAAGGAAGAAAAGCATGCACACATAGAGACTCCAGGATTGGTCCAGGACCAGGGAAAAACCCACAATGGGGAAAACCCTTGCAAATTATTCTTCTTATATCTTCATCAAATGATTTAGAAAACAAGAGTACAATGATCCATATATCCATATCATCATGATGTAGAAAACAACTAGCATATGCACAATAAAATCATAAATACACTTTTGTTGAAGGAGCTTGAATCTAAGAATTGAAATGAAATGACATTGTTCGTAGCATACTGATGAATACTATTGAAACTGAGCGAGAACTGTAGATACATCTTGTAGTGGAAATATATAGATCATATCCACCGATCTGAAAATCCACAACGGTACAAAATCCTGGATACAACTGATCACTGAAACTCACTGAAAACAACTATCAAGTCGTAGATCTGAATCCAGGACACTATCAAAGTTGTCTGCAATCATCTACATGAACACTAGTGATTGGGTCAAGCTCTGGTCTTCCCAGAAACCCTTAGTCGCGACCTCAACACGCTTAGCCCGCGGCTGTAGCTTCCCCAGTCGCTACTAGGGAACTTTGTGTCTGCGGCTGAGGGAGAGCGCATTCCAAAACAACCTTCTAGACCCTAGCCGCACCAATAGCTCTATGTGCTTGTGGCTATGGGTCCTTGGTCGTGGGCATAACACACTATGCCCGTAGTTATGGCCCAGATCAGTCTGATCTAGCCCTAAGGCCCTGGTCACGACCTTGACATTGTCTACCCGCGACTATGGCATCTTGGCCACTACCTAGCCATGTTGTGCCCGTGGCTCTGGCCCAAATTCTGCAGTTTTTTGCCCGTGGCTATGGTCCAGAAGCCCTAGTTCAGAGCGAGCGTCTCGCCTATTATTCTGAACCTTACGTGAGCTTCTTCTGTCGAACATGTGCAAGCCAAGACAAAATAGATGAACCAAGACAATGGATGCAAATCAAAGATCGCTTGAGAAAGTGTGTAATAATGTGCTTGAGGTCACCTATATTTATAGATTTTGTTTGGAACAACTTTGGGGTTGAGGCCGACTTAACTAATTCCACATGTGCTTAGGCCGACCCATTCCATTACACTTTAATAAATAAAATAATTCATAATTTAACTTTTGCTTAACCGATTGGGATGATCTATAGGTCAATTTTGATCCTCTCGAAAAGAGGAATTTAATGCAATTATAATCTCAACCATCAGAGTTGTCCAAAGTGTAATCTAACTGTAGTTGCATAATTTTAACAAAGGCAAGTTTGTTCTCTTTCCACCCTCTTATTTTTGTTGGTCATTGATGGTATGAGTAGGATGAATTCAGAGGTACACCATTGTGGTTTAATTACTAGTTGCAGGCTCACAGAGAACATCTTTGTCACAAATCTTATTTTTGTTGATGATTTTAATCTCTTAGGGGAGGTGTTTTTCTATGAATGGAATATAATCTATTAGGTTTTTACCTCTTTCGACGATGCCTCTAGTCTTTATATGAGCAAGCCCAAATCTACATTGATCATTGAGGCACAAGATGAGGAATCAATTATGGATATTTCTAAGATATTTGGGATCTCAGTCACAACTATGGACATGAACTTTAATTACCTTGGTTTCATTATTAAACCAAACAAATTTGGTATAAAAGACTGGGAGTGGTTGCTTGATAAATTTGAGAAGCGACTATCTATTTGATCTCATAAATGGTTGTGTATGGGTGGGAGATTGACCATGGTCCATTCAGTATTACAAAGTATGTATGTATATTGGTTGCACC
This sequence comes from Pinus albicaulis, assembly GCA_034641835.2. NCBI lineage: Eukaryota > Viridiplantae > Streptophyta > Pinopsida > Pinales > Pinaceae > Pinus > Pinus albicaulis. Next base: position 81,120,085 of record CM076575.1, read on the forward strand.
TATATATGTTGCCTAAGTATATCATTATGCGCATAAACGCATATATTGCTAGATTTAGTTGGGTAGGTATCGAGGATGCCAAAAGGTTTCATCTTGTGTGGCTAGAGGAGTTATCTAAGTAGAAGGAATACAGGGTATGGGGGATAAAAAAATATAGAAAATTTTTGTTGGGATTTACTGACAAAGAGTAAGGGGCATGCCTTATTTGGTAATGGAATTTGACAAATAATTATCAAAGAAAATTATCTCAAGAATCAAACTATCGTGGAGTGGATACAAGTTGGGGTGCGAGTTCCTATCTCAACATCATATATATGGAATGTTTTGATGAAATTGAAACATTGGTTGATAGGGAACATGAGATGGGAAATCAGTTGAGGCACAAAGGTGGATATTAGCTTGGATCTAATGAAAGGTTTCATAAGGGCACACACATTTCTAGTTGCACTTGTGAGGTATTTACACAATAAAAGCATCTATTATTTGAAACATATTTATATTTCACAAGATCCCTTCTAAGTGTATTTGTCCTGGATTTATACATGGGATTTTGGATTAATTGACAACCTCGCAGAGACATGCGAAAAGTACATTCAAAACTTTTCATTTCCAAGTATTACTCTGTCAGAGTGCATTGATATTTTATCATGGTCGGGTGACTTTTCAAAAGATGGAGAGATCTTGGTTAAGGAAGCATATGGTTATATATCCCATGCACAACAACGCAATGGGGAACGTTGTTGGTTTCATAAAATATGGAAGTGGAATCTCCCCCTCAAGCTTAGAGTTTCGGATGGTTGACTTTGAAAAACAAAATTCTTACATGGGACAATCTACACAAGAGAGGATATATTGGACTTGGAAGATGTGCCATGTGTAATGAGGGGTTGGAGGGTGTCATACATTTATTCTTGGAGTGTCCATTTGCATCTTCTATTTGGTATGGTGTTCTAAGAATTCTTCATATTTCTGCTGATTGGAATCATATTTTTATGGATGTTTTCTTTTTAGAATGGTTCATGAACTATAAGGTCTTCTGTGCTCTCCATTTTTATATATTTTGGAGAATTTGGAGGTGTCAAAATAAAATTATTTTTTAGGGATGTGTTTTAGACATCAAAAAGACATGTATGAATATTATGCCTTATTTCAACGAAATCAGGCTGATATTGGAAAAGGGAAATTTTAGGCATACTAAAATTGTGGATATCTGGCATAAATACCTTATTGGTTTCTTTGATGGGACTATACATAATAAATAATGTGGATGTGAGGGCATACATGGTCTTTGAAACAAGTACATACTATCATTTTTGTTGGAATGATGGATCGAGATCAAATAATAAGGTTGAGAACATCGCACTTTGGGGGTTCTTTATTGTGTTAGATGGTTGTTCATTAACCATATAAATGTTTATGGAGACTCTAAACTAGTCATCCACTGGGTGCTGAGGAGAACGAATTTTTCGTCGCCCATGCTTATAAATTAGATGAAACATATTAATATGTTGATTGATCTTTTTCAAGATCGGGTTGTAACAACCTTAGTAAAAATCCATGTAAAAAATATATATAATACCATGGTTGATGGGACACATATTCCAAGTTGAATGGTGGGAAAAACATCCTAGCGGGTGTTCATTAGATTTATTATGGATAAAGGAAAAGTTCCATTTATTCATGAAAGTAATGGATAATAGGATAAAAAGAAGGTGAAAGGTCAGAGGTTTCATGTGAGGAGGAAAATGAAGAAACTGGAGGCCTCATTGATAAAAAGGCTTATTAGGATCAGTTGGAAACCTTTTGCTCACATTTTTGGAGCTCTTTCATTACTCTCTCTCTCTCTCTCTCTCTCTCACTCTTAGACACTTAAAGTTTCTTGGAGCATTTTGGCATTGGACCAAGAAAGGCAAGAAAGTGGGAAGAAGGAGGAAGCAAGCAAGGAGGAGGAGGAATCAAGCAACTACAACAAGATTCTTGGCAGGTATCGATTTGCATGTGTATTTTACTTGCTAGATTTGGAATGCATGGTATCGTATGTGGTTCTTTTCTGTCTTGGCATGTGTTTTTCCAGGTGTGACAGTGTTTTCAACCTAGCCTTTCCATTTCCGGATAGCCATGGTGTTGTGGAGTTATCATGTTTTGGTTTAGCTGGATTGTTGGATGGATTCGAAGCTGAGTGGGGTGGATTTCCAAATTGGTATAACACATGGCCTTGTAACCCCTGAACCAGACTATGGGTTGTGGTAAATTCAGATAGTGTGTTACCTCGATGGGCCTAGGAATCCTTGACATGTGAATGGCGGGATATACGGTAAGCCTAGAGGTTGTTTGCCTCAGGTTATGGCCTAGTGATCCGGGATTGTATTGCGGTAAATCTTGAGAGGTGGGTGCTCTTCGTTGGGCCTAGTAGTCGAAGGGATGGGATGTATGGTAAATCCTAGAGAGTATGTCTCGTTTTAGGGCCTAGTGTCCCCTGATTCGGACTGTGGTTTGCGGTAAAGCTTGAAAGACTAGGAGGTAGGAAATTTCTTCACGGTTTAGGCGGAGAGAATCCGGTGATATCCATTCTTGTGTTGGCCTAATGATATAGTGTAGATCACGGTAAAACCGGTTATGACATGTTTGTTGTGTTGGCCTAGTGATCTGGGATGAATCATGGTAAAGCATGATTTATATTAATGAGGGTGAGGTGGTTTAGCCTCAGGATGCCTTGGTTAGTTCTTTCAGTTTGAGTCCCACATTCATGCTTGGAATATGGCACGGGGGTGATTGGCTGAAGTAAGATTTGGCTCAAATAATCTATGGTTGGGTGGAACGTGGAAGTCCCATCTCTAGTTGGTTTTTACATTTAGTAATGAAAAACTCATTCCTTTGGTATTTGGTATGAAAATGCACTGGTTATTGTGTGGATTCTATTGTTGTTGTATCCGTTGTATTTCTGTTGTTATTATGTTGGTTATAAGCATGTATTTTATCAGTGATGATGTATGTCTCTACCCATGTTTCTACTTGTAAATGAATGAAAAATGTATCTATGGTCAAATAGATTGTATTATGACTTATGATGTAAGGGAGAAATGCTTATTAGCGATTCTCAAATAAGTATGACACCGTTATGTTTAAATATGTTGTTTACACATGTAGATGCAATGTTTGTGACATGTTTGATGAAATGTTTGTCATGGCTAGTGTTGAGCTCCAAGAATGTTCTTTCTTCCACCACATTCCACTCCATTTCTTTCATCCATTATTAATACCAGGCTCAAATGATCAATTAAATTAGTTAAAATTGCTTTAAGAATGAATATCATGGCTAACTTGTTATGTTTTTATGATTGTGTCATTGTAGTGCTTTTTGAACTGAAACTAGCTACAGAATGCAGACATTCTGTAGCTAGTTGCCAATTCTGTA